>CM050164.1:362287638-362887638 GCA_027410445.1 Discoglossus pictus | reverse complement strand
GAGAGTAAAAAAGATAATAGCTAATAAAAACTTTGAACTTGGCGGAATTGGAACACCAGACATTAAAGATGTCTGTGAAAATATCGCTATATCCCACATAATCAATATGAATATCAAAAATAGGAATACATGCTGGATGAACATAGAAGAAGATCTTGTGGGCTCTTCCTCAATTAGATCATTATTAGGAAAATATAAAGATGCAAAAGATAATTGGGGTAATCTACCAAAAGGAATAAGATCATTGCTAAAATTTTGGGGTAAAAATAAAGATAAATTAGGACTATTCCATTTTCCGTCCTTATCCGCTCCAATTGACATCTTGGAGAACGGATGCAATAATAAAGTTATAGAACATCTAAAGAAAGCCGGACTTAAAAATGTTATAGATCTATATGGTCAAGGCTCCCTATTAAAATACATAGAATTTCAGAGGAAATACTCCATGGAGAAGGTATCTTGGTTAAATTATAAAGGTATGGTAGAAGTACTAAAAAGCAAGGGTTATCCTTTGATAAATGTAGACAAACCGTATGAACTAGAGATACTTCTAAGTAAGGGTCACGTGACCCATCTCATCTCAAAGATTAATAAAATAAGGAAAAAAGGTTTGAATTATACAAAATCTGAGAAGGTAAAGGAATGGGAAAATGAATTTAAGCTAAATTGTGAAGACCACGATTGGATAAGAGCCTTAAGATTAATTAAAAAATCCTCGATAAATAGCTCCCTTAAAGAAATATATTTTAAGCTAACTCAAAAGTGGTATCTAGTTCCGGCCACAATTAATACATGTAATCATATGTCTTCCCCACTATGTTGGAAAGGCTGTGGCCAAATTGGCACATCAGCCCATGTGTGGTGGGAATGTATAAAAATCCAAAAGTTCGGGAAAGAATGTTGTAGTCACTTAACAACAATGCTAAAAACTGACTGTCCGTGCTCTCCAGAAGTAATTCTATTTCATCTACAGATAGATAAAATTATTCCCAAGGATAACCTATTGATATCACATATTTTATTAACTATTAAACATTTATTAGTGAAATACTGGAAAAAGCCTACAATTCCATCATGGAGTGAAGTCTTGAATAAAATTAACTATAACAAAGAATTGATGAAGTCTAATTACACTCATGGTTCCAGAGATAAAAATAAAATTAACTGAAAAACCTGGGAAAAATATATGCAATAACGAAGAAAAGCTAAAAGAAAGGAAACATTTATAAGGAACAATGGGTATAGGAGTATGTAGAATCCTTTTGTATCCCTCGATTTTTTTTTTTTTCATTTTCTCATACCTTTCCTTTCTCTCATTCTCATTGTTGATTGATAAAGAGGATGAGAGAGACGAGGAGGAGAGAAGAACAAATAGATATACTATTGGGAGTAAGAATGAAAGTTTGTATATGTGGCATATGTAATTGTTAGAGCATGTTTTATCCTATATGAAAACAAGAAGAATGATTGAAGAAGATAAGGAGAAAAAGGAGAGAACTTTTATTACTAATACATAATTATACTCTCCCTCCCCTGTGTCTTTTCCCGCTTTCCCTCCCCTGTGTCTCCCCCCTCCCTCTCCTGTGTCTCCTTTCCCCTTCGCCTGTGTCTCCTTTGCCCTCTCTCTCCCTTGTACCTCCTCCCCCCTCCCCTGTGTCTCCTTTCACCCCCTTCCTCCCCTGTACCGCCTTTCACCCCCTCCCTCCCCTGTACTGCCTTTCCCCCCTCTCCCTCCCCTGTGTCTCCTTTCCCCCCTCTCACACTCTCCTGCAGTACTCAGGGGTATTATTGGGTACTTTATCACGTGATCAGGAATATATAATAACTGAGGCCCAGCCCGACTACCCCTGTGTTTAACCCGCTCACTGCTGGTGATTTACAGTAAGCTGCTGTCTGTATGAGGGGATCCAGTGTGCTGAGGGGATCCGAGGTGGTTGGGCCTTATGGTCCTAGTACTCATGTAATGTGTTGGCTTGTGTGTCACTGTGTTTGTGTCACTGCCTGTGTGTGTGTCACTGCTTCACCATGATGAGGGGATCCGGAGGTGGTTGGGCATTATGGTCTGCAAGCCGGACTGCCCCGTGTGTAACCCGCTCACTGCTGGGGCTTTACACTAAGCTGTTCTTTGCTGTTACGGTGTCTGTATAAGGGGATCTAGTGTCAGACTCACCGTGTAGATCCTGCTCAGCTTCTGCTCTGTGTCCAGGAGAGGGGAGGAGCTACATTGAGCCTGAGCCAATCACAGCACAGTGACACCACCATGTGTCCAGGAGAGTGGCCACGGTCCTGCTCAGCCAATCAAAGCACAAGGAGAACAGCCTAAAAGTCCATGGGGCAGCCAAAAGTCGGCACTCTTAGCAGCCCTCATGCCTCAACTGCTCGCTTCACCTAAGTGTGACCAACATTGCAAACGTTCCCCACACCGCCAACTATATATGTGATAACATATGACTATATGCTGTATCCCACTTTAAGGGCCACTGAAGTCACCAGTGCTGTTCGCATTAGATAGAGACATGTGGAAAAATATAATTTTTTTAAATATTGCCACTGAATTAATTCAATTAGTGGGTATAAAAAGGTTTCTGTGCTGTAAAAAAAAATTATTTCAGAACTTTTTCCACCTTTAATGTGACCTATAAACTGTACAACTCAATTGAAAAACAAACTGAAATCTTTTAGGTGGAGGGAAGAAAACGAAAAAAGAAAAATAATGTGGTTGCATAAGTCTGCACACCCTCTTATAACTGGGGATGTAGCTGTGTTCAGAATTAAGCAATCACATTCCAAATTGTGTTAAATAGGAGCATACACCTGCCATATAGATCCAGCACTGATACTCCAAAGGCATACTTCTAGTTTGTGGCTTGATATTCCTTAAAGGAGATTGTCAATACCAATAATGAAGCTTGCGTCATACATGAGTGTCTGTTTTCCTAGGTTGGGTCTCATTTCTATAGTGATAGATGCAGGATAATGCTTTACTGATTAGAAACCTAGATTTGACAACAGATCTGTCTAGTTGGTCACTCTGTCTAGCTAAATCTTGACTTAATTATGCCTTGTGATATTCTTATCCAAACGTGACTGAATTCATTTACTGTGTTTAACTTATCCACTTTGCCTAAAAGTGTGTTCAAATTATCTAATACTCTTTGAGTTAGTGCTGCAAAAACTGTTTTTCTGGAGGTGGCAGAAGTAATTGAGGATACCACCTCCAGAATGATGATCAGTAGTGATGTGGTAGGGCTACACATCTTCATGCCAAATCACACCATGATCTCTGCTGAAAACCTCTCGATATGTATGAATTCCTTTGTTTAAAACCAATATCCCATAAAAGCATAAAATATAATTTCTCTTCTTCGCTGTTCAGTAGTCAGTATATTGTCTGTAGAAAATTGCTTATTTTAAATGTTCTTGTAGAAGGCATGCTAGTAGGAATATTTGGCTACTATTCGCTTTCTGTGATTACAACCTGGATTCCCTTCACAGTCCAGTAACCTTTTATTCAGTCAGCATTATCAATGCTGAGTGTGTAAACTAAGGCTGTATATATTCTATTTCCAAGCATCACAAAATGGTACCTGCATGATGTTCAAAATAAATATGTTTACAGAAAGGTATTACAATCATACCGGGTAACAAAGCACTGATGATTAAGAAACTCCTGGCTATGGCAAGAAATGATATTGAATGTTCTTCTGTGATATGACTGGTTTGAATCATAATGGTTGGGGAGAGATAGCTGTGTCCCAGGAGTCAAGATAGTTGGGAAATTCTTTCTTGGTATGAGATCAGAGGAGGCTAAAGAGATGCAAAGGACACAACAAAATATATTAGTGCTTGGTGTAATTTACTAGTTGTCCGTTTCATTTATCTTTGTGTCTTTTAGGACAATGAATCAATGACATTTTTATCATCTGCATGTAATGTTTAAAAGAGCTCTATAAAATGTAATAACTATTTGGCAGAACTCTCTACAGCTGTTAAGAAGCAAACCTAAAATAGCAGACATGGTGTGATTCTACCAGTATTTATAGATATCTAGTGAGTAAACTGTAAATGGTTTAGGTTTTAAATGTGTATCCCTCAGCTAAACTGACACCTGTTGTCTGGTTTATTATCACATTATGGTAAACATTACTAATTTGATATGGTTGTGAATAATTTGCAAGTAAAATATGCAGAAAATTGTTAAATTTAATATGTTTACTTATTATGTAGGGTCTTATATGGACATGTTATCTTTTCTTTCTTTCTGCAGTTGACTTCTTGGGGTTGTAGCGTGCCCCTTTACAATTTAGCATCATTTCTATACTGACGGTGCCCAGATCTGTCTCTTTTCATAAAGGCACATGCCTACACAAAACCTGTCCTCTCACAGTTTTTTCCTTTTTTTTGCTAATATTTAGATAGATAATTCTATAATTGTATGAATCTCTCAATCTTGCTGATCTAAGGTCACACTGAACTGTTTCTTCCCCATTGTTTATCATATTTAGTTAATTCTACTATCACCTGAGGAAATCATGCCTTGCTTGTTGGTCTCCACCTACATCCACATCATGACTTTGTTTGCTAGGTTTATCTCCCGTACTCATCATATGTCATCAGCTGCACCACACTGTCAGTGACTCCCCATTATCCTCCATAATGAAATTAAACCTCTTTATTCTAACATTCAAATCCCTAATAATGCTTCACCTTTTATATAATCCCCTTTATCTACAAATATTGGGAAATAACATTAAAAATACACTTCATGCAACTGATGCATCCATCCTACTTTAAACAAATGTATCACTTTCCAGGTAGTTTTTCCATGTTACCATAGCATCCAGAATATCAACGTGACTAGGGGCTCTCACCTATTCCTGCCTCCCACTAAAACATGCAAGACTTTTTACTTTTTGCAAGTACCATATTCTCATTTTACAGATAAGCGTGCTTTAAACACTTTGTGAAAACGCATCTTTTCATTATAGAATAATATGCACAAGTACTAATTTGCAGAAAGGGTGGTAGATGGAATAGCCTTTCAGTGGAAGTGGTAGAGACAAATATAGCAATCGAATTTGGGCATGCCGGCAATATGGATAAGGTCATCCTTAAAAAGTATTAAGCCAAAACCTGTTCTTAGGTAGGTATAAATGGATAATTATTGGTTCCTTATCAGTTTGTTCTTATCTGTTATTACATTTTTATTGTGATGTATATTGTGCCTCTGACTGAGATTAACAGGTGAATAGCAATGTATTTCCTCTTTAAATGTTGTTCTTCAGTCATTTTTCTTCTGACTTCTCTGGCAGCAAATAGTTGAAGAAGCATAGGATTATTGAAGGGATCAGTGTGTGTTGCAGCAGTCGGTTGCTAGTGTGATTGTCTAGAAATGGTTTACTGACCCATAAAACCTTGGAATGCAGAGAAAATATAAGCTTCTTACCCTGTGCCTCTCGGCTTTGTGGCAGTGGGATGACATATCCTGCATATGAACACTCCAAGACCTCTGTTGTCCTTAACCTTGCCATGTTCTCATGTACAGAAGGTCTGCTAGGCTGCCCGAGGGAAGTCTCACGGAGGAGGTACTGTTGTTCAGTTCAAGGAACTCTGTTCTGGGAAGCTTGACTTACAAGATTAAAGCAAAGTGTGTGCAATAGCCAGATCTGACAGGCACAGGCCGACTTGTGTTAACCGGAACATAATGTTAATATATAAGTGGTGGGAAAAAGGAGCTGCACATTTTGATGAGATTGACAGAGTTTAAGAAAAGCAGTGCGTTTTGTAATAGTTTATACTTGAAATATCTACTCCTGCAGTCTACTTGTATAGTCACCTGGTATCCCATAATGGTTCGAGTGACTCGATTTAGCCCTCCTGATCCTGAGGTTGAAAAAAAAAATCAAAGGTATGTTATTATCTAGTTCAACCATAAAGTGTTATGGGCCATCAAACACTTTGGGCCGATAAATGCACTGAAATTGTGTTGATCGTTTGCTCAATAGAATAAAAAAGTAATAGAACGTGAGTGCACAAAACAGGTAGTTTATTGCAGTTGGTAATACACTATAAAGTTTTCAAATCAGAAAGGTTCTTGCGGTTGTTCCTGTTACAATAGGTAGAAAGAAAGAAATACATGACAGGTTGACGTATTCATATTACAGGAAAATCACTAGGAGAAATTCTAGGTAGATCTTGAAAAAATAAATATGTTGAAGTTCATGTGATTTCAGAAGCTTATTTTTACCTGCACTGCTTCATAGTTGTGATCACTGGGAGATGCTGAAATTGTTTACTGAGCAGGTAAATAATTACCGTGAGGCTTCTTACTTGGCAACCAATTTACAATCCTGCTTTACAGAAGCTGTTGTAGTTTATTACCTATCCTGAGAGATAAAAACTCGTTAACAGCACGTGTTGTATGAAAATAACATGCAGTGTCTGTTATTGATGAGAACGGGGATCTTGCACAGTGCTAACCAGGTAATTATTCAGTCCTTTGGATATTTTTGCATATATTGTTTCATATATAGGTTTGGTGAGTGTATAGTTTGACTTTCTTTCTGCAGCTTACTAAATAGCAGCTTTTGTTTCTTCCTTTTTTTCTATGCACTTTAATCTTTCTTTATCTCCCATATTTAGTTGTCTCCCTTTATCTCCCTGCCCTTCTATTTCACCCTTCCTCCATAATTTGTCTTTCTCATTTCTGTTATATTTTGCACATTATATATAATCACATAGTGAAATAATGGAGATATGATCCAATTTTCTGCAGTAAATTGTCTGCTCTTGGTCTTAAAACCTTATGTAGAATAGTTATTGTCAGATATGCAAGATCAGTGCTCCCTATGGTACACCGGGCCAGTTACCCACCTTGGCACGTTGCTATGGGTTGTGTGTTTGTTTTTTTCCAAACAAGTGCATAAAAAGGTTTTATAAGGACAAGAGAAAGTTACACATGGAAAAAATCTGGCAGAAAGCAAAAGCGGCTTGAAGCTACTGTTTGTTCTTCCTTAATAGAAAGACATTCTTTACACAGTTCTGCTTGATTAAGTGACAAATTGGAATGCATGGACTGCAGCAGCCCCAATGTATATGTTTCTCCAACGAGACTTAAAATGATTATCCCTTCCTGTTTCACTTTCCATAACAGATACAAGCTGTGCGACTGGGGGATTAATCTAAAGTAAATTGTAAATATGTGGGCTTAATGCATTTTCTTGTTTTCAAGCGGGCTTATCTAGCAGAGAAGGAGTTAAACACTTTCCCATTTCAATTACCTGAACATGTCTGTTTTTTAACAGCATTATCAGCGTCCTCTTATTTAGATTGCTGTTATATTGTTATCCAGCCACTATGTGCTTGCTCAAATAACCTTAGATCAAGATGTCTGTGATTTACAAATTACTAGGAGACCTACAGTATTGTGCTTACTGAAACACTTGTCACACAGTGCCCACTTTGTTTCGCATGTCTTGTTATCCAGTGCCATACTACCATGAGCTTGGCAATGGAGTCCCAAAGAGGTATCTGAACTATTGCATTGAGTGATCTAAAAGAGAATTACATCTAGAAATCATTCAGAGGATAGTGATATGATTTTAACTTGAATGTATCAGTTTCCAAACTTTAGATTAACGTTTTATAGGTTGTATGTAGCCAGAACTTTGCACAAAATGGAGTTCTGTAATTAAGAATGAGCTCCTTCCAGTGTTGTGGTAGATACATGGGATATAACAATATAAATGCTGCTCAGACAACTGATTCATAAAGTGTGATTTTACCAAAAATATCCTACTTAATATTAATTTAGCACTTCAAGGTAGTGTTTCTGTGGAATCATATCTTTTAGTGTCTATGTGATCAGGGGCTCCGCAAGAAAATTGTCCCAAATACCTTATTTCTCTGGAAATCTTTCTGGTGTGTTTGAGATGAACTAAGGATGGGATAGATTTTTGATGTACACCTGGTGCCTACTGATAACCCATCATAAACTCTATAATTTAGTAAGTCTGGTCTTTGTGAAAATTGATCTAGGCCAGTTGACATGTGTTCCAAAATAAAGGGTCATATGCTCTAAAGGGTGAAGTATTGTGAAACCCTTGGAGATGACAAATCTTTGTATGTTCATTGCTATTCCTGGGTTCCTTAGAAACTGGAGATTCTCTGATGTTTCCAACATTAATGCATGTGCCTTGAAGGGTGGGTGCCTGCATTGTGTAGTTTGGGATGTTTTGTGTTTATTATAGTTTTTATACTTACTTTGTGTTTGGTTGAGAGGCATTCAAGTATTTGCACACCAATAGTGTGATAAGGCAAGGCAATATTTTAGAAGTGTTCATCGTAAGATTAAGTTAATTATACAACTCCGCCATTAAAACTAAGAAATGCATATTGTTGCTTCTGGCAATCATATAATCATAACTTCTAAACATATTTTTATTATTCTGTTGCCTATTATTCACCTGACCGTATTCACTGTGTTTTCAATAAATACAAAAGTGTTGCTCTAATAAAATGAGTCATTACCATCCAAAGTTGTTGCTTGAGTAACACTTCTGAAATCTTTTTAACAGTACGTGGGAGAACTGTTTTTCCTTGGAATTAGAACAACCTCCCCAAATGCTACAGGCACAATACATGTCTCATTAGTAACTATTTTTTTCTTAAAAAGTAACAAATAGACTGTGACCTTTCAAATACATATGTTAAGCAGTGATTTGCTGCTGGTTTACACTGGTTACATTCTGTTGGGTAATAATATCTGGAGGGTAGGTTTATCTTAATAGAGTGGCTTTGGCTAACATTCAACACGCAAACATGTAACTGATTTACCTAGGCTTCTTAATGGCACTTGACTTAAGAGAAAAGAAATTGCCCAGCCAGTACTGAAGAGTGGTGTCATACACATTCTTGGTTTCTATTACTCTGCAGTTGGATTTCTCCCTGGAAGTAATGATTCAAAGTCCAGTACTTATCCTAGGTAAGATGTGAGACTAAACGTTTGAATATATGTCAATATATTGACTTGGTTAAAAGAACTTTAATTTCTGAATAGCTTGTGTATACTGGTATTATGCAGCTGGTTCTTTGTAATGTATTAGTCATTTTAGACTAATGACAAGCTTTAGGTAGTAGCATTTGTTTTATAGTCATACACTTGTCATACACTTGTCATACACTCTTCATATAAAAAATATTAGCTTTGTTTTCAGTTATGTCCCAATTTTAATTTACACAGAGTGGTTCCAAACTAATTTTAAAAGTCTCTAATTTAAGAAGTGATGTGTTCTAAAGGGACAACAAATATGATATAATTTCACTTTTATTAAAAAGAAAACATAAAGGAAAAGTTGGAAGCTGTGTGTTTATAGTGTGTTAGATACATCAGTTACATTTTGTGCTGCATAATCCTGAAAATGGCTGTGTCTATATTGTGTTAATATAACATTGTGTAGTAGTGTATGTTAACAACTTCCATTTACTTTCAAATCCAGGAACTCTTTTCTATAAACTCTTTGAGAATCAATGCAGCTTTTACATGTAATATAATTGCAGCCCCTTTGGAACTGAAAAGGTAAAGCTTGGCTTGCAGTATGTTCTAAGGCAGGTTAATGCCAATAGAGACCTGGAGCTTTAATTCCTTCTCTGCCAGAGGGGCTTGAATCCATTTGTCAGCAATGCATTACATATCCCTCCGGCAGCAGTAAACCTAATTGATATACACAAGCAAAGGAAGAAATGGCGAGATGCATAAAACACTAATATTGAAGCTCAGAATAGTACTGTGTGAATGCTACTTCAATCATTTTCCTTTTTTTCTGGTATTTACTAATCCAAAAAGACGCAAATTGATGCAAAGTGCTTTACTACCACAATGCCAAGAGATGCACATTGGTAATGCTCTTTATTAAAGGACAACTGAAAAGTCAGAACTATAGTACGTTCAAAATCTTTTTTTTGCAAAGCTTAAAATCGATACAGCCTAATATTTTTAACTATTGTATTTAATTTTGATTTAATGACAGCAGCCCTTTTGCTTTTTGTTCTTAACTGGATTATGATTCTTAGAGGATCTATCCATTTCTAATAAAAGATCATAACAATAAATAGCTACTGAACTATAGAGATAAACATAAGAGTAATCCCAAGTAGGATAACCCTCCTCCTCAATTTACTGGCAGACGAGCAGTCGATTATTCAATGACTTACAAGCAAAGTTTATTGAATATAAGATTTTCTTAAAAAAATAATTGTATGTTTCTGTCTTTTACAAATATGCGACACTTTTCACAAATTATAGTGGTCCTTTAAGATTTCATGTCAAAGTTTCTCACTAGATACTTGGCTTTCAAGTTGTTTTGTTTAAAATAGCGCACAATTAATGGTTTGAACTTAAATAATTTTAAAATATGAAAATTAACTGCAGTACAGCTACCGTAACACTTTGAAATATATAACCCATGGCATACAATGTAAGCAAAAACAAAATGATTTAGCGTTAACTTCAAAGCCAATCACTTTAAACCAATACAGAATCCAAGCTAAATCTAGCTACTACAAACACTGACCCCTATTTATTTTGTCCAAATTGCAAGTACTTGAGCCCATAATGGAGCCCGTAAAAGTTACAGATATTTAATTTTGCTACTCCCAATCCATTTGCGAGTTACAGGCTCAAAATCACTGTCGTTGTCAAAAACGTAACTCCGTCCTATCTCCTCCTTTGATGTTTCAAGCCCGCAAATATTACCAGTGTTAGAGATGCAAAATCCATATTCAGTTACAACAATTCAACAAGCCCGTAATTACCTTTAAACCTGGGAGTACTAGATAGCATTCGCAAGTGGGTTAAACACCTGTTCGTAACACTGTAATAACCAAAAAATGCAATGAAAGACATTAGAATTAATTGCAGTCTCAAGCTCGTAAATATGCCATACATTTTGTTTTTTATGTTTTATTTCCATGTTATATCGATCCCAGGAATCAAGGAGTATCATGGAACCCGCATGGACTAGAACAGTTGATTTATACATTTCTGGATTGCGAATAGGACTGCTAAACTCTAACTGATATTAGTTTAAACTCCATGTTTTACTGACGTTATGATGACGGTCTCATTTACTATTGGCTCTGTCTAAAATGTAACTTACGGGCCTGCTTAATTGAACATGATCATGCCCTGAAAGGCTGCTTACAGGTTCATGCTTTGCATGTTGGGGCTGTGGACCTGTACTTGTGGGCTTGAGTCAATAAAATAAATTTGGAACCCGCAGCCAAAAGTTCAGTTTGGTAAGGTAATTACGGGCTTGCAATTAAACTGGGGCCACTATCTGGGACCAATTGTAGAGCTCAGTTACTTTGCAGGTTGACAAAGAATATGGAACCTTGTATTAAATTGTTAGAAAGTGCGTCTACTTGCAGTCCTTCACTGCATGTGTCTTCAGAGAAACTCGTTGAGCAATAACTTATATTTGACAAATGTAGAAGGTCAGAAAGTTTTATTTCACTCTTGATGGTTATATTTCATGTGCATGTAGTGGCAGAAAATTTGACATGGCAAAAATGGAAATAATTCCCAGTGAGAGGGTATACATATTAGGACTTCTATAACACTGGGGATTTTTAACACTTTTACTACTTTTTTCCTACTTTAAATTTCTATTGTTTTTCACTAAGAACTTTGTTGAATCATAATGTATATATTTTATTGTAAGGTGTGTTTATAGCACAGTTTTATTGTTATGTGGCTCACAGTATGCATAGTTTGGAAATTAGTAACAGAATACTAGCTTTGAGTTGTAATATTCTAAGCTTCCAACTACATTTGACCATAATTTGAAATTCCAGAAAATATGCACAAGCCAATTTGGAATATGAAATGCCAATGGAAACTTCCCAGTTTGCTTTTGTTTGGAAATTGATTGATCTTTAATATATATTTCTTAATTACACTTTATAAAAATAATCTAATTTAATGATTAAAGACTTAAGGGGTTATACATACAAATCATGGTACCCACATGGACTAGAACGGTTGCGTTAATGAATTTTATTGATTTCAACATTGCTGAATTGTGAGTCCAATCGCTAAATTTATTTCTCGACACAAATTAATTAGTAGTCTCTGAGTGAAGTTTAAGTATAAACTCCATGTTTTGCTGATGTCATGATGTCTCATTTACTATTGGCTGTATCTTAGAAGTATTGCAAGTGTTTAAGAAGTAAATTACGGGCTTGCTTAAGTATTGTCAGATCATATGATCACGCCCCTGAAATGAGTTTTTTGGGTTTATGAGTTCAGCCTTGCGGTCAGAATTTGCGAGCTGGAGTCAATAGAATACATCTAAATATGTATAAAAAGAAACACCTGCAGCCACATTTGTGAGTTTGAAGCATTTGTGAGCAGCTAATAGAATATGGCCCTTAGTAAATATGTTACAATGCTTAAACAGTGGTCTCACTGTAGACAAAAAAAGTTGTATTACCAATAAGTTCTCTCCCTTTATAAACTGACTGCCCCATAATTGGTAGTTAATGAGCAGAATCTTGTAGAAATAAAATGCAATTCTTCTGGAAATTGTGAAGTATTTTGTACTTATTAAATTGTAACTTGCCCCACTGATTCTCACTATGAATTATACTTAATGATAAGTATGTATTTAATTATTTTTGTTATCGTAAGCTATCATCTCAAAGCATCACTCTTGTACTTCTCAGGCTATATGAAGTAAAAACACTACCTCCTCTTTCACTCTTCTTCAGTGCTTTTGTGTCAATTCCATAATCTGTCAATTTTATTTGTAAAATAAACATGACAGATTTACATCAATTGAAACACTTGCATTTGTTTGATGTTAATGTGAGAGAACTCTTGTTAAAATGCTTAACACTATTCCATTTCATTAGCGAATACCTTTTGAAGATATTCCAGATTCTGCTGTTAGTAATATTAGAAGGCTTTGCATGTGTAACTAAGAAAACAGGTTCAAGCACTACCACTACTAACTAGAGTTAGATAGTAAGGGCCTCATTCAATTGAGAAATTGTAAGTTACTGGAACCCGTAATGCAGGTCGTTATCACACTCTGCTTCTTCAAGGGGGCTTAATATGAACCTAGTTCAAACCTACCCCAGCAGAATTATGTGGTTCTTTTTCTCTGACGCACAAAAGATGGCTTCTGAAGAGGACAACGCCCAAAGGTACAGGCAGAGAATACTGGATACAGGTTACTAGTGGCCTTCGGCAAACCACTCCCCAACACAAAAACAGCCTCACACTGTGGATATGTGAAACTAGGATTGAACATTTATTGAATCATAGAATCAACATATTTATACTTTTTTATACTTTATCTCCCATATCAAACCCTTGTGTATCTTAGTGTATGTGTTAAATCTGCCTTCCATCCTTGGTTGCTGTAGAAGCTCTTGAGACAAAAACTAATGAGTTGTCTAAACTACATGACAGGTGTCCATAGCTGACTAGTGCCACAACCTTGATGTTAATCTCCAGTGTTTGCTTAGGACTCCTGAAGTGCAGACATCTGTCTTGGCTGCTGTTTATCAAGGCCTATGTATGTGTAAGGATGCAATGTTCTGCAGTTAAGCTTATGTGCATTTTTTTTACCTTTTCCTCATATAGGGCCTCATTCAAATGCAATTTGGCCAATAAGCACATAGCATATTTTCTTACAGAAGTTTTTAATTAGTGAAGACCTTGCTTTTGGATAGAAGTTCACTAACTAAAAACTTCTGTAAAAAAAAATGCTATGTGCTTATATGGAGCCCTATTCAATTGGCCAAATTGCATTTGAATGAGGCATATTCTCCTGTTCTATATCAGAATTTCCCTCTATAACTATGATAACAATGTACAGGCAACATGTAAACTTACAACAATAATACGTAATCACAATGCAACAATGTCATGTGCCCTTGGCCATATCCATAATTACTGATAATATTACAGTCAGTAAACAATGTAGTCATGACAGCCATAAACTAATTTGCTATTCAATTGGTGTCTTTTTGCAAACCGCAAATGGTCTACGGGTTACGGGCTAAAAATCCCTGCGAGTGTTACAACCGTAATTAACATCCATCTAAGCCTTTGATCTTTCATGTCCACAAGAGTTACGATCACTAAAATCACAAATCGCTATTCAATTGCTAAAATTCCGCAGATGTTTTAACACCCATAACCGGCAAATGTAGAAAAAAATCCTACGGGTACCAGATGGGACCTGCAAAGAGGTTAAAGACATGTCTGTAGCACTGTAAATGCAAATAAAAAATCAATACAGCACTGTAAATAATGTGCAAAACGATGAAAGATATTAGAATTAATTGCACAACAGTCTCAAGCTTGCAAATCAGCAATAACAAATGAGTTAATACATACCAGGCCGCCCATATGGACTAGAACAGTATTGGCATTCATTTTTATTATTTTGTATTTTGCGGGTTTGCAAGTCTGATCGAATACCGTACCTCCAAACGCTAACTGATTGACATGTAACCTCCATCTTTTACTGCCGTAATGATGACTGTCTCATTTTCTATTGGCTGTTTCTAAATCGGTAGTTACGGCCTTGCTTTATTGATCATGTTCACATTCTGAAATGCTACATACGAGTGAATGGTTTACAGTATTGGCTTTCGGCCTGTAATTGCGGGCTTGTTCAATTCAATAGGACCGGAATTGTAGCAGTGTTCAAGCCCGCATGTATATCGTGAGTTGAGGCCTTGCAATTGAATGAGACTCTAACTGTAGCAAGAGAGTAGCCTGGTTTCTGGAAGACAAACTATCTTCAGATTGATGGTTATTAAGTAAAAATACAGTCAACTAACAGTTTGGCAGAATCCATCAGATAGTCGAGTTCATGCATAACAGATATTACAGAGGATCCACAATCCTTTTTGTTTGTCCTTTATTCTCACAGGAGACATTGAGATCTTCAATCCTTAGAGGATATCCAGGACCTCAGTGGCATATTTTATTAGTTATGGTGCCATGGAGATTCTTGCAGAACCCTATAGCGTTATATATATCCGTTAGATATGCCATGGAGGTCCTGCAAGGACCTCCATAGCTAGGTAGTGTGTAGATGCCAGGGAGCTCCTTAAGCTAGGTAGTGTGTAGATGCCAAGGGGATCCTTATAAAACGTATTAATCAACCTAATTGTTTTTTTTCTTCTGTCGTTAAGTCATTTCCGACTCTCAGTGACCTCATGGACCGTAATACACCAGGCATATCTTTATGTCCATGTTCATACTGATCCACTAGGTATTCATAGCAGAGATACTAGAGTGGGTTCCCAGTTCCCTTTCCAGTGGGCCACATCATACAGCCCCTGGTATTCCTAGGTGGTCTACCATCCAAGTTCTGACCAGGCCCAACCCTGATCAGCTTTAGGGTGGTGTGACCTCTTGGTTCCCTGTCTGGAATCGAACCAGGTTACAGCAGTTAAAGCACTTAAGGATTAATTTAGCAGCTCAGTTTCAATGTTTCAGCATATGAATGTATCCCGGTCCTCACTGTGTTTGTCTCTGAGGTAATTAAATGTAATAAAGGATGAGACCAGTTGAGAGTAAACATGTTGTAAAAAGTCATATAGTCATTAAATGGGAGTGCAACAAACTAATGATGGGAAGTGTGTACCATCACACACTTCCCAATACTGCTTTACTAACTGCGAGTCGACTCCGTTTATTGACTTACTTGTGTGCATGAACATGTTGAACACTCTTTATTATGCTCTGTTTCCATGTTGCCTTATTTTGCAAACAATTAATCTCCTGTGGAGATGGTGAACTGACCCAGTTCCAGAGGTTTTTTTTTGTTATTCCAGCATTTACCTGGAGATAAATGCCACACCAAGCTGCTATTTTCATGACATATATATTAAGCCTGCATTTCTACTTTAGTGCCTTGAGAACAGACCACCAGTTTCTGATATAGCTATATTTAAATAATTTTGGGATGCTCTACCTAGTTTATGTGGGAGGTGGAGGTGCATTAAAAAAATGAAATATGATGTTGTTTAAAAATACTTTTTGTGCAGTTTAATTATTTGATATATATGAAAATGCTTTGTGGTCATTGCAGGCTGTTTATTCTGCAATTGTTCTTTATTTCAGGTAACGTTTTGCTGATATTTTAGGTTTTTTTCCAGACATATATGCAAAAGTTAAATATATGCAATCTAAAATTGTTGGTGTGACATTCAATAATTACTGATGTACAGTTCTCATATACTGAATATGAAGTTGCAATTGCACACATGATGCAAACCCAGATTGAGCCTATTCTGGGAAGAATGACAACATTTGGAAAATTCAATTTCCTGGCAATTGAAATCAGAGAGTGATTATTGTAAGCACATTGACCATTCATTGTGCAATGCTCTTTGGCATTATTTGCAGTGTCTTGCAGATTTTATATTTGCTATTTCTCCCTTAATTCAAAGCTTCTTTTTTTGAGTACGGTAACCCCTTTGCTGCTCCATAACTCATTATAGATCAGTGCAGTGAAGCAAGTAACTTAACTGTTTAGTGCAGAGTTTGGCTGGCAGACCTTTAGTGGGATTCTGCAGGCCCAAATAAAAGAATATGGCCACACTCCTATGTGCTGTCTATAAGTATAATAATCATGCAAGTGCAGAATCCCTAAATCAGTTATTACAGTGAATAACAAATAAATTACATGCAAACCGCATCTTTAAAATTACATGAAAATATGAATTCAATAGACGCACATAGTAGGAATAATTATATATAATTGCACAGCTGCTATTTTGTCAGTAATGGGAAGACAACACCCTTCAGATCAGTTGGATTTCTGTTTATTATAGAATTATTGGCCACTGGATCCAAGGAGAAAGTACCTGAACTAGCAGGCACTGAACAGCACACACAAGCAAACAATGACCAGCCAAACAAACACAAGCAATTACTGACCATCACAGCACATTCAGCCAATTACTGGCCAGCAAGCCTTTAACAAGCAATTAAAAAAGACCCACTGTTTCACAATACTCCATGAGACAAGTGCTATCAATATGACTAAATGCCACATTTCAGAATCTTCCTTCAATATAGTAGGTTTTGCTTCATTTTAACTATTACAAGGCCAGCACACCACACTTGACTAGTTACTGGCCACCAAAGCACACACAAACAACAAGATAATCAATGATTAACTAGTACAACACGCATAATCATGTAGTGACCAGCGAAGGTGCAAGCAATTACTGACCAGCACAAGTAAATAATCACTGAACAGCCTCAGCATACGCACGTAGTCACTGGCAGCACAAGACACAAACAATCACTGGCCAGCACACCACTCAAGCAGGCACAAGCAAACACCAACTAAAATAAGCAAACAGACAATGAACAAACTGGCAGCAATATGCAAACAATTGCCAGGTAGCAGACACTGACCCGTACAGGGCCCACAAGCAGATACAGACCAATGTGTGCATTTAGGTTTTATGCTGCCCTAGGCACACTCTATTCGCTGCTTCCTCTTTTTCCTCTATATTTATTTGCATTTACCTATATATATATATATATATATATATATATATATATATATATATAGTATATATATATATATAATTTGCATGGCCCTGCTAAGGTTCCCAGAGTGCAGTGCAATAACTATATTTCTCAGAACCGGCCCCACACTGATCAGATGCAGTAACATTGAAACAGTGCTGTTTGTGGGTAGGGTTACTGGCTTGTGCATAAATCCATGGGCTTTGGCTTAAAGCTGTGTAATACAGCTAGCATATTCGTAAAAGGATCCATGTTTTAAATGGTTTTGTGGGAACATGTGTATGTCCATGCCCAGGTTCACAGAGTGCTGTGCAATAACTGTATGTCACGTATTTTAGGGCAGGTAATACGTTTTTTCCACTTATTTTAGACGTTCAAATGACACAGAAAGTGTCAAGTACAATTACAGAACTATCACCACATACAGACATTTCTGTGCATATACAAACTTATTTCAAGCCTTACACATCTTCAGGCAACAAGCAGTAAATATATAAACAGACACTGATGGACACAGAACAAACAAGCCATTACTAAGCATGCCAGCAGTGGTACAAACTGACCACTATAATACATATCATTTAATCTTTCTTAAAAATAATATTTTTTTACAACATTAAGCAGCTAACAAATACAGCATGACAAATACATACACCAATACAAATTTCCCTACATGCAACCGGATATAGAGAGTACTGACCTAAAAGTATGTATATAGCAAAGCAGGATGAATGAAGATCCAACTGCATATCATCACTGGCGCACAGTCTGCGCTATATATTGTTTGGAGAGGGTTTTAGGAAGGAAATCTACCCAGGGCTATCAGTACTCCTATATCTCTACTTGTGTAATCCGTCCTGAATCTGATTTATAGCATGCCAGTTCTAAATGCTCTTATGTGTAACTGTTCCTTTCCATGTGGCTGTCGTCACATATTGATCATGCCCAGAAAAACAAATAATTCTTAGCCAGGTAATTTGTTTATTCAAGATTGTTCTTTGACAGAGTAAACCATGAGCTTGACTGCGATTTGTCCTCATGTAGACTGCTAAACAAGATTGGTATTTACTGTAACACACATTCAAATTCTTTCACATATAATTTTCAACACACTTCCATCTGCCCATAATACAGATTATTGTAGATAAATACTCTTATTCAGTTGTGTTCATTTTAATTCCCCAAACATAAATGAAATTGAATTGTGTCTTAAACTTAATAAGTAAAACTGATAAATTGTCTATTCTTAATGAGAATTCGAATACTGACTTTGTACTTGCAAATACAGATGAATAAGGGCCAACATATGTTATAAGCATTTCATAAGTGATACAATAAGCGCCTTTGTTTGGTAATGCATGTTTTAATGCATGCTAACCTGGACTTTGTTTGACTGATTAACTCTCAACCCAGCTCTTAATCACACACCTTTCATTTTCCTTATTTTTTTTCTATAGAGCTTAATGAGTTGCTGGTGGACTCTGCAATTAACAAAAAAGCTTTCATGCCTGAAAATGATAACAATGCAATAAGAAACCTATCCATAGTTGAAAGGATTGAGCTGCGACAAAAGGAACCAGTGAAAACAATGGCTACAGGTAAAAATTCCTAATGAATGACTGTTTACAATAAAATATGAAAGCATGCTTTTTAATATCAATGCTGCTAATTAGCTGCCTGTGAACACAGTTTTGCCACATTAAATGATTAGAGCAGTTTAGAAAACATTTTACATGTATGTAAGAAGCTAGCAGTTATGTAAGCAGTGAGCATAAGTTAATTTCTAGAACAAAGCATAGCCTTAGCAGACTCATGTTGTGGACCAGTTGATGGGCTTTCAGTATGGTATGTTTTCTTGGAGCTTGAGAGGGTGTGTTCTGCCATTTGTTGCAGTGGAGAGAAGGACACATGTAACCTCATGTACAACACTTGTACAATCCCTGCTACTCCCACCTCCATCATGCAGAATCACAAACATGGCAGACACTAGACACAAGCAGAGTCTGCTAAAAGTACGAATGTATCTGCAAATATGCATATGCTCTTGGTATAACCTTATTTAAGCACGGTTTCATACTGGCTTTATTTTTTTGACATTTCACAGACAGATTAGTAGCCTAGTTTATTTTTTTTTCACTACAGCACAATAATGCTTGAATTACAATATTTAGCTTAAATAAATTGCTTTCAAATGTGTAATATTTTATGCATATGCTGAGCTACAGCCCAATTCTAATATAGTACACAGCGAATGAATCATTCTGTGGTTTGCCAACTATGAATGCTTTCTTGTCTTCACTACGAATTCTAAAACTTGTTCTGGTTTGCTGTTCTGCAGCTGCTGACGCTCTCGGAAGTATAGCTATCGATGCAACACACCTCACCATGTCAGTCACTGACCCAACAGCCTGGGCTACAGCTATGAATAACCTTGGGATGGTCCCAGTAGGGCTGGCTGGACAACAGCTAGTATCAGGTAAGTGTGCAGCAAAGTCCAATGACTAAGTAAAATATAAACTGTGACAATACTGCTTGGATACTGCACAATAACAAACACTTACCTACCCTCTGTAAAGAAGCCCAGTGAGTCAGCCACTATTCTTTAGGGCACAGTGTTATGAAAAACAATCTGGATCCCCAGACTTGTAAAGAGAAGAGACACTAAGCTGCTGAGAAGAGAGGATGTGGGAAAGGTGATTAGCCTTTTATAGCAGCAATTCCATGCAGGCTGGCAGAGCAGAACATGGGCACTGGCTGAAACCTCCTGCCAGGAGCTGGAGCTCAAAGTGCTGGCGTGAAAGCACAAACAGATAACGAGGGATTAAAATAAACATCATGCTCTGCAAGGGGAAGCACACATTTTTGTCCTTAATTAGCAATTATTTGGTGCTTCCAAAATGTGTACATTAGCTTTCAGGTTTACGTAGTTGAAAGGATGATTAAGTATTAAGGAAATTAAGTTTAGAAAACAGTTTATACAGTTGGAGACTATATTATGACAAAAACTGTAGCTAAAACTAATATTATCAGATGAGATCACAAGGAAGGTTATGTTATGTACTGCAAATTAATTAGGTAGCTCGGTGGAATGAGCTGCAAATTAAGTTAAGTCTCTGTGGACAAAATGTTCCAAGCATAAATAAACAATATACATATAATAGGCAAACGTGTCCATCCTATGACAGATTAGGTCCTCTGCTCACCTTGAGAGGAAATAGCCACACTGCTTCTATCAAAACATATACATCCACAGGTGGACAGTAAATATGTATATGTGTATATATATATATATATATATATATATATATATATATATAGATGTAATGTGTTTGTGTATACCAGCTCAAAACAGCTGTCTATGGGTAGGTCTCCTAACTCCTGCATAATCCATCATACGCTTTAAAGCTGTTTAATACAGCAGGTATATGCTTAAAAGGAGCCATGTTTAAAATGTTATTGAATTAAAGAATGAGACATTTGTGGGCTCATTTGCATGTCCCTACCCAGGCTCCCAAAATGCAGTGCAATAACTATACTTCTCTGAATTCGGAGCTGGAAATACATTTTTTAGCTTACTTTAGTCATTCAAATGTGAACTCAAATGTACTACTTATTTACCATATATATATATATATATATATACATCTTTCTTTATTGATCAAACATTTTAGTTCTAGTTATAAGCTTTCAAGAGTTATTGTCACAAGCTTTCAAGAGTTGTACTTCTATCAAGGCAGAAGCAATACTGATGATATGTTTTAACGTGCGCATTTGGAAATACAGAACAGTGATTCTAAGTAATAACAAACCCACATGGGACAGCGTTACTATCACTTTGAGTCTCTGCTCTGTATGTTCCAATACTCATGTTGTTAACCAGGTGCAACTCTCGAAAGCTTGTCACTCTAACTGAAATTTGTATATGTGCATATATAAGATACAGTTGTGTTATAGCACATAAAAAGTGAAATATGAAATAATAGATTGATATCTTGTTTGCATATTATGTTTATACAGTTTTAGTCTGACCCCTCTGGTCATGTCTCCCAGCTCTTTCATGCTGTCTAATTTATTGACTGATATTTAGTTTGAAAACTCATAATTTGTTGTAATCTTGAATTATCCAGTCAAGCAGTTCTTAGAATGAAAGCTTGACAAATTATTTTGTTTTGCATAGTCCAACTGGGTTGACAAAAATATATTATTCAACCACTAAAAAGTTGACAACAAAATATATTTTTGGATCTATCCTTTTATAGTTACCGCACCCCAAGCCGTAGTATGCCACCCCAAGCCCGCAGCCCCAAGCCCACAGCAGCAACACAAGACCGCAGCTGAGATCTTGCACAGTAAAATTTAGAGTAGGAGAGCAGCATTGGCCCTAACCCCTAGACCCTAACCCATAAACCCTAGACCTAATCCTAAACTCGAAACCCTAAACTTAATAGTACAACATTGTGCACCAGATGCAGCCAAAGCCGCAGTCGCGGGCTAGCCGTTCAACCTAAGCTTGAAAGTTGCGGGTCAGTTGAGGCGGCGAAACTATAACAGGAAAGGACCATATTTTTGCTTAAGAGCGAATTGTGTACAGTCGGTTTCAAATGTAAAGATTGTTGGTAAGATTAAAGGGCAGCTGAAGAAAATAAAATTGCTTTGTACCACCATGCAAAACGGTAAAAATGTATAAAATGTTTTTTTGAAGTCATGTTGTGTGCAGCATTGTATAAGATCCTTGTATGTATCTTATGCTGTTTCTTTTCTATGTCTTGTCCCAATAAAAATAGATTGAAACTAAATTTATCTTTTTTTTTTATTTGAAGTTATTTTTAATTTGTTTAAAAGGGTGCCTGGATAGCTTTTATGGCACTTAAATTCTGTATTTAATTTGACCATAGCAGAATTTGGGTGCACCAGAAGATTAATTTAGCCTATAGTCATATTCAATCAGGTCTGTAACGGGCCATACTTTACCTGCCCCCCTCTAAATACTGTGTTGATACTACAATAAAAGATTTCACATTTTTCCCCACTGGGATTACAATGTCTAAAAAATGTAAATAAATATTCTTACCTTTTTTTGATAAGAGCAGGGAAAGTTTTATATGATTCAGGCACTAGCTCAAGCTGTGTATACATTGGCTTTTTTTTGGCCCCTGCATGTTCTTGAGCCATAGGTACTAGCTTTTTTCCTGTGTGTTTCTGTAGGTGCCATATCATCAACAGTAACTCGTACCAATGAACAACCTATATAATGTTTATTAAATGAAACATTTACACTTACTTATCAAATCCAGATTACGTTTGTTGCATTTTTTCCAGGATTTAATAGTTTACATATGCCTGGCTTTAATATATTAAATATGACTTCCATTGGCTCAATTGAAAGACATTAGCTACAGTTTGGAATTGGTCCCGGATTGACATTTCATTTCTTTTGTCTAAAATATTGCGTCCAAATGAAATTTCAGCTATGTTCGTTTTGTTCCACTAGTTCCTCATTATTTTACCACTCTCAGCTTATTTTTGGTATATATCTAGAAGTACAATCCTCACTCCCACCCTGCTTTAGGCGTCTTCAAGTAAAACTGGAGAGATGTGCACTTTGAGCCCAAGACAGATATTATACATAATCTATAAACTGTGGGAAGCAGCCACAACCGCTTCCCATAGCAAATTATATTGATTTAAGTTCCAAATCATTTTCGACCTCCAACATCCACATTTCCTATGGAGCAAAGAAATATAAACAAAAATGGGCTAAAATCATGCTACATTTCGCACACTCTTGTCTGACATTTCATTGTATCCTGTGCATGGAAAATACTACATCACTTTGGTTAATAGATGGAGAGAAAGAGGGAGAAGCCGAAATAAACCCAAGCTGCTAAGAAATTGAATGTCAGAAATCACAGCAAGAACATCAGTATTGTGATTAATGCTCTTTTGGGCAAAAGTCGTACGGCAGATGCAGAACTTAATCATATTCATAGGGCTGTACAGTGTTTTTATAACGTGAGACAGTGGAGATGAATGATGTTGATAAACATTGTATCTGAACCTTATACACACCATTCGCTGAAAGTGTTTCTATTACCAAAAAATACTGCCAATTGGTATTTTTCATAGCCGATACAATCTGCACACCTTCCTTTTGGGGTAGAAAATAATGAAAACTGTATTTCCCAGGAGACATTAAAGTGTCACTTCTTGCATGAAACTTTGGTCGCTTGAAGTTAGACTATGATTAGTTGAAGTCGATTCATAAATAAAAGTCCAAACTTATTTAGAGAAGTTAAACATAAAACATAACAGTAATAAAATAAAGTACAGTTTATATACAAAAATGCTTTTTCAGGTGTTCTAGAGCCTTCCACATTTGGTTGCTGATATTTAATATGCAATTTGGACCATATCACAGTAGAGATCTCCTAAAAGCCTGCAGAAATACTTTTGAATATTTGAAATACGTGCACTTAATTAATACATTAAACTAAATGAGCAAAACAACAACAACAACAAAAGTTAACCTTTACCAATATACCTGTTCAGAGAATGGATTGCCTGAAACACCTAAACAGGTCAGTTGTGGGTTAACTGCTCCTGCTGAGTTCATAGAGAAACTGCTATAAGTCTGTGTCTTCACCGTGCCTTCACTGCACGGTTCAGAGTATGTTATTAACAGTCAGTAGGCAGGACACAGTGTGTTTGTAAACCTAAAACTTTAGATTTCTTCGCTGTTATTAGAGTAATTAAAAAAAATAGATAATTTTCATACAATCTTGTGCTCTTTCACACCATGAAGAGCACCTACAGTGAGGTAATTGTCCCTTTAAGCATATGGTTATAGAGATGATGTGCTTGTTGCAAGGGCTGGAGAGGTGAGAACTGCCTTCGGTAGCTATTGTAACAAGAGCATCAGGTTAAATAAACATACAAGCCTTGTTCACTTCACTGACATCATAAATATGCTAAATATACCAAGACGATCTTGTTTGAAATATTACAAAGTTGTATTTGTTGTACTGGTTATAGGACCACTCTGGTCATGTATTTCCAAAATAGGCAAACTGTATCGAAATGGAAAATAAAATACAGTGTCCATTTAATTTCCTTGTATAAGCAGGTATGCTGCTGTGGAATCTGCATATTTGTTTCCTGTTTATTAACTACTTGAGGTAGGGGGATACTTTTACTGCATAATCAAAATATTTTTCTCTTATGTCCTCATTAACGTAAAACACAATTTATAAATATACTTAAATATTGATAAGTATTTACTACTCCTGACAGATTAGATAGCTAAATTTGAATGTGACTAAATTAAATATACTCATACACTGAAACTTTTGTGTTTTCGGAAAAAATAATCACGTCTTTGTTAAGGATCTTCACATATAGTATTTTTTTTTAGGAGCGTTAAAGATTACTAATTAGTACTCAGAGCCTACCAGAGCCTGCAAGAGTCTGCCAGACGTGGCCCTCAATTCTAATGCCCTATATCACAGATTTTTTTTTTTTCGTTCTTCAGTCATTTCTGACTTTGTGACCTCATGGACCGTAACACACCAGGACATCTTTATGTCCATTGTCATGTTGATTGACTTGGTATTCATGGCAGAGATACTGGAGTGGGTTGCCAGTTCCTTCTCCAGTGAGCCACAGCATACAGCTCCTGGTATTCCTAGGTGAACTCCCATCCAAGTACTGGCCAGGCCCAACCCTGCTTGGCTTCAGGGTGGTATGACCTCTTGATTCCCTAACTTGGAATTGAACCCAGGTCGCAGTGGTAAAACCACTGAATCCTAACCACTGGACCACCAGGGAACCCTTTTATATCACAGATTACACCATGTCTAAAAGCAAAGTAAATCTCCCTAGTTATGCTAATCAAACATCCCGGAAACATTGAGAGAGACCTGCTACGAGTGACTGCATGTTCATAATTTTTTGACACTTAAAAGGCCAATATAAACAACTGTGTGATTAAAACATATGATATTTTATCATTATATCTGTTTCATTATACAACATTTAGGGTAACACACAACCCAGTACTCAAGGGGTTAATACATATCAGGAAACCACATAGACTAGGAACAAATGATCTAATGCATTGTCTATATATATACATATATTTGTATACAAAAAATAAACACAATTATATAAGTTATGTCTATAAAAACAATTGTGACATATGTTTTATTTAAATAAATAAAAAAATAATCTATATACATATATGACTTTATGTGATTTCTTGCTGTAGTTACAACGCTTGTTACACTCATTATAATAATCATGATCTTCTCAGCTTCTATTGGTTCCTAGCCTCGTTTCTCATCCATAAAGCTTGGTTTGGTGAAATAGTGAACACATACTTCCTACACTGAAATCTCTTGGGGACAAGGCAGGATTTATGGATGTGGGCTGAGTGCTGTAATATTGTAAGTGGAAAAGATTAGAATAAACCTGTAACATAGGGAGGAAAAAGCTCCCACAGCCAATTTTATGTTATACCGCAAATTACACCGCTTATTTAGAATTGGGGGCTCGGTTACTACTTTTTGTAATGAATGCCAGACATCATCTGTGACTCTTCCAATGTCTTATCTTTTAATGTGTAAGTGCATTTATGATATAATTATATTAAAATTGGTCTTCTTAATGATCTATGCTGTGCACTTGTTTTTGATGTATCTACCCCATACACCTGTACCTTTTTGAGTTTTGGATACATAAGAGAAAGTGAATTCTCTATTGGACATGTGGAAATGCTAAACTGATCCAAAACTGTTTATCTATGAGCCCTATTAAATTCGCTATATCGCAGTTCCAGAAGCCCATAAAGAAGCCCGCAAAAGTCATGGCTATTAAATTGGCCTATTTTAGCTACCTGAAAATAATCTGCGGGTTACAGGTGGAAAAACTCTACAGGCCTTCAAAATCTGAACTCCGACCCATTGGATTGAGGTCTTGTCTTTGACTAGGCCATTCCAACACTTTTACATGTTTCCCCTTAAACCACTCAAGTGTTGCTTTATCAGTGTGTTTGAGGTCATTGTCCTGCTGGAAGGTGAACCTTTGTCCTAGCCTCAAATCACGCACAGAGTGGTACAGGTTTTGTTCAAGAATATCCCTGTATTTAGCACCATCCACATGTTTCACAATGGTGGTGTTCTTTTGGTGATGTGATGTGTTGGGTTTGCTCCAGACATAGCGTTTTCTTTGATGGCCAAAAGGTTCAATTTCAGTCTCATCAGACCAGAGCACCTTCCTCCATACATTTTGGGAGTCTCCCACATGCCTTTTCGCAAACTCAATACGTGCCATTTTGTTTTTTGCTGAAAGTAATGACTTTCTTCTGGCCACTCTGCCATAAATTCCAACTCTATGGAGCGTACGGCTTATTGTCGTCCTATGTACAGATACTCCAGTCTCTGCTGTGGAACTCTGCAGCTCCTCCAGGGTTACCTTAGGTCTCTGTGCTGCATCTCTGATTAATACCCTCCTTGCCGAGTCTGTGAGTTTTAGTGGGCGGCCGTCTCTTGGCAGGTTTGCTGTTGTGCCATGTTCTTTCCATTTGGTTATGATAGATTTGATAGTGCTCCTGTGTTGCAGCCTCTGGGGCCTTTCAAAAAAGGTGTGTATATGTAATGACAGATCATGTGACACTTAGATTGCACACAGGTGGACATAATTTCACCAATTATGTGACTTTTTATGGGCTGTTTTCTATTTCTAAAAAATAGTTTTATGTATATATTTTTCTCATTTCACTTCACCAACTTAGACTATTGTGTTCTGATCCATCACATAAAATTCAGATTAACAAAACATTGAACTTAAGGCTGTAATGTAACAAAATAGGTAAAAAGTCAAGGGGGTGAATACTTTTGCAAGGCACTGTATCTCTGTATCATATATATGTATATATATATATATATATATATATATATATAAATAAATAGTTTTTTATTTATTATTAGTTATAACTTCAATAAAGATGCGTTTATTTTGTGTTAAAATATGATGTATTTTGCCTTAGAGTATTTGATTCTAGGAAACGTGGTTTTGTGATGTCTATTACTGGTTGTGTGTCAATTGGATCTTGTATCCTAAAACGTGCTAAATACTTACATATCATATTTTTTATCTACACATATGTTGATATTGGATTGTTAAGTGTCAAATAATTTTGACAATTCATCATTTTGTAGTGCTTGTTGTCACTTTAAATGCTTCTGGGGCGGGCTCAGCAAGGTTTGAAAACGACTTGGGAGTGGTCTTTGGTACCCATAAATCTTTCTTCTGCTTTTTGTACTTACGGCAGTGCCCTGATTTGCGAGTGATCCGCAAAATCTTATTAGAATAGGGTTTGAGTGTCAGAGTGTAAGGGAGTAACTCATAATTTATTGTTAGTGCAAAAATTAATAGAGATTTTTGCATTGCTTTTCAACTTTGTCGTGAAGTTCACTCGTAGCAGTGACTCTGAGATTTCTTGCAGTGTTTTAGGGGCGGGGGATCAAGATAGCTAGGTAGGATTTACTGTACTGCTACAGCACTCATAATGGATTTGTCAGGGATTAGCATAAGGGCCTATGTTTTTAAATGTATTAGTGCCCCAAGTCCTATTCAGAAATCAAAATTGAGCTGTACAAGCCTCGGTTGCAATGAAGCACATGATAAATGTCTAACCTTTATCTATTTTACCTTGCTTAAAAGGGTAAAATATTACAAAACAAATTTGCCCCAGACCAGGAAATTTATCTCTGCTTCTCCTTGAATTTAGATTCTGCAATATTCCATAAAAATGATGAGTTCTACTTGAAATGACTTTAAATTGCATTGAGTGTTTCCCTTTTTATACTTGCCAAGATACAGTGTAAGCAATATCTATAAGACCTATAATGTAGTACATGGTTTTGATTTCAGAATTGCATGTGTACAGGTAAGTCAAATCATTCCCTCGACCATTTGTCTGACTCATGTGCAGAGAAAGGAAAGCCTGGTTTCTGCACTTAAAGTAATATGTGCAAGTAATGATTTCCATTATATTTCATATAGGTTCTAATCTTGGGCAAATAGTGTTGTCGTCTACAGTGCATGTTCTCTAATAGCTTTCTTTGGATATTTGATACAGATTATTAGTGCATTTTTATTAATACACGTGATCTGTTTGATATATTTATGAAAAACAACATAGAGAGCCACTAAGCCAGGAAATAACAGCCTTCTAATGTTAGAGGTACAATATATTATGATATTCACACAAGGATGTTTATTCAACAATCAATGACACCAACTATTTAAAGATATTAGGAGCAAGATTACCCTTATCTCAAAAGCAACGAACGCCACGTTTAAGGATACATACATGTCCCTCAAGCTGGTCAGAAGGACAGTTTTCACATAGAATTAGTTTTGTACAGTTGTCCAATTGTAGCTAAGGTTTCTGGCTTTGCACTTGCAAATAATACTTGCAGTCAGTAATAGCAACAAGTTAATCTGCTGCGAGTATCGTCTGCATGACACTACCCAGAATCAGGCCCGGATTTACCATTAGCAGGATAGGCAAGTGCCTAAAGGCACCTCATGCATAAATCCGGCCTTGGCCAGAACCATTACCATCAGTGGATTCATGGTTAACTAATATATGCATTCATTTGATTAAACATTTGGGGGATAATGGGCTTCCATAAAATGGCAATATGATCACTGACCATGATAAAAGAAAAATATTTCATACACTCATTTCTTTTATCTGAAAAGAGTGTCTATACAGTCCAAAATGAATATTTATACCACCCAGTGTGACCAGTCATATGATGCTAGAATGAATTTCCATAAATGTATATATGACCACTGAGGCGATATCCTGATATGTATTTATATAGAGTCAATATTCTTACTCTTGTAATGACGGGATGAGCTTCCATATACTGTCAGTATAATCATTTATAAAGTATGATCATCCATTATACTTTTCTTAGCCTTTCTAACATAAAATATTTAATCTTTAATACTTGGAGAATCATGAAGTTCCTGCTATATTAAGTTCTTTAATAATGTCCACATAATATGTGAATATTGCCTTCTATCAATATTAATAGTGTCTCTTGTATTATTAATGTTATAATACATATTGGATTTTTTTTATATTACATTTATACTAATACCACAGCGTCAGGTAACCTCCTGCGTTCAGTGAACCAGAATTGTTAAAAATATTGTACCTCATACAGTTCTAAATACAATGGATTGTTCCGCTATATAATAAGTATATGTTAACTTTTACATTTTCTAATATGGAAAAAAGAAAAACGTAATTTCCTTAACGTCTTCTCCTCAGTAATTCATGTTTGTCAGAACATGATGTGTTTTATTCTACCTGATAAAATTGTGAGATACTGGAGACCATACTCCAGAATATTGCAAAAATAATCAGTCAAGATCCATTTTATTAGAGTCAAAAAAAATAAAGTAGTATTTTGGAGGACTTAGGTCCTTTTGAGTGGATGGGAGCATTAAGAACATATTTGATGATTTTTAAGTCTGGTGTTCAATTGGGATGCCTTGTACTATATAGGAGTGTAGCATGTATGCTTCTACACAATAACATAAAGTAGTATTTTGTGAGGACTTAGGTCCTTTTGATTGTATAGTAGTACTATATACGAGTGTAGCATGTACGCTTCTACACAATAACATAAAGTTGTATTTTGTGAGGACTTAGGTCCTTTTGATTGGATAGTAGTACTATATAGGAGTGTAGCATGCTTCTACACAATAACATAAAGTAGTATTTTGTGAGGACTTAGGTCCTTTTGATTGGATAGTAGTACTATCTATATAGGAGTGTAGCATGTATGCTTCAACACAATAACATAAAGTAGTATTTTGTGAGGACTTAGGTCCTTTTGATTGGATAGTAGTACTATCTATATAGGAGTGTGGCATGTCCGCTTCTACACAATAACATAAAGTAGTATTTTGTGAGGACTTAGGTCCTTTTGATTGTATAGTAGTACTATATAGGAGTGTAGCATGCTTCTACACAATAAAATAAAGTAGTATTTTGTGAGGACTTAGGTCCTTTTGATTGGATAGTAGTACTATATATATAGGAGTGTAGCATGTATGCTTCAACACAATAACATAAAGTAGTATTTTGTGAGGACTTAGGTCCTTTTGATTGGATAGTAGTACTATCTATATAGGAGTGTGGCATGTCCGCTTCTACACAATAACATAAAGTAGTTATGAACTTTTGTACTACTTGTTAGGCATTTTTATTTGTATTTAGTTTGTGCAGCTATGATTTAGAGATTTGCTGACTATCTGGAGGGCCAGGGTCCGCAAGCTGCCTACCTGCTGACTGCTGCGGAAAATCTTCTGACATACCTAACATTATTTAAAAAAAACAATTGAGACAGTTTAAACTCATGAGATATCATATAAATATATTCCAAATATTTTGATTTATTATCCAAAAAATATAAATATATTAATTTATATATTTAGATATGCATTTTTTCTGTATGGTATTATTATAAATCTGACCCACAAGCTCACTAGCCAATATAAATACACTGGCTTATAAAAAAAAAGAACTAAAGAAGTTGGACAGCACCGATATAGAGGATTTCTGTATCATCGCCACATTAGATCCACTTACAAACAAACCCTGCACTGACCTGTAGGTACTTTTTAGAGGGTTGAACAATGTGTTTAAGATATTGCCTCTTGTGCACAGGTCTTACACTGTTATAGTGATTGCTCAAGCTTAAGTCATTACGTGTAAATCTTGGCCTTATGTTAACTACAGTACTTCTGAAGAGAACATGCATTCAATAGATTAGAAGGTTTTGATATTTTCATTTGTTATTGATTTAATCTGAAATATTCATTCTATTAAATTATTAATTTGGAGGCTACGCATTAACTTCATATTTTATATATTGTATTTCAATTGCTATTGGCAGACAAAACAATAGGTGGCTTGTAATGATTTTAAAATTGATAAGCCCAGTATTGTTTGCATCCTGAACTGGTAAAGGTTTGAATGATTTATTTTTAAGATGTACTGTTTAAAACCACAATAGATTGCTTAGGGGCAAAATGATTTAGTAGTAGTATGTGAGCCTGCAGGGGGAAAGGACGTTTAGGATTAATGAAGGTGCCGGCTCTACAGAAGAACATTTTAGTAAGGACAGTTAAGAGAAAATGTTTTTTGTCCTGAAGAAGTTTTTACTTAGCAGTGGATTAGTATGTTATTCATACAGTTTTAATATAAAGAGTTATATTGTTTTATATGGCATTATGCATTGACATTTTGTGAGATGAGCAACACATATATCAAACAATATATTTTATTTATTTTACTAGGGGCATCTCTTTGATGTATTTGATGTATTTTTTGTATAACTGTAAAAAATTCATATGCATCCATATTGTACCTATATCTAGTGTATGGCCAAGCTCTGTATAGTTATGAACATGTATTTAGAGCGGCATTATTTACCTGATATAAAATGACTAAATATTCATCTTCATTCACTGTGTAGGTCTATAGCATTGCTATTTAGACTACTACTGTCTTCTGTATACACCCATAGTGTAATAGACCATATACTTTTATTAATATAAAAAAGATTACTTCCCGTCCCCTCAATTTATCAATTCTAATATGCATATTATTTTAATACAGTTATTTTGACATTTTTCTGTTTATGGTTTTCTACAAGTTGGAATGCAGATAATAGTTCAACTGTTTCTATTGAAATGTGGCATTGCTTAGAGCCAATGCATTCAATCACACTAATGGAAATCTCATTAATCTACAAGGCTCTTTTCTGTTGAGAAACCTAAAAAAAGTTTTCCTTCAGTACACAATATACTTGTGTTATAGTTAAAAATAAATAAAGACAATATTTCATATTTAATTTATTATTTTCTAAACACATTATGCCCATTGTCAATTTGAGTTCTTCTGATGATCAAAGCAGTGAAAATGGAATATCCTTTTGACTTATCTCACCTACTGCATTTTAATAATTATCACCACCTTTCCAATTAAATAGAAAACATTTTACAACTAGTCACTTCTTCATCTCTAATTGCAATTTTGCTATATTTTTTTATACACAGTAAGCTCTCTGCAGCAGGGTTACCAGGCAATATTTCATTGCTGGATCCAGCAGATGCTTGTCTCTCTTAAGGACTAATTCAACCCGGTTGTATCCATTCTATTGGCTTGCCACATGAAGCAACTTGTGACTCCATGGCATAGCCTCCATTGTGTTTTTTTTCTGGTACTTGGCTCTTATAGACACTTGTTAAATTGAATGTGTCTTGTAAATGTTCTTGTAAGGAGTTTATCTGCACTTGCAGGTGGTTGATTTTACACGTTAGTTTTGGGCTCACCAAGAGCTCCACAGAGCATTATCAGTAAGCTTATGGCAGCCATGTAGTTGCACTTTAGGTAAAACCACATGTAGAGCAAGGAAATGTTTACACGTAGCAATCACACAATTTATATATAAGAGTTTGTTACATATAGCTACGTTGGGCTTACGTGTGCTTTTGATATGTAAGATTTCTTACGGAGCCATGTAATCAAATCCTAAAGTGATCCATAAACATATAAAATGAATCCTTAGCTAAGCTATATTATTTTTTCTTTGGTCGTCTTTATTTTAGACCCTTATAGAATGATGGATTAGCAAACCATGTTTGCCCTTAGTTAATATAGTTTAGTTTTCCAATGTTCTATGTTAGTGCTATTTGCTGTCCTCAGTACCAGTCCTAGCTGGGATGCACTGTCAGCTCCATGCATGTTTACTTGAACAGACTGTTCAAATAATACAGATTTTATACAAAGTCACATGAGACTTCTTCATACAGTGAATGATTTCAAATCTAAGCCATCAGAATTTCATTCTACCACCATATGCCTTGGGATTTTCAAAACATTAACATGTAATAGATCCGATCCTTAGTAGCCAATGCCTTATGATATAAATGGGAATAAAACTCCTGAAGGCTTCAAAATAGCCACTGAGGAAGAAACTTCACTGAAGTGGAAAGGAGGTAGAAAATAAAGTTTGATTGGCATAGGACATGTTTCTGACAAAGCATTTGACACTGAATAGTAATTGTTCCTTCCAAACTAAGTGAAGTGAAACCACACAGTGGGGATTGATGAAATTCTGTAGCTATGACTTTCACAGTCTGGAGCTTCATCATCCAGGGGAATTTTAACTGATATGTTTAAATGGCCTTAGTGCATAGTTTAATGGCTGCTGTTTTTTTATTTGTGTTCCAAAAATCATTTAATTATACTTTCTATGCAGTGTCTAGAGCTGCCAAATTATTTTTTTTTACAAAGAATTTCTTGAAATTAGATTATGGCCCTTACTTAGGAGTTTTTGGACACATAGACCCCTATCAGTTGCAACAATTACAGAGCGGTTCAATTGATCAAGCCCGCAGCTACATGGCCGAAAGCATAAACCATGCACCAGTTAGTAGCATTTCAGAGCATGATAATGATCAATTAAGCAAGGCTATAACTACCGATTGAGAAACAGCCAATAGTAAATGAGTCATCATGACGTCAGTAAAACATGTTGGTTAAACGTCAATCAGTTGGCTTTTAGAAGTCCGATAGGCAATCGCACTCGCAGTCCGGCAATGCATTAAATAATAAAAACAAATGAAGAAAATGTTCTAGTCCATGTGGGTGGCCTTATATGTATTAACTCCCTGATTCCCGGGATTGATGTAACACAGAAATTAAACTTTAAAAAAAAATATTCTTATTGCAGATTTGCGAGTTTGAGACTGTTGTGCAATTAATTCTGTATTTCATCGCTTTCCCTGTCTTTTAAAGTGCAGTATTCCTTTTTTTTATTTGCATTTACAGTGCTACAAACAGGAGTTTAACCCCTTTGCAGGTCCTCTCTGGTACTTGTAGGATTTTCTTCTACATTTGCCGTTTACGGATATGAAAACATTTGCGGGCTTGGGACATTGTAGCAATTGAATATCGATTTGCGATTGTAACCTTTACGGGCTTGAAAGATCAAATTTACTAACACAATGCGATAAGCCAGAATAGAATGCTACTCAGGTCTCTGTGCAAGTTACTGAATATCTGGTATTATAATTAGTTTCCAAATGAGCCACAGTAACACCCAGTGCAGTATAGTATATACACCCCCGATGCTCCCATTTTCGTGATCTAATAAGCGAATGGATGTTATATTGATCAGGCATGTGCAACAATGTTTGTCGGTGCAGGTAACATATTGATTCACAAATCTTCAATGTTTAAAAATAAATCAATAAAAACAAAAAACCTGGCAAAATTATAACATGCCGTGCATGGTCATTTGCACTTCATATAAATAAAATGTCTACCTAATGTTAACACACTACACTATAAATTATATCCAGTATTTGGCTAATGAGATAGCTCATCTTGCCAATTTCCAAGACATCCCTCCCTTTCATTGTTAACAACACTGCCTCCTCCTCCTACAAGTGCAAAAAGATAGAAACCCTGAATACTCTGTCAATGCCACTTTAATCATGAGATGCATAGATGAACACACCAATAACTGACAGCACCTTTTCTATTATAGTAAACCTAGAACCTGATTGGTAATAGGCACACAATTGTATGTTTTATACATGTAGGACTAGTCTCAATCAATATAAATCACAGCAATATAGAGAATCCAGGAAATTAGACATCATAGTAGTTAAAATCACATATAATAGTTGTCAAACACACAGGGGTGAGAGAAGAGGGGGTAGACACACAGGGGAGGGAGGGGAGAGAGACACAGGAGAATGAGAGGGAGTAGAGACACAGGGGAGTGAGAGGAGGGAGGCAGAGACAAAGGGGAGTGAGAGGAGGGGGGAGAGACACAAAGGAGTGAGAGGAGGGGGGGAGAGACATAGGGCAGTGAGAGAGGGGGGGAGAAAAAGGGTAGTGAAAGGAGGGGGAAGAGACATAGAGGAGGGGGGAGACACACAGGAAAGGGGGGGGAGAGACACAGGGAAGGGGGAGGAGAGGGGAGAGACACTGGGGGGGAGAGGAGGGGGGAGAGACACAGGAGAAAGGGAGACACACATGGGAGGGAGAGGAGGGGGTAGACACACAGGGGAGGAAGAGGAGGGAGGAGAGACACAGGAGAATGAGAGGGGAGGAGAGACACAGAGGAGGGGATAGAGACACGGCAGGGAGAGGAGGGGGGAGAGACACAGGAGAATGAGAGGGGGAGACACACAGGGGAGGGAGAGGAGGGGGGAGAGACACAGGAGAATGAGGGGGGAGAGACACAGAGGAGGGGTAGACACACAGGGGAGGGAAAGGATGGGGGAGAGACACAGGAGAATGAGAGGGGGGAGAGACACAGAGGAGGGTGTAGACACACAGGGGAGGGAGAGGAGGGGGGAGAGACACAGGAGAATGAGGGGGAGACACAGAGGAGGAGGTAGACACACAGGGGAGGGAGAGGAGGGGGGAGTGACACAGAGGAGGGGGTAGAGACACAGGGGAGTGAGAGGAGGGGGGCAGAGTCACAAGGGAGGGAGAGACACACGGGTGGGAGAGGAGGGGGGAGACAAACAGTGGGGGGAGAGACACAGGGGATGGGGGGAAGAGACACAGGGGAGGGGGAGACACACAGGGGTGGGAGAGGAGGGGGGAGACGCACAGGGGAGGGAGAGGAGGGGGGAGAGACACAGGGGAGGTAAATAGGGGGAACAGACATCAGGGAGAGGGGAAGAGACACGGGGGAAAGACGGGGAAAGAGACACAGGGGAGGCAGAGGGGGGCAAGAGACAAAGGGGAAGGAGAGGGGGGGCAAGAGACACAGAGGATGAAGAGGAGGCAAGAGACACAGGGGAGGGAGAGGGGGGCAAGAGACAAAGGGGAGGGAGACAGGGACAAGAGACACAAAAGAGGGAGAGGTGGGGAAAGAGACACAGGGGAGGGAGAGGGAGAGAGAGACACAGGGAGGGAGATAGATGGCATGAGACACATTGGAGGGAGAGGTGGGACAAGAGACACGGGAGAGGGGGCAAGAAACACAGTGGAGGGAGAAGGGTCAAGAGAGGCAGGGGAGGGAGAGAGGGGGCAAGAGACACAGGGGAGGAAGAGGGGGCAAGAGACACTGTGGGCAGGTGGGGAAAAAACACAGGGTGGGGGAAGGAGACACAAGGGAGGCAGAGGCGGGGGGAAAAGAGACACAAGGCAGGAAGTAGACAGAGGGAGAGACTCGCAATGAGCGCCAAAGGCGCTCATCGCAAGGCTAGTAAAGTAGAGGGGGAGATGCTCCCATTGTGTGTGGCAAACAGCATTGCCAGGATTCACATTTTATTGCCGTGGAATGTAAATAACAAAGGTATATAATTTTCATTGGTTTATTTGTCAAAATATGCAAAATACTGAACCCTTTTCTCTGAACATCATATCTGACCCTGACATTGATTCCTGCAGAAAGCAACACATATATATATCCTATTGCAGTTTGTGCTATCCACTGGTACTATTATATATATATATATATATATATATATATAGGCTGCTGCTTTATAAAGAAACATAAATCATTTTATATTATTCTTACTTTCAGATATATTTCTTTTCCTTTATTATTGTGTGTTCTCTCCGCCACTCAGTGGGTAGACCTTCTATAGAGAAATGTCTTACAGAAGAATTAGTAGTGACATGTAAATAATTTAATGATGAAAATCCATTAGTATTGCAGTTTCACTCTAGGTGGTATAAATGCATTTTAAAGACCGTTCCTCCCCTTTAAACATTCACTTTTGTTCTGGTACATTTGAATGCATTTATTTTATAAATGGGAACAGTACTCAGCACTTTATTTGTATATATAAAACGCAGGTTCTGCCTAATGGGTGATTACTTTATCGGTTCAGGAAAATTATATATTATGATTGTAACCTGCTGCCATAATTGTTTTTTTAAATCTACTTATATTTAAATTACACCACAGAACTTCAGGCTGATTCCTTGTTCGGAAAAAAAAAAATATGCTGTTGTAACAATTTTGAAACATTTTGGTTTCTGAACAGTAGGCTCCCAATCCAGTTATTATAATGATAATCCAGCGGCTGATATATTTGGCCTTTAGAGTTCTTCAGTAGTTGCTTGGTTTCTGTAATGCAGACATTCTCCTATTTATCAAAAAGCATCAATAATAATGTTTGAATGCCTTTGTAGCGGCATTACTGTAAGGCTTAGCTGTACTGAACATAAGCAGTGGCTCTGCTTTTTACGTATTCCGTTCACAAAGTGAAGGAGAACTCTGTTGAAATTCAACAGGCCCCAGGGAAAGAATTTCACAGAAGTAAATTCAGATGCATAATGGCTAAAAGCAAGGAGGCTTTATATTACTTCAGCCTGTCTTCTGAGACTTGCATTAACGCAATGCTAATCTACAAATTCCAAATAACATTGCTCCTTGTGTTTTATGTGGGTTCAGTAATTGTGTTTTGTAAAATAGATAAAGGAGATATAAATAAGAAACAGGAAATACTGGAACAAACAACAACTTTGCAGACTTAATTCCAGATGCAGGCTCTTAATGTGAAGGCTTGGCATAGAAGAAATGATATAAGTAAGAAATATTTTAGTTCTTATGCCTTGCGTTCAGAGCTGGTTAATCTATAAATCTAGTTTCATTTTAATCAATTGTATGGCTACACTATTTTATGTTAAAGGAAGAAGTTGGAATTTTGAATAGCAAATCAAAACTTGAGTTTTTTTTTGTGAAAATCATGAGCTCAGATTCACCAATTTGCTCTAAATTAGGTCAAATCACATGACATTAACTAAAACAGCAAATACGCATACATTCCCCGAGGATATGTTGCTTTCGCGTAGACAACTATCTAAAGCTATTTTTTGCATCATTAAGATATAGGCATAACAATTAGCGTACAAGAAATTAGGTGTTATTGCCTAAAAAGAATCTTACAACAAAAAACATCATTATATATAACGTATGTTTATCTTACAAGTAAATCATTAACGATCAATGAAGTGACTGCAAAGTTAAATTTTTATAAAGAACCATTTTGTATCATTTTAGAGGCAGTGTATGAAGCAGTCATTGTTTACTCACATGCAGATAATGATTTAGCTCAGCACTGACAATTACAACACTGTTTTGGCAGGTTGTGAACACAAGCTTTATTTTTATTTTTAGAAAAAAATATCCCACTGTTCCTGAAAGATGGTTTAAAATCAAAATTATTATTCTTTTAAATTAAATGAACCTATAATGATTGTCAAAGGGTTAATGAAAAAAATGATTGTTGTATGTGCTAGCAATGTATGCCTGCAATTAGAGGGACAGGAACTCCCTGTGCTATCATCACTGCTAATGCAGGATGAGTGACAGCAGAGACAACCAATGGGCAAGTTCCCATTGGTCCCACTCTGAAATGAGATGAGAAGAAGAATGTTTTTATATAGTATTATACACATATATAAATATATATGACAAACATTAATTCTGTGTTTGCTCTTCATATACTGTTAAAATGTGTTGCCATAGATTCCTCTTTTGTGCGAGGAACCAATTCATCACCTGTGTTATCTGTGGCTAGTACAATTGAGCTATAACCAAAACTCTCCAAGACCTAAAGATAACATAAACATGTTAAAGACTGAGCACTTAATAATCCCATACTCTACCACATCCCTAGCTCCAGATATCACCCTTATAATCAACAAGCACACCATAACACATATACCCCAACAATACTTTCTTGGGATTACTCTGAATTCTGGAATCTTTCTGTCCACATATCCCAATCATTAGCATTCACCCACTTGTACTTTTCCACATTTTGTACTGTTACTATCTGTAATTAAAATCAATTTAATTTGGATTTTATGGCACGAAATGACACAAAATATCTATAATTGTCATGTAAATATTTATATATTTCAAAACTATTTTCAAAAGTCTTAACTGCATGAGCATTCACCTCATTTGCTGTGACACCCCTACGTAAATTCAGGTGCAATCAACTGACTTCCGAAGTCACACAGTTAGTTAAATGGAGTCAACTGTGTCCACTTAAGTTGCTACATGATTACAGCATACATACACCTGCTTCTAGAAGACATTGAGGTTTGTTAGAGAGCATATTTAAAAAAAAAAAAAACATCTAGAAGTGGATTTATCAAATGAAGTGTGGATAAAGTTCTAGTAAAGCACCAATCTGGGTTAGGTTATAAAAAATAATATCATAATCTTCAAATATCCCCCACAGCACTGTTAAACCTATTATATTAAAGATGATAGAATATGGCACAAAAGTGACTGTGCATAGGGAGGGTTGTCCACCAAATCTCAGGAGACAGGTAAAGTTGCCATTAGTCAGACAAGCAACAAAAAAGCCATTGTTAAGTTAGCAGTGGATAGGAAATCGTCCATGGGACAACTAATAACTGGTGCTCCAGAAAGCATTACAGAAGAGTCTCAACAAGAACGCCATTGCTGGAGAAAAAAACTATTAGAAGTTTTCCAGAAGGCATACTGGGGACACAGCCTTGGCGGAAAATTTTATGTGAGGAGCAAAGCCAACACTACCAATAAGGAAGCATGATGGAGCTAGCAGCATGTTGTAGGGACGCTTCTAGCAGGGACTATGAAACTCGTCAAGATGGATGGAGCCAAATGTTGGGTGATTCTAAGCTTAACATATTTTAGTCTTCAAGAGATCTGAAACTGAAGCGGTGGGATAACACACAGTCAAAGCTACACTCGAGTGGTTTAAAACAAAAACTCCTTAATGTCTTGAAATGGCTCAAACAAAACTTATATCTCAATCTGACTAAGAATCTGTGGCAGGAGTTCTCTGTTCACCAATGATCCCCTACTAAGAGGAATACTAGCAATTATTGACTTCATGAATGCTTATGCAAACAACACCTCTGTTTTTTTTTTGCTTATTTAACTTTTATGTTGAAATAGAAACATATTTTGCACTTTCAATGTGTTAAGAATGTTGTTTAAATCAAATCGTAAAAATGTAAATGAAATCAACTTCAATTCCAGTTTGCAATAGTACCAAATGTGGAAAAGGTCAAGATGGTGAATACTTGTGCAAGGCACTGTAAATACTTTAATAAACAAATATGTTGTAGTAAACTTAATTTAACAAAGACACCTGACATCAATAAAACATTTTTCTTATAATATTCAGTGTCTTTGCTGAAAAACTGCTTAGTAGAAATGTTTTATGACAAGCTGTCCCATAGTTTTTAATCATTTAGATAACATACATGTATTCTGCCTGTTCCTGTAATACTACTGCAGAGGTAGGAAAGATTGGTATTGCAGAACTGCCCATAGTCCATGATTTAAGGGTTTTCCTCCTGCACACGAGTGAGTCGGTATGAAGGCAGTAGTGAATGACTAAATTGTGCATATGTTAGTCTCTGATGGAGCTTGCCTACCCCTGTACTACAGGGACACACTCCGTATCATAAAACTGAATCAGTGTTATAATAGGGGTCAAGCAGTCTTTAATTCTACAAACTGGCTGAATTATGGCACATAACTTATATGATTTTATTTTTAAACTCAGTTTGAGAATTCAGTCTACATAGTGAAAATGTAATGGGTCAAGTTGAGCAAGTGCCTTAGCCTCTTTACCTGGTTTATGTCATATATTCCTGACCAGATGTTTATTAGGGATAATGGGGTGGACAAGGATATTATTATCCTCTTTTTGTAGTGAAGCAGTATGTTACTGAGCACGAAACAACGCTTACAATGAATACAAGATATTCCCAGTGATGATCTCCATCTGTTGTATAGCTTCTGATGTAATTCTTGAAGGAGGAGAACGAGTAATAATGAGACATTTCTACACTCCCTGCAAATAAATATAATATATTCTAGGGCAACCTCTAATAAATTAATTCCCTTTATGGAGTTTATTACTAGTCTAAAACAAATGGAGAAAGACAGCTCCTGTGTTCCACACAAACAGACTTGTGTACAGATCTAAGAGGGTAGCAACAGAGTCACAAAAAAGAGCAAAAGTGGATGTAGTTTCAGAAATGCTATTATTTCAACTCCAGCCTACTTATTTTTCCATTTCATATTGATCTTGCAATGTGAAATATTAAATCTAAAAGTTTGAGTGATTAAAGGTTTGGAGCGATTTTGGGAGCTGATCTTTAGCACATGTTTATTAGAGAGACACAACTGGCAAAGCAATTCAATCAAGAACAATTCAGTGGCAAACTGGAAAAAACATTTGGGATTCATTTTGTTATTTTTTTTTTCCTTTGGAGTGTGTTATTAGGTTATTTTTTTATATCCGGATGTAGCTTTGTTGTAGTTTGTGGCATAAAAATGAAAGCTGTCAGATTGTGTATAATGTAATCTCATACACTTACTGATTGTATTATTGTAACTGCATTATTTGCACAGAAACTGGCAATAACCACATATTATATAAACCCTATTGTTAAACCTAAACAGTAATCCTCAGGAGTGCCATTTTTTCTGGATGAGCTCATTGCTCAGTAGGATGTTACTGTTATTATAGCAGCACCATGATTCTCTGTGCTTTGGAGATGTCATTGTATCACATGATAAACGGTGGAGAACATAAGGTAAACTCTTAGGTTATTTCAGTTCACACTATGATAGAAAACATGTGGGATTAATATGCAAAAATACAGCAACTGTCTGTGGAACATTTTATTGTCTTAGAAACGCATATTAATAGCTGGGCTGTTGGATAACTTGGTTGTATGGAAATGAGATGCTAACTTAGAAGGATTTTTAACAATTAAACTAGGAAAATAACATTTGAATTATACATTTCAGTTTCTGATTTTAGTAAAATGTTGTGACAGCATTGTTCATAAAAGGTGCTTCGAGATAAATGTCGTCTTTATATTTTAATATATTTTGACTCATGCTAAACGTCTGGTATTAGGTATTCCAAGGGTCAGATTATTATATTTAGGGCAAAATTCTAGTAGTTAGGAGGATTATGAGAAATAAAGCATTGATATAATTAATAGACTTCCAATGAGAGGTTATTCTGAAATAAAAGTTATGAAATTTAAAGAAACGGTTGGTGCCATTGATAGGGAATTATTGGTGAAATATAGAATAAAGAGAAAATCTCCTAATTAGGTGCCCATATTTCTTACAATGCATAGCATAGAAGCTAGTAAAATATATGACATTATAAAAACTAGTTTACTGATATTATTATTAGTAGTAGTATTAATAAAGAAGAGTGGCATATGTGTTTATAAGAGAGCAAAGACACTTGGCAGGCTTCTCTCCCTAACTCTCCTTAAACTTAGGTCAAAGGCAGCACATCTAGGAAGAATTCTCAATGCAGTGCCATGGATTAGTCTGTTCTTTGCTACTGGAAATTTGGAAAATGGTTAATCAATTGAACTCAAATGTTCATATAACCAAGATTTTTAAAGGCGGGATCATACAGCCATCATAATGGGAGTATTTAGGTTTTAGTCTGCCCTAGGCCTATTCAGGTGCTTGTATGCCCTCCACACTCCAAGTACTCCACCTCCTTTACCCTTGCCGTATACCAATTGTAATGCCACAACACACCTACATAAAAATCATAAGCTTATATACCTTAATGTATATATAAAGTGTGTATGAAAGTGTAAAGTATACAGTCAGAAAGATATGATATCTATAAACATAACAGTTTGGAGACACATTCTTTCGACATAGTTCTGACATTCTATGGGGGTTATGAATCCTGAAAAGCACTAGATTCTGAGTGACTCATAGAGGAGTGCCCAAGTCCTTTTGAGTACGCAGACAGTTTTTGAACACACATCATGGAGAAACCATTGGATACAGGAAGGCATACCAGAAGGTGGATCTCAAGAAGACCTATACTGATGCAGTAGGGTCCAGAAAGAATTCACATGAGCGACATACAGACCTCAAAAGTTTGAGGTATGAAAATGTGAGTACCTGATTTATATTCAGTGCTTGAGGTATGTCTGTACCTTGGAGCCACTGATTTGCACTAGGATCCGGTTGTTTGCTCTCTCCCTCCCTTCCTTACTGTATTGCTTTATTCAAGGAGCAGTGCGTCTGTGAACAATGATTAAGTGAAGACCTGCACACAAAGAGCCATCAGGCGTTAGGAAGCACCTGCGGTGAATACCAAGCCCTAGGATTGAGAACTCTTTAGGATTGAGTGGACACTTTTTAAGGCAGACACCATACTTTCACCATCTTGGTGGAATACTGGGAAATCATCTTTGGTTTTATAGGAACTATTTTCAGCAGGACTTTCTCACCAGTATATCACACCAGGAACTCCAATAATTTCTTGAATATTATTACCTTACTCCATGTTTAGATTCACTAGCGCTCCTTTGATTCTGTAATTATTGCTTTGCAGTATCACCCATGTTTGTGTTTTTGTTAACAAAGACTTGGCACACTCATTAACATTATGGGAGATACACTTACCTTGTCTAGAAGAATCACAAGCTTTCACCCAAGTCTTCCAAACAGTATTTGATGTTCTTAGAAAGATTTTGCACCTTGGCAGCCTAGATTGCCTGGAATGATTGAGTTTTCTCTGTAGCCTTCTGACACAGCCTTTCAGAAAGACTTAAGGATGGATTAACCCGTCGAGAGATTCTTCTGATTTTGGAGGTATGATTTATTTCTGCCTTCAGCTAGATCTTCTATTACATGCCAAGCCACTAACTCTAGATGGACCCCATTTTCCTCTATCTGAAACTCAAGTTATCAAAGAATATATTGAGGATAATTTCCACCAATGTTTTATAGGCAGATCCAATTTTTCTAGTGGTGCAGGACTTTCCTTTGTTCATTACACCCATGTCTTGATTACAAAGGTCTAAATAAAATTACATTGAAGAATCGGTATTCAATAACACTCACCTCAGATCTATTTGACTGTCTCCGTGGCTCCAGTATATTTACTAAATTGAACTTGAGAGGTGCTTGTAAACTTATTGTATCTGACCTAGGAACAAATGGAAAACAGCCATCAAAACTTGTGATGCTCATGGTCGATACAAAGTCATGTGCTTTGGATTATGCAATTCCCCTGCTACCTTTCAAAACTCCATAAATTACATCTTCCATGTTCTGTAAGACTCCTTTGTCATTCGTCACCTGAAATCTCAGATACCAACAACCATAAGGGAAATATGATCCTAAATTCATTGGTTCATTCCCCATCACTCACAAAAGTAGCAAAGTTTCCTTTCAACTCCAGTTACTCTCCTCTCTCATACACTCCTAGCTCATTTATTCTCTCATACACTCATAACTACTGGAGCCAGCCATCCAAATTGCTTTTTCAACTAATACTCCTCCTCATTTGAGGTGTCACAGATTTTGGTGTCTAGAAAGCTTAAAGGACATTTACTGGGGAACTGGAAGCGTTATTGACTAAAAGAACAATCTTGGATCAATGCCGGTGATGTCCATGCTCTATAATTATTTAAAAGGTTTGATCAGAGTTATACTGGTATTAGTTGCTCTGAGGAAATCTCTAAATAGGGGTTTCTGTTAGGATAAAATCTTAATTAAGTACAAGTAATTAGTTCCATTTATTACATCCCTGGGTGCTGGTGCACAAGAGACCTGCTGCCTTTTCTCAAGTCAAGAATAAACATATTTGAACTTTAGCCATTTAATTAATGCTTGCACCAGAAGTTGTCTCCTTTTACCTGGGCTTTTGGTTACTCTCTGCTTGTTTGTGTCACTATTGCAATTCTAGAACCCAGATTGCCTTCACCTTTCCTACTCATAGCCTAATTATAGAGTCAATTCATAAGAAGGCATTTGCCTGAGCAAGGTGCATCCTGTCTTGTTGGTTGTTCTTGGGTTTGATCTTGGCTTTTTTTATTTGACTGATCTTGGCTTGTTCTTTAGACTACTCTTTTTATGGGTGTTTGTTCCTAACCTTTGACTTGTTTAACTTGAATGTGATTTAAATCAGTTTGCCCTGGACCTTTGGCTTGTTTTATGGATTGAATTTGAACTCAGCCTGCTCTGGACCTTTGGCTTGTTATTTAAACTTTGTACTGAGCCAGCTCGGGCGTTTGACCAGCTACTGAACTTTGCCACCTCCTTTTCATTCACATTACAAGTCAGTCTGTTTTCTGCCTCAGATCTAAAGACGTACATATACTCTATGCACTTCCTGTTAGATTCTAGTAAGTTTTAGCAGGTTTTGAAAAATATTTTTTCATGCAAAACACAACTTTGGTAATGTTTAAAGCATGCTCTTTTAAATGTAGAAAAAAATAACTATGTTCATGTCCCTTTTAAAATTCTCTATTTGATGTAAGGTGATAAACCATCAGGGGATGTGTATGGGTTAATCATTTTGAGTTAATTTAGTTGTTTTTAATTAACAGTGTTAATATATAGAGGGCTAGTTACTCTGGGCTATTTTTCCTGTGAGTAAGCTCTAAGGATGAAGTATGAAATGCGTAGAGGCTTTGTTTTTCTATCTCCCTGTCCTTTTCTTGGAGTGCTGCCCATTACATGTGATTTATTTTTAATTTTTCTAATTAGTAAAAGATAATTAATAACAAATTTATTTTTTGGATTGCTTCTGGATAAATATCTGATTTGCACTCTAAACCAAATTTCCTCTACAAGACAAACAAGACCATTACTGTTTTTGCTGTTTATTTTAAACCTTTGACTACTTCGACTTTCATCATTCTTATATTTTTTTTTATAACCATGAAGCCTGCTCTGCTTTTATTTTTCTATAATGCATGGTGAAGCGGATACCAAAGATAGCAGTTTGCCTAGAGAAGCAAGAGACCTTGGGCTGGCACTGGTTGCTATGCACTATACATACATGTATTGGACATTTAAGTGAGTGATAGCTACATAGGAATAGTGATAACCTTTAATATTTATAGAAACACCATTTTGGATATTGACGGGAATCAAATTGTAAGTGAGCTAATGCTGTTTGGTGTATGGTAATGAAGTAAATAATACATTAATAAAGGAATATACTTTACCTATTTTGAAGTAATATATGCAGGAAGCATTATGCTGAAGAGCTGACAATCTGTTTTCCTGTTGCTGCAGCATACAATGTGTGTTTTGATGCTGTGGAGCTGCTGTGTAAGTGTGAGCAATGTGTGCAGTGTGCAGTGTAATAGTGTGCGTGCGTGAGCCAAATCCGTTAAGGTAGCTGTGTACTTCCGCATTCTGTAAGTGAGTGTTGTAAAATTGCGCCTAATGTGTGGTACGCGGCTGTTGGTGATTTAGCGTCCTTGTTCTTGGAGATCGTCCGACTTTTTCGGAAAATCCGTATGTGTTTGGTGGTGTTTTGCGTGTTTAGGGTCCTGTAGCCTCGTTTTCGTTTTTTTTCCGGTGGCAATTTTTTCTCCCGCTTAGGTGATTTTCGGGTGTCTAAACTCTACAATTTGGACTTAAATGGAGGTGTAACTTCACTTCCAGATGTCATTGGTGCTCCCTCTTGCTGTGGGTAAGCTTTTTATGTGTTTGTTGTGTATATTTATTGTGTTTTGAATGTTTTGAGGTTTGCGCGGGTCGGCCAATAAAGTCGTAATTTTGCGAGGTCGTAATGTGTTTTTTTTGTAAGTCCCACGTCTCGTATTTCTGTGTCGTAAGTCCGTAAATGTTGCGAGGTCTGCAGTTGCTGGGAAGGAGCGCCTTTGGCTTCGCGAGGGCAGCAGCGTTAGCAACAACTTTTGACAACCCGCAGTTATGACAACTATATATGTGATCCATAAGCATATGTAAAAAAAGGTATTGATAGAACTGTTCCTGCCTTAGAAACCCAAGCCTTGATTATCAAAGAAAGATAATTGTGTATTTGAGACATGCTATAAAATACAACTTAAATGTCATAGATTGGGTGTGAAAAGAATATTCTAAACGACTGCTTGGCAACCTCTGTGGAACAGACATAAGAGAATATGATGGAAAGATCAAAGCAGATCTGTGCATATCAGTAATGTGCAGTTGTTTCTGTGAACATTAGCAAATACAAGATGAAAACTGCAATTTTACCTTAATTATTTTTGGAACACGACATTGCTTAGATTTAGCCATTTATTGCAGTCTCTACAGATGAAAACACTATTTTAATTATATAGTAAATACTACACTCCCAGTGGATGGTTACCGTGATTTGAAAACAATATTATGAGCTTATTAACATAGAAAAGAACACAACACGGACTAGAGATGGTACATTAGATGAGAATTTTGAACAGTCAGTATAAATTCTCTCTCCTAGATAAGTTACCTTTATATAATAAAATGCTAAGGTATGTGAAATACATGCTGCAGAAACCAATTTATTGACGTGTCAGTAAGCTTGAAGAAAGGGCAAGACCAGAGAGTGCAATTAGTGAGGTAGGACCCAGCCTTAACAATGACCCTGACTGAACTATTTCTCTGGATGCATAAAAAAAACTGTAAAGCTGTTTGGAAGAGAAAGAGCTTGGCTTTGGAAACGAGATCTGTCTGCCCTATTATTTATATTGTAATTATATTATCCAATCTATTTCTCTGCTTCTTTGTATTTTTGGCTTTGGTATAAGTCTTCTCCCTGTCATTTGAGTGCTATAAAGGTTCAGTGTTCTCAGCAGTCATTTTTCACAGATAGGAGGCTTACTGATTCCAAAAAATGTATTAGGGTCTCTCTGGCAAGGAACGAAAGGCAATCTTATTTTTGAGTTGGCAATGTGCATTTGATTTATACTTTTAGTACGCAAGATAGGCGGGAGTTCCAAGAAAACCTAAACAGCAATTTGATTCAGCATTTTTAGAAGCTACATTCTCTACTATGCTTTGTGCTCTGAATGTGGTTTAATGGCAGATTTAGTGTGCAGCTTTTGTGTTCTTAGAGGCCATAAGGCCACTTTCAAGAAGCAGCTGATTATGAGTTTGCCCAGCATGATACCAGTATCATTGGAAGAGATGTGTTCAGGCTGCAATGATCCTGTAATAGTTTATCTAAATGCTAGAACTCAGGTCTACTACTTGATATCAATTTGACATTGGTTCTGAAAATCATATTTAGCTCGTTTTCAGTATGTACTCAAGCTGCCAGAGAAGCCTCCATGACAGTCCTGCTGAGTATATAAACCACAATGCTGTTTTTCATTTTAAACAAGGTAAAAAAATAAAAGTCACACACTGAATGTGCTGGCGAAAAAACAATGTGTAGGAGCATGACTTTATACATAAATGTTTCAAGTATATGTCTTATATGTGCATCTTTTACTATTTGTTATTATGCAATAAAACAATGTTGTTGTTTTTTTATTCTTTCTTTCTTTTTAAACATTTTTAACGCACAATATATTTTCTTTTTCCTGAAAAAAAATGCAATACATCGTCAATGTATTGGAATAGTATGAGTGGGAAGAGTCATATCATGCTAATTTCTTGTCTGGATTGCCCAGCATTTTTGTATTTGTTCTAATGGTTGGTTTTTAAGGAACAAAATTATTTTACTACCATTCTGAGTTCATTTATAGGAAAGCATTTAATGCACAATAAGAAATGTGGGTCTTCCACATGCCTTAAATGGTAAGCAAGTATGCTGCTAATGATGTGAAGCAAGAGGATAACATGTGTCCCTACACACTGGCAGCAATCACCCTACAAATGCTACCAGCCAAATACTTAAAAATAGATTTTAATGGCAGATAAGTACCAATAGGCTCAACTAAACTTTCTCTTTTGGCGTATGCTATCATAAACTCACACACTTACTGGAACATCTACTAGTCAATGAAATAAGTAGTTTCTCAGAGTCACAGAGAGATTCCAAAGATAAAATTGGCAAGTTATTGTAACAACTTCCAACTCAAAATGTAGGTTTTGATCATTGTTCTTTGACTGTTTTTTTTATTGTCCTTTTGGCATGGTTTAGTTTATCTCTTATGAACACTACATTTTATCTTTCCTTGGTGTTGGCAAGACTGTTTATATCATGTTTGCGAGGATGTTGCTGTATAGATTATGTCTGACTTGATCACTACATTTTTGACATTAGTTTTCACATCTCTTTCTATTTGACATCTGCCTCTGGAATTCTCTTGTAGGAAAAAATAAGGTTAAGAAGATGGGGACAAAAATTGCATTATGGTCATGTTCTTGTGCGCTTAGTTTCACATGTATCTTAGCCATTGCAGTGTTTCCCTTGAGATAAACATGCCCATTTGGAGAAAAAGGAATGTGACCTATTTTCATCTAGTTTCACAGCCTGTTTTTTGATATGCATGCCTTATTGGATAATTAGCAATGCTGTAGGTTTGCTTGCCTTTAGTGAATTGTTTTTTGGCTGGTTTCCACTAATTGACAGCTGGACAGGCCAGGACAATCATAAACCATGAAGTTAGTGGAACATCTGCTTGTGAATGGTTGCTTTAAAGGTCATAGAGGAGTAAATCTGCTCCTAGCTTTGCTTACTCCAGACGATTGCACCCGTGTTTGTAAAATTCAACAGAGAAATTAATGATTATAACATGGATCACCTACTGAAGGTATATTTAGAAAAAAATAGCTTGCCCTTAATTGTTTTATAATTAATCAAGGTCAAAACATTTATAAGATTTTGCTCTATATTCATGGTCAACCTAAAATAAGGTGTAAATCAGCAAAGGTATGTTCCCAATAAAGAGAACGTATCTGGCATAGTATGTGAGTTTTTCTCACAGAGATTGTGCCTAACATACAGATTGTTTGAGCCCATAATCCAAAGAAAGCTGCACTTATTGTGGTGGTAACATCTGAAGAGTAAAATATTAAGTGGGAAAAAAATGCAGGAATCACACCTGGGAGCATTTAACACTTAAGTAGCGTGAAGACAATTTCTGATGGTACACATCATATGCTCCTTAGTAAATGTAGTAAAAATCTGTTAATAAGCAAGTGACATGTTCTATTGTAACTTATTTGAATGTTGATATGTATATGAACATATACATAATGAACAGGAAACAGGAGAAAGAATATTCTGTATCAACACTAAATGTATAACAAAAAAATCATGAAATGTCAAAGATCACGAGTATTGAAATAAATACTACTGATTATGATGATTTGCTTTATGGTGACATTGTTCATTTAAATTTCACTGGGAAGCCATGATGTGAGCAGAGATGTATTTATGCATAAGCCAACCAGGACCAGGCATATGGAAAATGCTATTGCAGCAGTAGTACTGAGGATTAAGGAGCTCAGTCTATGCATGAAGAGATACTTCTTAGCTCTGCTTCTTTTTCTACTCCTTGATGCTGCCCCAACATAATAGGCAGCAATCAGTTTTCCAGCAACTTGTCTCCTCTTTCATAATGACTGATTGTATTTTTTGGTAACACTGAAAGCCTTGGTATGTTACTCACAAATGATACAACAGTATGTTATTTTTCACTGTTTAGCATTTCAAAGGATTTACTTGAAAGATTTTTGGAGCAGCATCTGTTATTTTTACTCTATGGTTGCATACCTATTAGCAATGACTCCTTTCATTTTGGTGCTGAGTCTAAGCTTAAATTATTAACTATTCACTGTCCGCATAGACAAGTATTTGCTGCTTCTGTGATATGTTAAACCACTAATCACTTACAACATGCTCTTTTCAATAAATATATTGAATAATGTCTAAAGGAATAAACAAACAATAACGCCCTCAGTTTATTTATTATTATATACAATTACGGTACATAGTAGTTATTTTTCTTCGTTTCCTTTTAAATTCACCAGCATCAGGTTACTCTACCCATTAACAGCCTTATTAAATTGCAATTCGGCCAATTGAAAAGGGCTCTATATAAGCACAGAGCATATTTTTTTACAGAAGTTTTTAGTTCGTGAACTTCTATCCAAAAGCAAGGTCTTCACTAACTAAAAACTTGTGTAAAAAAAATATGCTCAGTGCTTATATAGAGCCCTATACAATTGGCCGTATCGCAATTTAATAAGAAAATTGTCCCTATGTTTAGTATTTTGGTGTTTGTAGGAATTAACCAAAATAGGTCACATTATGGTGAATTGTTCACCAAAACATATAAATAATACAAAAATCCTAGCTTTTAGCACAGCTCTACAGCTCTACTAGAGAATATATTCTTTTGGGGGGGGGGGGGGGTTCTGTTAATATTAAACATTTAGTTTTTTTTTAGGTTACATCCTAATGCTGCACAATGGATGTTTTCAAGCACAGTATTTCTTGGTTCCAGGAAAAGCAAATTGGGTTACTTACCATTGAACCATCCTACATTTTCTGCCGATATTGCTATACATAACCTGCAAAATCACAGAGCATTTTCTGCCCTTTAAGGCTTAGTGCTGTGAATGTTCAGTGAACCATAAAATAGCAATTCCTTTTCCTTCTAAATAGGTTACACTAACAAAACATCACAGTTCAAAAGAGAAAATGCGCAGACTGGCTTAGCAACCCTCAAAATCTTTAAAGATTTGTTTATCACTTTCCTATCATCATTTCTGTTATGCACTATAAATGTTTTTTTTTTTTCTTGGTAAAGTCCTATTATTCTATTTATCTTTGTAATGTATTTTGGATGCTGTGCAACAAAATGACATCTATTGAAGATTTTTTTTTTTTTTTTTGCAAATGTTATTTTTTTGTAAATGTTGAGAGAAAATATATATACATGTTTTTATAGCATCTTTAGAAATCAGCCACATCAGTTATGTATGTAACCAAATGTATAAAGACTGTTCAAATACACAGAATCTGCAGCCAGCACACAAATCTTTATAGTCCCTTGTTAGTAATCAGCCCTCCCCTTGCCAGTTTATTGCCCTCTGTTTCAGGATTACAGCCCTACAGCTGAGTTCAGTCACAAAACATTCAGTTTATCATCTGCATCTCCCCAAAGGCGGCAGCCGCAGGGCTGTTGTTTGTTGCCATCCCTGCATTGCACCTGCCAGCATACTGAACTGGAAATAAATCAATATCACGTAAACCAATGGATTCATCTCAATTCTATATTACTATTGCCAAGTTATTTTTTTTTTTTTTTTTAAATCATGGAAATGTTTATTGAGTTGGGTTTATGAACAATTGACAATAATATAGCCTTCAGTACAGTCTTCTATATGCACTAGCTGCATCCTCTTATCCTGGGCTATAAGAAAGTCTTAATAGTGTCATATTTTGGTGCCCAAGATGACCTCGTTAACAGCTGATGTGTAATGTCTCAGATGTACATTTTTGATTTATTCAACAATCAAACAATAGACACGTTAAAAGGAAACTAAGAAAGAATTGGAAAATTACATCTCCAAAATCAAGATATCAGAAACTAAACCCATGGTTGGTGCGTTGTAACGGAAATGTAGAAAATACATAATCTTTAAATATTAGAGAACTAGGAAGAATAACATTACAGGGGTGATACAAGATTATGTCCTTCCAAGGTTATCTAACATGCAATGCTTTACATGTTCTTTAGCCGCTCATTTCTATTATTTTGGCCTGCATGGCTATATCGTGAGCTCTTTCTACACCATAGATCTTCATTTCTAGATAATAACATTTTCCAATTTACCTTGTAACAATCATGACTTATCCATTCTCTACTCCCTATTCCATTTTGTATTTCCTGGTCTGCATCTACTTAGTATCAGCAGTACTTGACTTCTTTGCAATATAATGTGAAAAATGTTTATTCCTGTTTAAACATGAGTGGGATCTTGACTTTTCTGGTACTCTAATACAAGGGCCTAACATAGCTCTCCTAACAACATTAGCTAGAAGGGAGTTTTCTAGGGGATATTCAAAGATCCCTATTGAAGTGGTGCTGATATTAATCGATGCCTGTCATTTTATTTGTATTTGGGGTGAATGAGGTAGTTTTAGTGAGGCTTTGTATGTTTTTTAGCAAGGGTCAGTGTGTTAACCTTAATTATTAGTGTTTTTGTTGGCAGCTACTGTTTTTGTTGTGTGTTTTGACTGGTTACTTGGTTTTGGTGATCTATTATGTTTAAATTGCTTTGTCTGCTTACCAAAAGTTAAGTTTGAGGGCTGATGTTTAATGTGAATGTGAGTTAACTTCATACTCTCTAAGTTTTGAAACTTTGCACATTTTGTGTGTGATTGTTTTTGTGATCCAGCCCTTAGACTTGTAGTTTACAGCACTGTAACAGTTGGAATTATTTTTCTGTCTCTTTATATAACACCAGGAATAATTTAATTTTTAAACTGTGTTTTTGTTTGTTTTTTTTGCTACTGAAAGAGACCCACTCCCAAGAATGCGCAATGCTTAATAGAATCCGTAATATAATGTAGCTGCCTTTCCCATTACAGAGGAGACAATTACTGCAGAATATCAGTTAGATTTTACCAAAAAGGAAATGACAGCTCAAAAAAAAACAGGCAAATCTCATCGCCAGCATTCTTCATACATACAGATATGTCATAATTGGATCTTATGGCTGAGGTGTTACTTTACTCAATTAGCATACCGTACCATGGTCCACGTCTGGATTGTCCTTTATATGAATTATCTCCCATTGGGCAAACTGGTAAGTGTTGTCCATTCACAGGTGTGCTCCTTGGAGTTACTAAACATTTAAGTGAAAAAGCAAAGGTACCAATTATTGCCGAAGCAAAAAGTACACATACAAATACATATAATTACATTTGATTTTTGTTACAACGTTTGAGTTATTTAGAAGTTTTGTGTTTTAACAAAAAATTAAATGAAAGGTTTGCATTTCTCCCGCAATTAATTTATCTGAGGTAATTAAAGATTTAAAGATTAAAGTTTCCCTGTTTTTACCTTTTTCTAATCTAACACATGCTGCTTATATCAGAAACACACATTACACAGAGTAATTCTATACACATACAGACTTATTTTATTTTATTTTACATAGGCACAGTGTACCTCCCAATAGAAACACTGCATTTGGGTACAGATTTGAACCCTTTACTAAGCTTCAAGCCAACAGCAGCAGCTCGATGCACAAATCTACACAGCAGTGTCTGACTCCTCCTTACTTCCTGTTTCCTGATGAAAACAGGATTACACATGACATGATTCTTTGAGCACAAACTGCTATCACGGATTGATACAAATGTATTAGCTGCCTGTGATTGACCAAAACGAATTATGAACTTTATGCTAATTTTAGCTTAGATGTTAACTCTGAAAAGCAACTGCTTGCAAACTCAAGAGATTTAGCAAACATCAGGGTGAGTTTGTTAATGTTTATTATGGTATTTTGTCTTGAGAAAAATGCTGATTCTCCTATATCAGATCCATTCATAATCCAGGAAACATAGATATGCCTTTAATTAACTCTCACAGTAGGGAGTGGTAAGTATGATTAATGGGGAGCTGTAAGTATGAAGAGCATGCCCAGTTGGTCTAAAAAATAATAATTTAATGAATAAAGACTTTAGCACTGAAATGTTTCTATGCCAAATATTCGTTAACTAACTGGGCGATTTCTTATAGCTTATCATCCCTGCTGCAATAGATAATTAATAATATAAGGTAAAGTCATCAGGTGAATGGGAGGATCTTTTCATATAATTTATGCATACAATATCCACATTTTTAGCTACTTTTTCTACACTTTTAAGAACCAGTGGCAATTATATTTATTTATATGTGTACTTTTCATTTCTTCAATAACTAAGATGTTTGATGTGGACAAGCATCATATAGAATATGTTGACCAAAATGTTCATTATAGTGTATCTCCACTTCTCAGTGGTATGTTTTTAATAATTGTAGTACTTATCTTTATACTTGTTATTAGTTTGCAAATTAATTTTTTGAAGATATTGAATGTGTAGAGTTCAACATAATGTGACTTGGAAAGAAAAGTTGGTGTGAATCATTTATTTATTTGTTGAAGAAGCTAAGTGTCTGAGTCTGGAACGATATACACTATGGGATAAGCCAGTGCTTTTGACACTTCCTCATGTTTTAAGAAAGTATAAAAAATTGATAAGAAAACTGTTAGCTAAAGCTTGTAATATTCTAGGTGGTCAAAAAAGGCAAGATTAGTAATTAATAGATTGGATTCATCTTATTAGTGGAGGTCCCACAAGTGCCAAAAATAGTGTTAATAACTCACATTGTGTCACAGTGCGAGCTTTATGTTAGGTAAAATCTCAGTTTTCAACAAATCTCAGCCATGATATGCTTGTCCTTTTTTCCACTATATTTGAGCAGGTATGGGCAACCTATTTCACTTGATGGGCCTTCTGAATCTTTTAAAAAGCTTTAAGCCTTTTTATATTACCCAAATCAAAATGGTAAAATTGTTATGGAAAGGATTTAATTGTATTATACCTATATTAGCCGGAATAATTCTGGGGGGATGCAGCTCATTGTATACACAGCCGTAAAATAGCTTATATATACATGCATAAAAACATAGAAAAACATAGAAAAATCCTACAACCGTGTATTTTAGGATTAGGTATTTTTTTGCTAGTTTTAGAGAGATATAATTGACAGTATATTGTTTAAGAGGGGTATGCTCTCCCACTATTGACAGTGTATTGTTTAAGAGGGGTATGCTCTCTTACTATTGACAGTGCATTGTATAAGAGGGGTATGCTCTCCCACTCCAGAGACTGTGGGCCGCATGGGTAGTGAATGAGGGCGCTTGTTGCCCTCCAATGATATCCAATAAAGTTCAGTTACACCATTGGCTGGTTTAGCAGAACATCTCAAATTAATTATTGTTAAAGATACACTGTGGTCAGTATGATGTATGTGGTCTTTTGAATAACTATATTTGACTTGATAAATGTTATTAGAAAGCAAAAAAAAAAAACACATTTACATCTTTAAGTTTTATATGTGATTATTTTTAGTATGGATTTGCCATTTTATTTTCTGAGTTGATTCTCTGGGGGTTGTGTCACTGTAAATAAATGAACTTTCCATTAGTCCTGTTGGCACCAAGATAGCACTGTCAGTTGTATAGAGAGATGCCACATCAGGAAGTTGATCAATAGTAGAATCCACAGCAAGTGATAGATTAGAGGTTGTATTATTTTTATTCTAAAAACATTCTCCCTATTTTGAAGTGTAATTCTCAAACAAAATATACCATAGTTGAAATACATGACCACAGTGGCACAGAAAGGCCAGATTATTAATAGATTATTAAATGTTCTTTGCTAGAGTTTTAAAAATATACATTCTGTTACACAGAGTTTTTGTTCGTTATATTATTATGTTCCCGGGCTCGGTTGTGATTTCTTAATATCTTCATCATATTGTATATAATTAATATTCATTTTATTGTGCCTTTTGGGAGGAAGGGGGTTAATACATTGTGAATGTAATGTTTTTACAAAAATACATAATTTTAAATGAGAGAATTTAAAATTGTATATAATAAGCATAATCAAGAAAGATCCACATAAATACCAGCTTGAAAATCAGTTAATTACCATATTTAAGAAACACATTTTTGATTAAGTAACATTTTTGTTTCTACTGTCAAACACAGTGAAGACTAATAAAAAAAATGGAAAGCTAAGGGGAAGCCAACAAATTACAATTGTAATGATTTCTTCTTGCTTCATAAAACACCCACACCATTTCGTACTATATTATTGACTTAGACCGCATCAAAAGGGTTAACAAAAAAGGCTTTTTGATCCCTCTGTGAGAAGTAACCAGACTCACCAGAACAGCATTTAACTCTGCTATGAAGGGTATTCAAGGTAATGACGCTGTTATTTGTAAAAGAATGAGACAATTTGTGGTTATAGATAACAGTATGAAGTAAGTCTCTGAGTTGCAGACATGTGCCAATTTAAACAACTGGTGCAACGCAGCAGAATGTATTCATATTATATGGTCTTAAACTTTGCAGAGCTGCTTGCTTTGTTTGGATTTTTAATTACATGACATTCCTTTTGTTTTCACTGCATGTAGTATTTACAATCTGTTATTTCCCCCGTTGAATAAATGGGGTATCACACATAGTAAAGGCTGCGGTTTTCTCAGAGCGCTCTAATGTTCTCTGCTGGGGCATAACATACTGTGGTTATACTGTACTATATATTATAAGGCTGTTTTTTTTATATTTACAGATTCAATCTGTGTACCTGGCTTTGATCCAAGCCTGAGTATGATGACTGGAATAACTCCAATTAATCCACTGATGGCAGGCATGGGTTTATTGCCACCTCCACAGCTACCGATTGTCAAAGAGATCATTCACTGCAAGAGCTGCACCCTCTTTCCTCCCAACCCAAGTAAGTATTATCTTATGTCTGTAATAAATCATTGTGATAAGCATATAAACAAGTTTCAGTGTGAGTTCTCGTGGATATGTTTAAATATACAGTAAGTGACTTTTCCTCTATCCCCACATTGGAAGTATTTCATAGATCTGGTTTAAGGCCTCCCTCTTATTGTCAGGGCTCTTATGGGACTTGAACCCTGGACACCAGCCATGTGAGTTACATGATGTGCCACCAGGGACCATGGGTTATGAATTATAAATCCATATCCTTGACGTATCCTATGGATAATGATGATCTGGATTACAACATACAGCTATATAAGGACAGCCAGTGCAAATATTCATTGCTTAGTTCTTTTGCTCCAGGGTTACAGCTCAGCTTTTGTCTCTGTACATTTGGATTGGATTTCTCTGTATGACCTTGCTAGGTTTACCCATTTCCCAACTTCTGGCTTCCTGACTTTTGGATCGATTACTGGTTATTTCTTTGGCTGCCGTCTTCCCAGAACTACAGACTGTTTAACTACTCTGCTGCCCTTGTCTGTAATTTGCATTGAATCACCTTGTTACTGGATTCCCCAGCATCTGTCGTATTGATTTGACTAGAAAACTGTCATTATCCTTGTCCTTTAATTTCTCCGTTAAAGCTGTGAAAATGCTTGTGTAATGTCATGGCGATGTCACGTACAAAAATCTATTCCATTATAACTTTTTAAAAGGACAGTTTTGTAAAGTTTTCTGTATTTTGGCTAGTTTAAGGCTAAGGGTGTGTTTTTTGCTAAAGTGTACTGGCTGCAATATTTTCTGTTTGCTTCTTGATTATTGTGCAGGTATGTTCAAAGATATTACGTAATCCTGACACATTTATTCTGGCCTTTCAGACTAAAATACTATGGGCCTTATGCAATTCCCTATTTTGTAAAGTTACGCCACTAAAAAGTGGTAAGTAACTTTCCCTAACTATTCTATTAACGCCTCTCAACATGATTGTGAGTGAGCTGCTCCCAATGCCCTAGAATAACCCCACTTGAAATATTACACCTTGCACCCCCGTTCATTTTTACACATCAGTAATATTATGAGTTGCTTTTGCACAAAATAGCTATCCCATTGCAAATTACTCAAAATTACTTATTCCTCACAACTCATAATAAAAATAACTATGAGTACTAACTAGCATCTACACATGTATGAAAATGCCTTGGCGGTTGTTTTCTCTTTTCCTGCTCACACCAATGGTCCCCTCTTCGCTCACACCCTATCCTCCTATTCCCGGATCACACCCGATCCCTGACCCTAACCATGGAGGTCCATTGAGACCGACATGGCACCTAACTGTTAACCCTCACCATGGTGGTCCCTAATGGGCCTCTGTGGCACAAAGAGTTAATCTCTGATGCCACGGGACCGCCATGGTATAAACTATGAGACATATGCAATAGAGGTCCTTGCAATGGACCCCCATGGTCATATTTATTAGCGATCAACTGTGAGTGGGGAAGGGGGTGACGGGGTGTCAGGGGGGAAGGAGATCCCCATAGTATTCCCTTTACCGCATGGATGAAAGGAATCCCCAGGAATTTATATTGGTGGCTATGGTGTTTGAGCAACTTAATATTGCTCAATCTCTGCATTTCTGCATTTTGCGTAATCCTATGCTTTGTGCTTTACTGACAGTTCATGGGTTTACGAGTAGTGGGGGGAATCAGTAATACTATATCTGGGGAGCATTGAATACATGTGTAACATTACTTTAAAAAGCACTCATTGTTGGAAATTGGTATTTTTGTGAGTTATGAGCCTCAAATTAATTGAGACTCTATGTCCTTTTGTTGAATTATTTTATTCCTTCAGGACCTTACAAAATCCAATGTAGAGTCTGATGTAGAATGTAATAACTAACTCCCATTATCATACAGGAGCAGCAAAATCAATTCCAACTATTTCATAAATATTTCACTACAGATAAAAACTGTAAGTACAACCTACAGACAGTAATGCTATTTCAAATTAATTCACCTTCTTGTTAGGTGACAGAGTCCCCTTAATGTAGAGTAAGATTTTAACCTATTTCTATATATTATTATATTGGTCCGATCTGGCATAATGCCATAAAAAAAGAGATGTGTGGGGTCTGATTTATATATCCATATTTTAAGCTCACCTAAGATAGATGTGATCATTCTCCAATGAAAGGAAAATAGCTCTGCTTTGATTGTATCAGCTTATCAAACCTGAAGATCAGAAAATTCAGACCAAAATTTCCAATTGGTGATTGAGAAAAGAATTGACAGAACTTCCCAAGCCCACAAGAAATGCGTGTAATCAAAGAACCGAGATTCTTGGTCATCTGATTCAGTGGAGAAAGGTCCTTCATCTTATTCCTTTAGGGACAACGGAAAGCAAAGAGGAGCAAAGGAAAAAAAATCTACAGAATTGTCTTTCAAATTTAATAAACCTTTGGGTCTGGTGGTAAGAAAGGTCCTAGATATTCAGGATTCTGGTACAGGTACTACGACTTCTACATTGCACGCAGGAGAGTATGTATGGCTCAGGGCATGGAGATTGGATAATATTTTAAAAAACTGGCTTGTTTTCTATGTTGAAATGCGTCTTGCAAAAAGATTGGATTAACATATAAAAAGAGAAGCTGCTACTATGAAAGTAATGCGTCCAAGAGACTATAGACCCTGCAGGCAATTCTCCTCATACAACAAGTAATCTTATCGAATCAGAGTGACCCAGCAGGTTAGAGAAGCATCAATACACTCTCAATGGATGTGAAGACAGACAAATGTGTATAAACTGAATATAAAATGCACCTGAAACAGGAGAAAGACATGCCAAGTACAAATTGTCTTCAGAAATACCATACAACCTGGCTAAAGTCAATAAGAAGTATGTCGGTCGTCTCTGTAATACAGAATGGATACCGGATGGAAATTTTACCCAAAATTCAATTTTTTTTTCAAAGTTTCTAAAAACAAGCAAAAATGAAAGCTCCTAAAAAATAGTTAAATGAAAACTGGAGTAATCTAAAGATTTAACCGATTTCCATTCTTTTTAGAAGATCATGGCAACCTAATTTTAACAGAATAATTTATGTTTTTTAAGGGACACTTTTGAATACAAGTAAAGCACTTCACTGAAGATACTTAACAGCCCAGGATTTCATGAGTCTGATGGGATTTCTAACCACAACATTTTTATTGGGGATTCAGACCAATTCAGCAAGTGTTTCATTCATGCTTCAACAGGTATATTTAAGTTTCATGGATTATGAGTACATCTGATAGAAGAGAATCCGTAGTGTATGAAAAAAATAATTTTGCATGAACAAAATCCCCAAATAAACATTAAACTTACCCTCAAGTTTGTTAAACTGAGTTTGCAAGCAGTTCATTTTCAGAGTTACCACCCCTAGAAATCCCTGCTAAAATTGGAATACAATTCATAATTTGTTTTGGCCAATTACAGGCAGCTAATACATTGTATCAATCAGTGATGACAGTTTGTGAAGGAAGTCATCATGGGGTGTGTAGCTCTGGGGGTGTGGAAAACAAGTTTTATTTTTATGTGTGTGTATAGAATGACTCTGTGTATTGTGTGTTTCTGAAATAAGCAGCAAGTGTTAGATTAGAAAAAGGGAAAAACAGGGAAACTTAGATATATTATTATTGGACTGGAATCAAAAGATCCACACACAGATTGCCTAAAAAGTCACTTGGAATGGTGGACAAAAAAGAGAAACTTACATGAGATCTTCTCTTGGAAACTTTTCCCTAGGTAAAAATTACAATAGATGTCTGTGGAAAATTCTGAGGAGCCTTGTTAGTGGATCTCTTAGCTCAGTGTTTATAGGTATGATGAGAGCCATACATTATTTCAAACTTATTAGAGTTGTGTGACATTTATCTACCATCATTACAAAAAAATATGTGAAATTACATATATAAATGACATTAGCTTACATAAATCATCAATGATGCACAATGAACAATTATCTGTAGAAAGCACTTCTGTTCAAGATGGAAAGGATATGGAATATTTGCTTACAATGTATTTTCTATAGAATAGAATTAGGATTGAGTGTTTATCTTTTGCCCAGTCCCGTTAATAAAATGATTACTAATGAGGATTATTCAGAACAAAGCCAGATTAATTTACATTGTTTCAGCATGGCCACAAAGACCTTGTTACAGATTCTGTCTTCAGAGCATCCAGTCAGAATACCATTCAGAAGAGATTTTCTAATGCAGGGATCAGTGTGTCATCCATCCCTAATACATCTAAAGTTGATAGCTTGGATATTGAATGGAGAAAACTGGAATAGTTCCATTTTTCTTCCCCAGTGATTATCCTATTATTAAAAGCTATAACAAAAAATAAAACTCAACTTCCTTCATATACTTCCTTCATATATCATAAAACTTTGGAGAAATTAGCAACTTGGGCAAACAAGAATATTAATACCAGTATTAATATTCTCTAATCTTCGCTTCTACAAGTACTCTCTTTTCTACACAATGGAATTTAGTTTAAGCTATAATACGCATAAAGTACATATTTCTGCTATTTCAACAGGCATTTGGTGATGTTTCCAATAAGTTATTTCACGATTCATACAAGCTCTCTTAAGAAGCAGTCCTCTAAGAAAACAGATTACTGCACTATGAAACCTTCATGTAGCCCAAAAAAATTAATTTCAAGCTCCTTATGAGCCCCTAAAAAAGGCCACAGACTTGATTATTACCCTAAAAACTGTTATTTTAATAGCTGTTACAATTGCTAATAGAGTATCAGAAAAAGTTTTTTTTCATGTGAAGAAACATTTTCCAGAATTTTTACCCAAAGCTGTGACTGAATTTCATCTAAATCAGGAAATATGCTTCCAATCCGTTTCAGAAGTTACTGATTATGCAACGTCAGAATTTGGTATTGTAAGGTGTTTTAAAGAGTACCTTAAAAAAGCACATCTTGGAAAAAATTTTGTAGGTTGTTTGTAAATCCATGTGGGAACAAAGAAAGAATATCCAGCCTCTTCAAAGACAACCAGTAAATTAATTGTGAAGTGCTATTTTGAAAGCATAAAAATATTGGAATAACCAGTACTTAGGTCTAAGAACTCACTTTACTTAGCCAATCTTTATTTCTTGGACATTATGTCAGAAAGTTAAGTTATGCAAGGTAACTACATAATCTACAATCAAAATCTTTAACAATGCACTGATTTTTTTCTTCCCACCTTAAGTATTAAGATTATTTATTAAACCAAGATGTTTAAATACTGCATTGAACCCCCATGACTGAGGGGCATTTAATATATACTTACCATAATTTTCATTTCCTGGATAAGTTCCATGGCAGCATTTAAAATTGGAATCGAAGGGGTGAAAATTTCCTAGGAGGACTCCTAAAATTTGTACTGATGTCCACCCCTCTCTATATACACACAATTAGGTGATTTTATATATATATATATATATATATATATATATATATATAAATAATGCGTATGTGTGTGAAACATCCCAGAATGGTGCCTAAATATTGTTGAAATAGTATGAAATTATTCCTTCTCTAGTGTGTTTACTAATTATTTTTTAGCGTTTATTAAAATACATTTTCATATTATACCTATTTAAGTTGCTTTGTCTACTACCTCTGAGACTATGTGCATGTTTGCTTTCTGTCTGAATGTTAGAATTGTGTGGGGAAAGTGTTCAATTCACCTGGTAGGATATTAATGGCTTCATCATAAAATGTTAATATATTTTACCCATGGCTTATTACACTTTAGTTTTTTTTGGTTTGCCTGGCATTATATGGATGGATTTACAAGTCCAATGAATCCTGTTTCCTTAGAGTGTTCCCCCCAGGGCGTAGGGAGATAAAATGATTTCTCTCCTTCCTTGTCTTTGTGCTATTCCTAGAACAGGCTGCATGATATGCAGTCCTGCCAAGTAACTCCATCAGTCAGCAGCGTGACTGATGCCAATGGTCTGTCTTCAGATCATGCTCCATGCTTTCAATTTAATATTCATTCATGCAGTCTTTCCCTTTCTCAGGATGATTTAAGCCCCATTCGAATGAATAAAGCTAAAGTATTCAGGAGAAAGGATAAGATTACTTCACTGTATACTGAATAAAGCCCTAAATTACTGGAGTTGGAAAAAGACAAACACATAGGAATGCAAAACCAAGGCTAGGCCATTACCCAAGTTAGTGTTACATCCATTCCATGATGGAACAGTATAAAATACTCTCCAGCATGTAGGTAGGGGGTCTAACCAGCAAATGACCATATTTACATAAAAAGGGGATTCATGAAGAGGATTTTCTAATATTAGATTCACAAAACCAGGCAGATAATGCAACATTAAGTGAATAATAATGGTTGTCAGGATCATAAACAAAAATTAGGGGGGGGGGGGGTTGGGGTAAGAGAAAAATTAGAAAATTACCATCTGCATGTATAAATATTTAAAAACGTAATTTATTGAAAATATGTGCATATAATTTAAATCTACATATAAGTGAAAAATACATTTGGAAATGTAATCTACATTATAGCAAATAAAATAATGAAAATTGACCCACTTTTAAGTGGCTACTGAAATAATACAGGGTTCATAACGTTCAAGTAGTAGAGATCAATATGAATAATTTTTAAATTTTTTGGTGATTAAAAAAGTTGATATATATTTGAGGAAATATCTAGTTTATGTCCTCATGTATAGGTTGGAGGTCTTCACCTTTTACAAAATGTGTAGCTTTCATAGTTGAACTCTACAGATGATGCAACGACACAGAAGTGGTTATGCCACCAGCGCTAAATGAAATGTGTGATGGAGGGATTTATAGCCTAAAGATGACATATATCATAATCTATTTTAAACTTATCTTTTTAATCTACTTGTAAAAAATTACAATTTACTGAAAATTGTCTATAACGATTGTTTATAAACGTTATAGTAACTGGACCATTACCGTTACACTGTAATAGAACTGTAACAACTCAATAGAAAGAAACTTCTGAATTGGCATCATGTTGCAAAAATTATAATAATGATCTATTTAAGTTTGGACAAAGAACAGTGCCAAAATTAAAAAAATAAATAAACCTACTTAACATATCAGTCATTTGGAGACTACAACACCTAACCAATGCATAAAATACATTATTCATATGGGCTACCAAATGAGAAATAATATTTTAACAGCATTTTTTTCTTGTCCTTTAACAAAATAGTTTTAGTAATCAGATGCTGCATGTTTCCAAGTAAAAAAAAAAGTGAAAATAAGAGGAACAACATGTTAAGATACAGTGGTCATTCAACTCATATATTCAAGAGCAATAATGTGGGAAGTGTCTGTGGAGGAGGATACTGTTCTCTGAGCTTAGATATATTTCAGCTGTCTATTAGATTCTCCTCTGCTTGCTTGCTTGTAGTAGATACCTAAGAAGATAAACAAGAATAAACAACGGTAGGAATCCTATAGATGTTATTTATTAAAATATGTTATTTATAAAATTGGCTATGAAATGAAAAGTAAGAACTGCGTAAAGATATGTTAAGAGATAGTTTATAAAACCTCTGTGTGTTAGAGGCACATGAGCTGTGCAAGATCTCCAAGCAAGCGAATCAGAATATCACAGCTGACATCTAAAAGGTTCTTGGCCTTTTGAGCCAATCAGCTTTCATCTCAGATTTATAATATGTCAGTAGTATAAATATCAGTTAAGAAAGTTGTCTCTTAGAATTTATTTTTTTGTCTGTGGCACTCAATTATGTCACTCTATGACACCAGTGGAACCAGTGGTACATAACTGGATGAGGGAACAGAGACTTCTCTGGTCCCCACTAAGCTTCCAACTACAACACACCATCAAACGGGTTAAAATTATATGATAGTTGAACCATTACAGAAATATACCTTTTTAACTTGTAATGTAACTATTGAAGTCACTTAGTCCTGAGAGCTTTTCGACCCCTCATTGAAGTAGTCAGGTATCGGTTTTCTTTAGAAATTGGATCAGGTCTTAAAAATTATGAAAAAATGGTTGCCTACAGTTGATTTCTGTGTGCGTGTCTGCTTAGAAATGATCACTTAAATAAGATTGAGAATTTTGCTACTATTAGTTTCTATGCACTCACTTTATTAGTTCAATTTTCATAGGTCTTAAAGGCAAATAAAGCACAACTGTTTGACCTATGCATGTGTGACATGGTTTGCCCAAATCTATACTCACCACCCAAATAAACACGCAACACTTGATGTATGGGTATAATTACAGGCCACAGCTTTATTTAACCATAACATAACACGTTCCATAAACTTCCTAAACCTGGGTCGCTGCATACCTTCCCCAGGACGGAGCTCCCGTGCCCAAGAGCATTGGCCCAGACGGGATACCTTCCCAGCTAATGAGCTCCGCCCTAAGGTGATGCAGCACCCCGCCACCCGCAAGCCCTATGGGATCAGCACCGCCAAAAGTAACCATGGCCTGAACTATACCCTCCTTCAATGAGTAATTGAATAACTGGAGCCCAGTTTCATTAAGGTGAACCCCGTCTTCCCCAAAAAACTTGTGTGCCTCCGGTGTCTCAAGATACCTGTGCCTAAAAGAAACCCACCTAATCACCTAACAAAAGATGACATGATCTTGTTTAATCTCTTTCTTGCTTTGTTAAGGTTATTGGGATCATGAGCCCCCCGCCAATGAAACCTTGGGGTTATCTGGGACCAAATTAACAATAAGTCTGGGAGCAATTCCCGAAGTCGAAGCAAATCCCTCCCATTTTTCCAATAAGTTCCCTCATGAATATGAAACCTAAATCATTTCCCCCTGCATGTATTAACAGAATCTCAGGAGGAGGGGATGACCTAGCTAAACTAGCTACTTTAAATATAACCTGCTCCCATCTCATCCCCCTGACCCCAAACCACTTAATTAATACCGCTTCCTGTGGGAAACCCAACTGACTGCCCTGATCAGTTATTCCTGCTGCCCTTCGGGCCCAATAAATGAACGAATGGCCTACGATCCATAACTGTAAATGGGGTACGGCAATAAAACACATAATATATACATATAACAACTCTTATTATCCTCATTAAAATCAACATATTTTGAACACTGAGGCAGTTTTCCTTTACTCATTGCTCCATACTTAAACTGGTTCCTTTACCACAGTTATCCTTTACCCATACAAATTTTCCTTGACACTTGGGCAGTCAACCTATACCCAATACAGCTTTTCTTTGACACTTGGGCAGTTATCAGTTACCCAGTACCCTGACACCCCCACTTCTTGTGACTTGGGCAGTTATTCCTTACCCAATGACTTAGACCGGCTTGGGTTTATAAAATTAAGTTCCACCACTCCATTTGAAATTGTGCCGGCTCCACATTCACCAACCGAAACCGCCCCTATTCAAATCTTGACAATGAGTCAGCAATAACATTTTTAACTCCTGATATGTGGGATGCTCTAACTAATATATTCAACTGAAGGCACTTCAATACCAGTTGCCTCGGAAGTCTAACTTCTGGAGGCGAAGTGGCAGTAATAGAATTAATTACCATGTTATCTCAGTGAAAGATCACATAATGATTTTTCAAACTATCTCCACACAATATTATTGCTACCAGAATAGGAAACAATTCTAACAAAGTCGGATTCTTAGTCCACCCACTCTCCCTCCAACTAGTGGGCCAAGCATGTGCACACCAGGAACCTCTAAAATAAGCTCCAGAACACAACAAACCTGCCGCGTCAATAAACAACTCCAGAACTTTGTTACCAACTGGTTCTTTCAAACTCATATTACAACCGTTAAAGTGTTCCAAAAATTCCAACCAAATGCGGAGATCTGCTTTACGCTCTGCTGAAATTCTAATGTGATGGTGTGACTGATTCATGCCAGCAGTATCTCCTGGAAAATATCCTCCCTATAGGAATAATACTACAGGCAAAATTAAGTTTACCCAACAATGACTGCATAGACTTTAAAGTAACTTTTTTAGCTGCCAAAACTTGCCTACCCCTTATTTTTAAATCCGTTACTTTTTCCCTTGGGAGCCTACACTCAAGTTTAACTGCATCCAACTGGATCCCCAAAAAACACAAAACATGAGAAGGACCTTCTGACTTATTCTCTGCTAACGGGACAGTCCCCATTTCTTGTCTCATCTCTGGGCCACTGAGGGTCTCATCTCTGGGCCACTGAGGGGCTCCTCGACCGCAGCTTGGACACTAATTCTTGGAACCACTCCTGGCCATGCTCCTCCACTTGACTCCTGAGTTGGGCTATTAAAGCATCAACAATAGGGGTTGCCGTTGTGAATCAGGTGCAAGCCCTGCTCTGATTAACAGTTAAGTGACCAAAAGGCGGGAAACTACCCCCTTTTATAACCTCCTACAAATATAAATTAGCCAATGGCTACCCAGAACCCAGCCCTGTCAAAAGCTCCTCTTAATACATTTAAAAGAGCATGCTATAAACATGCACGTTTTGCATGAAAAAATATTCAGTAAAACATGTTCGGACAGGAAATGTAGAGGGCATACATTAGTCTGTAGATTGTAGCAGAGGGTAAGACCCCAAGAGCAGTTACACTTCTGAATAAGTTTCTGTGGCACAATATCAAACCTTTATGATGCAGCAAAGAAAAAAAAACATTTAATGTCCCTTTAATTAGTGATATATTATTACCACCCACACATTCCATCAATATATTCCTTCATTGTACGTTTCATTGGACAAAACTGGTAATATTTTTTCAATTATTTTGAAGTTGGATTCACATTATGTATCATTGTTTCACAATTTAATTATGTTTGTGTATGTATTCAAATTACTGGTTATAGATAATATACTTTTCTTAAACACATTGAATATTTCCTTATTTAGTTTGCACTATATGCCTTTATGTTCTGTATACATACAGTATAAAAACAAAGAGAGACATTACTAATCCAGAACTCCTGCACCCTCTGTATAAAATAAAAAGTCTCATTGAAATGGGATGTGGTTTTATACACAGCAGCGAGGCCTATGGCAACACATCTCCATGAGGCAGGAGGTGTCATGGCACTGTGGTTGTGCTTATATGTGTGGTGTATTAGCAACTGGGGTGTTGGGAGCACACAAATCTGTACGGGCCTAGGGCAGCATAAAGCCTAAATATGCCCTGAGCTTAATTATCATTTTAGCGACAGCTGATACACGTTCTGAGGAGGGAGGAGACATTGCATAAACAAGAAGTTTGTATGTAGAAGTTAGAAGATATATCTGCCAGTACTGTCATTAGATTGAATGCAAAGCTCATTAGTTTACGACACACTCTTTAGCAAGAGCTGCAGAAGCAGGCTTAGTAAAGAAAAGGGAAGTCTGCAGATATGAATTATTGATTATAAAAGTGAAAAATATAAAGGCTGGGGTTATTTTATTTTTTTACTTCCTAAAAACATGTTGCATATTATCAGGTAATCTTTAAAGCAAGGATATAATTTGAGAGCAATCAGTTTGAAATGTTTCATTTTGGAGTATATAAGCACAGGGAATATTTGGTTTCAAAAGTTCATGTATAACAGCATCAGTGTATGTTTGTTCTGTAAAGGCACATGGAAAACATTTTTTTTTTATGCATTTAAAAGACCATGTTTTAAACTTTTCCTACGTTTTGTTCTGCATGAAAATTATTAAATAGAAGCTCTTTAAACTTAATTGAAGCGAACAGGAAATGCACAGAGCATATGAATATCTGTAGATTTAATAGAAAGACTAGTATGAATTGTATATCTATTTTATTGCTTACTGGCTGACCGGGGCAAGCCCGCTAAGTTAAACATTCAAATCTTTTTTTCTGCTTTAAGAGCATCATTTGAAAAAGCAGTACATTATCAGATACATTTTCAGATGTAACAAAGAAAATATGCTTTCAGTTTCTTTTTAATAGCACTTTAATAAGGATTATAGCTAATTTTTTTTCGCCATTTCCTGAGGCGTAACAAATGTGACGCACACTGCTACTGTTGTCTTGGAGATGAGGCCTAGGTGTGAACCAATCTTTTATTTTCTGTTTTGTGCAGTTTGTTTTTAAAGCACCTTTAGATATTTCAGTCAAATTGTGCATGCAAAATCCCTTAACATTTGTATAGCAAGATTCCATTTTTTTAATAGCTCTCTAATTTAAATGTAAATAATAGAGGATTCTTTAAGCTTCAAAGCCAAGTACGTCTATTCATGCCGTTAGGTTACACATCTTGTGTTCTGGCATTCTGTTGTTTTATCTGGAACAAGACAGAGTAGATAACCAGCAAGAGTTTTTCATCATCATGTCAGTGCTCTGTGTTTTCTTTTCCCTATGTTTTTCTTTGATGCTTTTCTCTGCCATTGGCTAGGAGTACAAATTACATCTTCTGTATATCTGCCTTGTGTTTGTTTATATAAGAACATTTATGGATGCTCCCAAACAAAGCAAGAATCAGGATATATCAAAATGTTCTACTTCTGGCAGTTAACATAGGTAGTTATTATAATCGGATGCCTGCAATCATTTAGATTTGCATAATTCCATTTGGTGAAAATAATTCTGAAGGTAAATAAAATGAGAATTCCTCAAATAAGCACATTTGCAGTTTTGCTCAAGTAAATTATCATATTACTTTTTAACCTCTACTTCTTTTGAGAAAATGTTATGAATTGCTAGGTAGAAATTGTATTAATTAAAAAAGTGTTTCAAATTAAAAGATACTAATCACATGTAATATATGCTTTGACATAAAGTTATTGATCAGCTTGCCTTCAAACAATGTTCTGGAGCTCAGTATGATTATTATTCATATGGCAGACAAGAAACATATTATCTGCCCATTCTATCTACTTAAAGGACTCATGCTTAATTTATTCTCAGGCAAGCCTTATGCATATCCAGGGTAAAATTGCCACATTAAATTTGAAGCCCGTAAGTGCAATGTGAAGCTCGCAATGGCTGCACGCCTGAGACTTGGCCGGGTTTCCTAGCTATTAAATTAGAAACGGCCTGAGCGTTACGAGCCTGAGACGCAAACCCGTAAACCATTTGTTGAACATTGGAGGCGAGTGATCAATTAGTCAAACCTGTAGTTACAGGTTTGAATGGAGCCAATGGAAACAGAGATCGTCATTAATGGAGGTTGGATTTCAAAGTCTTACAGGGTTCAATTACGAGTTACGATCGGACCCATATTCCAGATATGAAGCAATATTAATAAAGCTGTAAATATGATATTCTATCACATGCAAGTTCCATTATATGTATTAACACATTGATTGCCGGGATTGATATAACACACAAATTAAACATTTATTAAACATTGAGTTAAAGTATTTTTCGGGGCCGAATTGTGAGCTTGAGAATGTTGTGCTATTAATTCTAAGACCTAACATCACTTTCACTTAATAAAAGTACAGTAGTGTGGTGATATTTGCATTTACGGATTGCTACGGATTGGACTTTACCCCCCTTGAAAGTCCTCTCTAGCACTCATTGGCCTTTGGGCTCCATTTGCATGTTAAGGGATTGAAGGCAAGTGAAATTGTTGCAATTTAATAGCATGATTGGAATTGTAGCAGTTACGGGCTTGAGAGAACAAAGGATTTGCGGCCGCGAAGTTCAACATTCCGCGTCCCGTAGGCTTTTTTCATCCTTTTTCGCAGCTAACCCGCAAGTCATCTTCGGGTAGTGTTAAGAGGCCAATTTAATAGCCGGAAGTCTTGCGGGCTACATTACGGGCTACGTTTTAACACGTAGAGTGAATTTAATCTGGCTGTATATTTGTCAGTGAAAATTTGTAATTGAAGGGTATTTTGCTTCAACTCATAACCTCTTGTTCTAGGGAGCATCATCTTCTGAAAGATACCTCCTCAGTCAATATTTTTGAGATCTCCCATCATATCACCATTACCTCCACCAAAGCTTTTCAGAATATAATGTTGTTTAAAAAGTATTTAGCTAAATTATGGCTTGAAGCTGCTATTTTATGTCTATGTATTAGCCTTACTGATCCTGCATGTTATCTATTACTGATAAGCAGCTACATAGCACAAATTTATTTGCATTTGAAATTGATTTTTAGAATCACAATAAGGTGCTAGTCTAATATGAACATGTTTTAACTCTGTGACCCATTTCCCTTATTAGTAGTTGATTTAGAGGTAGGGAAGAGGATATGTAGGTCTAAACCATAAGCATAAAATAGCATGCTTAAAATTAAGAATTAACATACACAACTATTTAAAAAAAAGATTCAGTTTCCTCATGATATGTAGTTTTCAATGAAACCAGAACTGGGGCCTTTACAGTATCCCCTTAAGGTGACCTGTTTCATTATATTTGATCTTTTAGGGCATGCATTTTTTTAGTCCATATACGTATCCATGCAATCCAATTTAACAAAAAGCAAAATTGTTCATACAATTCTAATGTAGCTTTTCCGGCACATTCACACAGTACAAGTCAAGTAAAGCAATGAAGAGATCTCCTTTCCATCCTCACCAGCCTGCCCGTTGGCCACTAAAATGTATTCAGGAGTGCACAGCATCACATTTTTCAAAGATAAGCTGATCAATAACTCTACATAAGCTTTATAATATATTAATGCACTGTTGGTATCACTTCTAAAATTGCTACCCAGGCTGTTTAAAAAATAAGGGAGTTTGTTTTTTGTTCAGTTTTGTCTTTTGCTTTTTTGAAAGTGGCGGAACATAATGTTAAAATTTTAATGGACTGCATTTTTAATACAGAAAAAATACTTAATGTTTAATATCCTGAATTTTGTCTGAATTTAGATTTGCCTCCACCTTCTACAAGAGAAAGACCTCCAGGCTGTAAAACTGTGTTTGTTGGAGGATTACCCGAAAATGCTACTGAAGAGATTATTCAAGAAGTCTTTGAGCAATGCGGAGACATTACAGCAATTCGCAAGAGCAAGAAGAATTTCTGTCACATTCGATTTGCTGAGGAGTTCATGGTTGATAAAGCCATTTACCTATCTGGTACAGTTGATTCTGATTTTAATATTTTTTCCATTTTCTCTCTTTCATCTCTGACCTTTTAATGACCCTGGTTCAATTTTTGCATATTTAATGTAATTAAAGTGTAAAAGCGTAAAAGTTGATTGAAAACACACAAATGCGCAGTTCTGTTTAGTCGTTTTTTAAATGATTTGTAGTTTATGCAAAAACATTTTATGGCACACATTCATTGCATGAATATGCTGGTTAAATAAATGGGATGAATCATCCCAATGTGTGAATATTTTGCTCAATAAATTATATTTTGTAAATGCTAATTTATAAAAATCATAATTTATTTACTTCTTTCTGTCAAAACAGTTGAACAAAGATGAATATTGTTTTATTTCTGCTATTCCTGAAGCATTTTACACACAAATCTAAAATAACTATAATTGCATTAAAGAACAGTAGGACTGTTGTAGTGGAGAGAAGCAACTGGCAGCAGCCTAGTAAAGGAAAAAACTAAAAGGAATAGAAAACAAGATGATGGCAACACAAGTCTTTATTGATATTTTCCTTTCCAGGCCTGTTTATTAATGTTTTATCAAGAAGAATGCAAGTTAGGCTTTGTTCTTCTCTTCTTCAATCTCAAAATTATTATTTAGGATTAGGATGGAATAGGGAACATGTGAAAAATTAAGTAACTCAATTTCAGATATGTAATTAAACCATATCAGCATATTATACTTCTGCAACTGATATAGTTTAATTACATATCTGCAAATGATCTCTACACAGACACCACTTTATGTTTTTTTGCTGGATCATTATGATTATACTAGCGACTTGCCCGTCAAAAATGACGGGGCAATACAATTTCAAGCCATGGGAATGCTGTTTTACACAGAATGTAATACTTTTTGGACTGTGAGGACCTTCGGCGCTCATTGCATGGCTTGCGCTGAGAGACTTCGGCGCTCATCGCATGCCTCGCAATGAATGCCTTCGGTGCTCATTGCGAGCCTCTCCTGTCGTGTACTTTTGGTCCTCTGAGAGAGATATATATTTCTCTGTATATGTAGTTAAATAATAATGAATGATTTCTTAAATAAATTAATATACTTCAATCGCATATATAGTTGTCATCAGTGCGGGTTCGCAAAAGTTGTTGCTAATGCTGCGGCCCTCGCCGAAGACGCTTCTTGCCAGCAACTGCACACTTTAAGCCCTCAAATGCAAACCCTTGCAAAGCGAGGGGCCGTATTTGCAGATGGTGGAGGCTCCCACCGCAACTGCAAAATTTACGGACTTAGCATCCACAAATAAGAGCCGCGCGACTTAGAAAAAAAAGTATTACGTCCTCGCAAAAATACGACATTAGCGCCAGAACCCGCACACATGAAAACATTAAAACCACAAAAAATACATGCAACAAACACATAAAAAGCTTACCCACAGCAAGGGGGGGGGGGACCCAGCACCTCTAAAAGTGAAGTTACAACTCAATTTATGTAGAAATTCCAGAGTTTAGGCACTCGAAAAACCCCTAAGCGAGAGAAAAAATGGCAGCCGAAAAAAACAAAAATGAGGCTACAGGACCCTAAACACGAAAAACACCACCAAACACATACAGACTTTTCCAAAAAGCCGTACTAGGTCCAAGAACAAGGACGCAAAATCAGCCACAGCCGCGTAACACACACATTAGGCACCATTTTACAACACTAACTTACACAATGCGGAAGTACATAGCTACCCTAACGGATTTTCCTCGCGCACGCACACTATTACATTACATACTGCACTCATTGCTGACACTTACACAGCAGCTCCACAACACTGAAAACACACATTGTATGCTGCGCAAAACATCAAAAGAGATTGTCTGCTCTTCAACACAATGCTTCCTGCATATATTACTTCAAAATAGGTAAAGTATATTCATTTATTCATTTCTTAATTATTTCCAACGCTGCTCATAGCACACAAACAAACAACAGCCTCGCAATGAGTGCTGAAGGCGCTCATTGCGAGCCACACGATGAGCGCCAAAGGATCTCGGAACACCTACAAAATTAATGTCGCGACCAAACACCATTACCTGCCTTACAATCTTATTTCCGCCATTTTTTGACGGGCAAGTCGCTAGTTATTTATAATTTATATAGGCAGGGAGCAATAGGCTGAAGAGCTAACAATATGTTTGTATTTTGCGTCTGCATAGAATATACATTGTGAGTGTTGGTGCTCTGCTTATAAAGTGTAATGAATGTTTGAACTGTGCATTCTAAATAGGCTTTGTGCTCGAGGTAAAGCCGTTGGTTTATTGTGTAAAGAGGCATTGTATAGTCGTAATGTTATTAATGTGTTACGCATGTCCCTGCTTTTGTAATAGTGTATTTTGTAGTTCGTAGTGTGATGTGTAAAGTGCTACACGTTTAGCAGTGTTTTGCGCGGTCGGTGGTCGTGTAGCCTTTATATCCAAAACACTTGTATCTACATGCCAAGAGGGTAGACAGCGCCATTTTTTAAAAAGATTTTAGTGATATTAGTAAACTTTTGCCATAAGGTTTGACACTGTTGCACACAACATTTATGAAAACCAAGTAACCAGCAAGCTCATCTACACTTGTTCCTTCTTTTAATATACTGTAAGTCTTCAAGCAATAGACAAGTTTAAGCCGGTGTATTGATTTTTTTTTTTTACTAAGGGGCTCAATCAAAAGAAGGCAACAATACTTGCTTTAGAAATTTAATAGAGATATTTCTCCTTGAAGGATTTGATGAAATGGTTTTAAGATCCTTATAATTAATGTTCAGGTATTAAGCTTTCAAAAGCATTTCTCTGGTTAATTTATCTTTCAGTTTGAGATTATTCCTAAGACTTGATCCTAGGTTTAAATGAGGCTTTACTGAAGCTTGAAGCACCAGTTCATGAAACCATGAGGGCAAAAGGAAACTACCAATAAGTATAATGTTTTAAATTCTTGTGATAAAATGAAGTGCCGTTTAGCTCCCAGTCACCTAAATGTAAAATTGTCTCTTTTATGTTCCTTCCTTGCATACCTGCTTGTTTTCTTGTTATATGCTTCACAAAAGTGTGAAGTTTTTACCAAACTACAGTGATTAATTAATAAAACCCAGAAAGGCCATGATTTAGGTATAACACTGTGAACACAGGGTGAGTTAATTTGTATTCAACAGGCTGAGGATCCTCTAATTGCCTCACCTGTATTCACACAGTGTTAAACCTAAATCATGGTGTGCCTGGACATTATTGAGGAGAGGGTTAGAAGTAAATGTTAGAGACCACTTTTATGAATGTAAATTATGTTTTTATGTTTGTTTAAACTACCGGTAGTCATTAATTTTAAGATGATTTTGCATTATTTCGGATTAGGCTGTAAACTATGCTAACAAGGGCCCGTAATGGAGCCTGTAAATGTTACTGATATTTAAGTGGCTACATTTTGCTACTCGCAATCGATTTGCGAGATACACTGCGGTTGTCAAAAACGTAATTTCGTCCTATCTCCTCCTTTGATGTTTCAAGAAATTGTAGATAGGACTCACTAGTGGGTTAAACACCTGTTCGTAACACCGTAAACAAATATAAACACACTACTGGCAGAGCAATGAAAGGCATTAGAATTAATTGCACAACAGTCTCAAGCTCACAAATCTGCAATAAAAAAATGTTTAATGTTTTATTTCCTTGTTATACCGGGAATCAAGGAGTTAACACATATCATGGAACCCGCATGGACTAGAACAGATGATTTATTGATTTCTACATTTCTGGATTGCGAGTCCGATTGCAAATCGGAATTCTAAACACTAACTGAGTGTAGTTTAAACTCCATGTTTTACTGATGTCATGAGGGCGGTCTCATTTACTATTTGCTCTGTCTAAAATGTAACTTACAGGCTTGTTTAATTGATAATGATCATGCCCTGAAATTCTACGTATGGGTTCATAAGTGTGGTGCCTGTGAGCCTGTAATTGCGGGCTTGAGTCCATTAAATACATCTATAAACTTAACAAATTTCTAACCTGCAGACATACGGGCAGTGCAAAGGTAATTACGGGCTTTGAATTAAATTAAATTGGGGCCAAAGCGTGCTTTAAGTTTTGGTAAAGCTAAATATTATTTGAGCATATCTTTGTTTAGTGTATCATTATATGGTGATATGTTTTGTTGATATAACTATACATTCATTCAGTCTCTTTTATATTCATTCAGTTTTTATATGAAATACCTTCAAGGAAACCAGTGAAGGTAATAGGTAATATACATAGTCAAGAAGACATCTTGCACATTAAGAAAAACAAATTGTGGCGAAGGGCCCTCAACATAGAATAGGATTGCTTACAGTGACTGGAACAGCAATGGCACGATATATAAAGATGAATAGCACCACCACACTATAGAATGAAAAAGATCCACTTGAACATACTTAAAAGGATATGTGCTCCTAGACACTAGAGTAATTGAAACCAGACAATTCAGACATCATGGGTCATAAAAATGCATCTCTCACTTATGGAATAGCCAAAACGTAATAGCATGTTAGAGTCTAAAAGAGTTGTAAAGTGCATGTACAGTATGTTATAGTAAGACTAAATATAGAACACATATAAGTATAGTATAGATATAGTATAGATGAGTTAACAGAGAAAAATCTGTACCATATCAATTTACTCAATTCTAGTCCAGTGGAATAGCCTATGTAAAAATCCCTATTGTGATGTTATGAGACCATTCTTCAAGCTTTACACTTTTTACATACAAAAGTTGCCTTTATACTTCTTATTACCACACACACTTAACTAGATTGTGTTTTAAGTTTGTTTCACTTAACAGGTGAGGCTAAGAAAAAATAAACAATTTTTGTGTTCTGTGCTTAAATGTACCCATTTTAATACAAATAAAAACAAATAATTTTATTGTAAAATATGCTATTTTACAAGCATGAAGGACCCTATACTATTGCCCAATTCGTAAATTTATACACACTTAAAATCACTCTTAATATTGCTACATATTCAGCAAATATTACTTATTGGCACTAATGAATTCTTATGTCAATAGAATGCATATAAACATTTATTAAAAAAACACCCAAAGCCAGATTTATGAGTTCAAGGCATTTGCAAGTAGCTAATAGTGTGCAGGCTTTCTGGCCAACTCCTGAGTTGTGTGTGCACTATGGAACTTGTACATGAACCATTTGAGCAATATGTGCCATGCTTCTGTGGCAAATTATCATTGTAAATATGAAGATTGCACAAGAATATAAGGAGAGCTAAATTAAAATTAATTCTGGCAAAAAAATTGGAAATACATCTTTTTATTAATTTGAGCATGGTCTCATATCCAGTTATATGTATTATCATCTCTTACCAGCCTCAATCCTGTTTCTGTAACTATGATACATAATGATGAAGCATCATGCAGGGACACACTTTAATAATTAAAGAAAAAGATTAGACTACTGTATGAGTCAGAATAAATGTGGGTCAGATGACTTTGCAGCTTGCTCACATAGTAATATTTTTTTCCCCATATGAAAGTCTTCTAAAGAAACAGCTGTTGCATAGATAGCATCAATGTCATCTTTATCACATATTTGTAAGCGCTAAGACAGAAGAAAATAACATGCAAAATAATATTTTAATACATCTGTTTAGAAAAACAATATAAGGACAGGGAAGAAACAGAGCATGTGTCGAGATGCAGGGAGGGTGACCGTCATTAAGCACTTCTAGTAATGTGAATACTTAGACACCTTTGGAAGACCAATGTAGTTCAAGAAAAAAAAGAGACTTGTTTATGAACTGTGTAAAAAAACCATTAGAAGCTGTGTAAGCCATGGACATATTTTTTTTGGGGGGGTTAATCAGAATATTTGAAAACTGTTTGATGTAACAAACACAAAATGTATTCTTCCACTACTGTGTGAGATCTGTATCATGACAGTGTGTTAATTTATCTATCAGCGGTAGGAGGAAGCTGGGAGAGGCTTGGATGCTACTTGCATCAAGAAATGGAAGCAATGTTCTCAAGAAATGTAAAAGCTTTCTCACACACATGGTTGCTTACAGGGTCCAAAAGAGACATCACAATTTATAATTAAAACAAGCTGAATTACTTTTTCCCTGCTTAGTTATGCTCTTAATCAGACTCAGATATTTTCAGTCATATTTATTGTATGTTTTGTCATTTTATAGTGGTCCTTTATATCTGAGTAATTTTGTTTGGGTTCTTAAATGTGTAGCACGTCATATAAAATGCTGCCTCAGTTACCATTGGCAAGACGATAATGTTAGTATAAAAATGTCCACATTCTCACAACCATGTTGATTTACAAATAATAATTTAAGTGGTTTGATTGTGGCATAGAATTATAATCTCACTTAGTATTTAATAATCCACATCCAATTAATTTTCTTAGAACATCATGTACAAGCCCATTGGAAATATGTATTCCCCATGTCAATCAGCCCATCATCATTTGGTTATCATCCAATTTCTGTGATCTCATCCAGAAGACATAGGAATGTATATGTCTTCCTTTTCTTCACCTTAGAGCAAGCCTTCATTGCAGGACCAATAGACCTTTCACCTCTATGGGAAGGCCAGGTCAGTTAATGCAGAATAAATACTACACAATCTGAAGTTTGCCGGGACATGGAGATTCAGGTGTATTAAATATTCCCAAATATAGTGCAGGACATTCTATGTGGTGGGGAGACTCCACTCCCCCTCATTCTCTTCACTTTACCTTTTATATTGTCTTCATTACCTCTTCCTTATGACCATTGTAAGCTTCATTATTTGTAAACTAAATTACTCCCTAAACCCTACAATTTAAAACCATTTTGAGATCTATCATCTACTGGTGTTTGGTACAGTTCTTGCAATACTCTACCGGATGGAAAGACTACAAGACAGTCTGTCTCGGTGCTCATCAAGGAATGTCCCACAAAAACAGATATCTTCAATATTTCAGGAATAGACTGGTTATGTGAGAGTAATCAGATGTTAAGCAGGATGTACTCTTAGATAGAATTGTGAATTTGGGTGGAAACAGAGCAGACAAACCCAGCTGACATGTTGCTATTAACATCTTAGCATTCATGGTGAGAGCTACATACTCTAATTTACTTACTAATGGCAGAACAACCACAAACCCCTATGAATTATACAGATGAAAAGAGTTCAAAGAGAATTTATATATGTTACAGTATGCCAAATTGTAACAAGGGTACAAAGTTCCCACTATGTGATTTACTTTGCAAAGGGACCCAGATGAAAACACTGAGATTAGAAACAAAAGTTTATAAACAAGCTTCTTTTGCCTATTTTATATACAATTTTCCCAAATGCCCTTAAAAATTGAATAAGACAAGGATTATGCTGTTACCATGGAGACTGTCTAAGTGTAATTTGTATCCTGTCATCAACTTTGACTGTTTTGCTAAATATAAGTGTTTTCTTGCTTTATCAAGCCATGTCCAGTTGCATCTGATCCACTTATCATGCTAAAGCATACCAGTCTGCTATTTCTGCCAGCTGCCATCCCACTACACAAACATGTTGCTTCGTTTGTCAGTTTGATGAACAAGGAAATGTTTTGACAAATTTAAATGTTTTGTTCCAAACCTATTTTTTTGCAAGTAACATGTTATGTTACTGACAAACTTGTTCTGTCCCTTCTACCTCCTGGTTCATGTTCTCACAGAACGTTTGCATTCCCAATGGGGATAGACAGCTGTTTTCAATAAAGACACTGCAGAAGGGAATAGCGGTTTTGAGTCTATGGTTATTTTCTATATGCAGTCTCATTAAAAATTGCTAAAACCAGTTACTTTACCCTATCCTTCTAATTGTGGTGTGCTGTATTTTTGTTGGAGCAATTTACTTACAATCTCAACTTAAAGGAACATGTACCTCCTCACAATTATACCATATGTTTGAAAGTGTATGTTTCCAAGATGACATTAGTTGTCTTTGTGCATTAAAACGTTCTAACATAATGAATAATTGTATTTGTATTTCCAATGCTGCCTGTCAGTGTGGTCAGAATCTTAGACTAGGAAGTAAGTAGTTAGATTAATACAAAATCCTTACCTTTAGATTGTAAATCTGCGTGCATTTAATCTTGCAAAGTGCTTTGGGGAAAGCACTATGGACACTGGATTCTAAGACAGGGCCCTCCATCTTTTGGAATATGTTAATAATGTTTTGCCTTGATCACAACGTATGTATAGCGCTACGGAATATGTTGGCGCGTTACAAATAAACAATGATAATAATAATATTGCGACATTCCAGGTAATATGTCATAAGTGAAACCAGCATTCTCTGAATTTGTGTATTTTATGCAAATCTTTGTTTAGTCTTCAAGTAATGTTGCAATGTGCATAATTAAAGATTTAACTAAATTATATGTCTTGTTTTAAGGTTACCGAATGAGATTAGGATCCAGCACAGACAAAAAGGACTCTGGCCGCCTGCATGTTGATTTCGCCCAAGCACGAGATGACTTCTATGAGTGGGAATGCAAGCAAAGAATGCTAGCTAGAGAAGAACGGCATCGCCGCAAGTTAGAAGTGGACAAGCTGCGACCACCATCACCTCCAGCTATTATGCATTATTCTGAACATGAAGCCACAGTGCTTGCTGAAAAATTCAAAGGTGAGTGCTGTATTGTGTATCAACTTTATTTGTGGATTAGTACATGGTATTGTTATTATTGATAAGTACTTAGAGCGTGCATTGCTAAGTTCAAGGGCTACAATAAACACATAAGACAAACATGACACTGGAGGAGTCATGTAGACGAGAGTGAGAGATGGTAATGATGGTTCAAGGAAGGTGCAGCTAGGTAGAATTTTGCAAATGAGATGTACAATTACATGAAAATGACCTGCATTACTCAACATGGTATGTATATGGAATTTGAATATTTGCATTTTGAGAGTAGGTTCATAATGTTGGAAGTGTCTCCAGGAGCTAGGCAGATGTTAAGCAGAGGTTGCACATCAGAGGCACATGTTCTTCAAAGCTGTGAAAGCTCAGAGATATCAAGTCAAGAGTAGAGATCGGAACAATAGAATTTAAAGGACCACTGTTGGTTTATTTTAATTTACGGTTTTCAAGAACTACATTTGAAATTATGCAACATGTTTTTTTAAAACTTATTTGGACTCTAATGTATTACTTTTTATATGCATTTATGCTGCTGTGGAATCCACTATTTGGTTTCAGCGCATCAATGTCCTGAGGTGGAACAAGACTTTCAATGCAGAGGAAGTTTCAGTCTTCACAACAGGAATGTGGTAGCTATAACAGCCATTGCTTTCAATGGGATTAAAGGAAATCTCATTAGTTCATTAGTTCATTAGTTCAGCAGTGTTTGTTTATTTATGCTTTCTAAAAAAAACAAACACTTTATCATGCCATTATCATGTTTAGTCATAAAAAAAAAAAAATCATAAAGAAAACCAAACTTGACCACAGTAGTACTTTAATTTACTGGTTTATTGGAAGACTAGACATTAGGAGTAAAGTGGCGATGACAGAGTAGTGGCGCCAGTGGAACAAATGTGGCAATCATAAAGAGATGTGATGGGAAAGGAAATGATTGTTGAGAATATGATAATGATAAGACGGGAAAAAAGAGACAAAATACAGAAATGTTTGTAAATTTTTCAGTTTGTTCAATGATGTACAGAAGAGGAGAAAGTTAATTTTAATAGGCTTAAGGCTTACCAGATTAATCACAAAAATTATGGGTGAAATTACCAAACTAAAGAACTGGAGCAAATGGTCATATTGGTATGAAGTACGGGAACACAACCTGAGGAGGAATCTAGTGAAATAACTGGTTGCCATTAATCTCAAAGAAGGGAAAGGCATAGAAGGAACCTGAAGCAGCAGCAGGAGTATGTAAGACATAACCATGACAGATTGTAATCTAAACAATGATTTCATGTTGTAACAAGTAGTGATGGGAAGCTAGAACCTTAATATACGTTGCAAAATATCTACAAATTTACTAGTTTCAAGGATTGTTATTATTGATACGAAATTAAAGAACTTTTGGGCAAAACAAGAAAAACATAACTGATCTATATAAGGATTCATCTTGCAGAATCTTGTTAAGAAGAATAGAAATATGAGCAATAGCATGCAAGTGTGGGGTATGGTATAAGTGTAAAGAAGATATCCCCTGTAGCATTGTAGAAGAGAGAGCTTAGGAAGGAATGGTTCAGTTTGATATGTGACTTTTTCAGTACTAATTACATTTTTGGAAGGTGTAAGAGATTAATTTCATAAGTATGGTAAAACATGGACTAAAATACAGTTGCAACAGAGAGGAGTGGTGGAGGCATAATCTTGTACAAACATTAGGTTCAAAAGAGTCAGTTTGTAGAGTCTAATCATAAGATTAAACTCTACAACACCTTTTACTCCTAATGCAGTAATAATCTTATTTTTTGTGTGTTCACTTCCAGATAAAGATTACATGGTTAAGAATATTAAATCTATCTCCGTGGCCTCAGCAGTTCCCAAGCCTGTCCTCAGGAAACCCCTGGCATGTCTATGTAAATTATTGTGGTGTTCATGCAAACTGTTCCTCCTGGTTCTGTAAGTGAGCCCAGAAGCAACTCTGTGCACAGCCATGAAAACCCCTATAATATACATGGAAGGCTCCTCGAGAGACTAAGTAGCAAAAGCACACATCTACAGCTTGATCAGAGCTGCAAGTAGAGTAACATAAAAAAATAATTAATAATAATTATGTTTATTTGTTTAATAATATGCTCAGTTACTTAGCTGAACAGTAATTGAGGTTGAAAAAAATACTTTTAGTCCATCGAGTTCTCATATTTGCCTTTAAAAAAATGTCATACCCCAGACTAGTTGTCTCTCAATAGCAACAAAACCCCTTTGACTAAGGGGGTCTTGGGCTCCCTTTATGCAACCATAAACGCACCCTTCAACAACTTTAATCGTTCATTTAGGGAAAGATGGGAGACTGACATGGGCTTACATTGGGACTCCCCTAAATGGGAAAGAACTTGTACAAACTTAATTAAAGGCTCACTGAATTACAGCTTAATGGAAACGGCAAGTAAAACATTGCATAGAGCATACTACACCCTTGACATAATGCTCAAAATGAATCCCCAAAATTCACCCAGTTGCTTCAGACAATACCAAACAACAGGTACTTTCCTTCACACGTGAGTGGGAATGTCCAGTGACCCAACAAATTTAGACCAAAACCCTAGAACAAGCATCTAATATTCTTCAAAAATCCATTCCCCCATCCATAGATATTTGCTTTCTGGGTAACCATACCCCTTTACTATAAAAAAATAAATAAAAAAAATAATTGGCTACAATATCTAATGATTTCCACTAAAAGCCACATTGCCCGTAAATGGAAGACCCCAACACTTAATTTAAGAGAAGTAATCAATAAACTGAATGTTATAATGATTCATGACAGGCTTACTAACAAACACTTACTCTGTATTTCTAGACTTGGGACATTTTATAAAAAAAACGTTTTTTAGAACTCTTCTAAGATCTGATGGATAATTTAATGTTGCCTGGAAATGGACCTCGGAAAAGTAAATTGTGGGAAGGTTGACTGGAAATCAACCAATCTCACGCTAAAACCTAAAAATAAAAAATAAAGACGCCTGGGCTGGGCTAATTGTGTCAACCTGCTCATAGTAATTATTTGGTTTAATTTTCTCTCATTTCTTAATGTAAATGATAAATAACCCTTTTTATTTTAAGAAAACGGAAAAGTTGAAGAAATGTTGTAATATTTCAATAATGAATAAGAACCACATTATACAAAATTACTAAACTTTATTAGCAAATTGTTACGTTTCAAATGATCATAAAAATGACGATTACAATGTTTGTAATTTACAATAAAAAATATTGAAACAAAAGAAAATGAATATCGTGTTCCTGTAAGTGTTACAGCATTGAAAGGAACAAATAACTACAGAAACACCACTACACAAAATTATGATTTGTGCTATCAGCAGACACCAAAATGGAAAGCTTCCAGGATGAGGTGGTGCACGTAATTTCTATAAAAATGTGTATAATAATTAACACAAGGAGACACAGGAATAACCCTAATACGCTTACCCAAAGCAAATGTTGTGTGCACCCTTGGAAACACTATTATACACAATTATAATGTAATTAAGCACGTAAATGCGGTTTAAAGGTTGCTTGTAAAACATATTATTAGGCTTCCTGTTCTCGCTCCTTTTGTTGGAATGCGTCATTATTCATAAAAAAATGTAAAAGTTATAATTTTGTTATAAACATGCAAATGGAAATATGAATAATAGAATACAATAATACAAGGATACAGGGGTAAACAATGTAAGTTTAACCAAGACAAAAATTACATGCACCCTTTGATCAAAACAATTATAATCTAATTAACCGCTTAATTGTAGTTTAAATGATGCATACAAAACATACATTGGGTAAACTTATTAGGCTTACCCTCTCTCTCTCTCTTTGTGTTGGAATATATATTTTTTTGTAAGTAATCAGAAGGCATCTCTTATAAAAATGCATAATTGTCTAGAGGTATGTTTACCTTTTTGTTTATTAAACACTCATATTTTATATAAATCATCAGGGTATACTTTGTTATAAATAATCAATTCTTTGCTTTGTTCTGTCCTGTTGAATATGCACTTCAGCTTGTATACAGAGTTTCTTTTTAGAACAATTTTGAGCATTTGTCTTTGAAATCATCATTTGTAAGATTGCCTGTGCAAGAAATGGCGAGATAAGGGTAGAAAATGCCTCTGAATTGGGAAAGAGCTGATTAGAACCTCGGGACGAGGTTTGCATGACCTTGGGAAGCTTTTGTCTTATTATAATTGATTGTACAATGAACGGCGCTTCATAGATTCTCAGAACTGCTATTAAATACTGCTCTATTATTAAAAGCAATATGTTAGGTGACAAGGTTGGTCTCACTTTGTTGGCCTGCTTTATTTATCCTTGTTTGTCCCAAGTTCAATTTCTTCAGCAATTCTAAATTCTTAATGTAAGATGCTACTCTGCCATATCATTTATACATAAATATATATGTACTAAATTTGTTCTCGGTTAACATATGTGGTTAATATGTATGATGAAACTATTTCTTCTAGTCTATCTCATTAAGTATAGAAATGATAGATATTGTAAATATGAAAAGGCTTTGGTATTTTTGCCAATCAAGCAACATGGCATATTTTCACATGTGATAGATGACTGAGGGCCTCTAAGCATTTCAAAATAAAAAAAGGTTTTACTCTTGCAAAGACAGATGGTCATTGAAAAATGCCCCAATGGCCATTAATTTCAGCTCCACAAGGTTATGTGGATAGTTGTGGATCTGCGGGGCTGTCCAGAACGCTTTCGATGTTGGTCACACATTGCGAGCCGCCCGTAGGGCCATTACGCGTGACTTAGGCTGCGCGGGACGTAGGCTGCAATGAGCGCCAAAGGCGCTCATTGCACTGCGAGCCTCCCAAAGCGAGTTGAGCAGTTGAAGCACGTGGGATTTAGGCTGCAATGAGCGCCAGTTCAAGAACGCGTGACTTACGACCCGTAGGACTTAGGACCAAAACCTGCACACACACTGTGCGCCTTGCAAAAATCCGACTTTAACGGCCGAGCCACAGAACTGGAAAGAAAATAACAAATATGCCTCAAATTCGCTTACACACTAACACACAGCACAGGGGGCCTGTGAGTGAGGTTGCAAGTTAATTTGAGCCATATTTGTCGTATTTTCACAATTGAAATTCGCCTAAGCGAGGAAAAACATGGCTGCCAAAAATTGCAACACAACGAACATGAGGCCGAAAGACGGAAAAGTAGCCCGAAGGACGGAAAACTACCCCGAAGGACGGAAAAACGAGCCCTAATCAGTAGCACTTAACGAAAGCCAGTAACTTCATCCAAGGCACTAACATTTAACACAAGGTAGTAACACTTAACCCAACCCAGTAACACTTAACCCAAGGCACTAACACAACCAAAGACACTAAAGTGTGAGGCCTATAAAATACACAGGGGGTGACGATTGCAATGAGCGCCAAAGGCGCTCATTGCGAGCCATGCAATGAGCACCAAAGGCGCTCATCATGGGGCTTGTGATTAGCGCTGAAGGGGATCATTGCAATGCAGGATAGTTGCGGCTCGCGATGAGAGCCAAAGGTGCGCAGAGGGCCCCTAGCCTTCGCATTGTGTGGCAAATAGCATTACCAGGCTTACAATTTTATTCCCGGCATTTTTGACGGGCAATTTCCTAGTATGATTATAATAGACTAGCGACTTGCCAATCAAAAATGATGGGACAATAAAATTTCCAGCGATGGGAATGCTGTTTGACACAGAATGTAAACCGTTTTGGACTGTGAGGACATTCGGCTCTCATTGCGAGGCTTGCGCTGAGCACTCATCGCATGCCTCGAAATGAGCACCTTCGGCACTCATTGCGAGCCTCTCCTGTCGTGTACTTTTGGTCCTCTAAGAGAGATATATATTGCTATGTATATATAGTTATGTAATAATGAATGATTTCTTAAATAAATTAATATAATTTAATTATTTATAATTCATATATGCAGCGAGCAATAGGCTGAAGAGCTAACAATCTGTATTTTCTGTCTGCATAGAATATACAATTTGAGTGTTAGTGCCCTGCTTATAAGGTGTAATGGATGTTTCAAGTGTGCGCGAGGTAAAGCCGTTGGTTTATTGTGTAAAGTGGCATTGTATAGTCGTAATGTTATGAATGTGTTACGCGTCTCATGAGCTTTTTCCGGCTTTTGTAAAAGTGTATTTTGTAGATCGTAGTGTTATGTATAAAGTGCTACGCATTTGGCAGTGTTTTGCGTGGTCCGTGGTCGTGTAGCCACCCGAGTGCTGCGTGCGCGAGGTAAAGCCGTTGGTTTATTGTGTAAAGTGGCATTGTATAGTCGTAATGTTATGAATGTGTTACGCGTCTCATGAGCTTTTTCCGGCTTTTGTAAAAGTGTATTTTGTAGATCGTAGTGTTATGTCTAAAGTGCTACGCGTTTGGCAGTGTTTTGCGTGGTCCATGGTCGTGTAGCCACCCGAGTGGCAAAAATCGTCTAAATCGAGTTAAAATCGCGTTCAACCTCACTCCCAGACGTCCTGGCTGTTGCCCGGTGCTGTCTATGATGTTTTTTGTAATTTTTTTTGTTGTATTTAGTGTGTTTTTATTGTTCTTTGATTTTCGTCGTTCGGCTACTAATCACGTAATTTTTGGCATCTCGTATCTTTTTGTTTCTAAGTCCTGCGTCTCATAGTTTTTTTTCTTCTAAGTCCCGCAGTTCTGAACTGCTTGCACGCCAAGGTGATCCCGCATTTAGGAAGTGGTTACGGCTAAGACCCGCACTTTGTAGTGGCTTAACGGCTTGCCTCGCAGGCGATGAGTGCCTTTGGTGCTCATCGGCTAACGGCTACGCTTTAACGTCTCACCTCGCTTCGCGAGGCTCGCAGCGATGAGCGCCTGTGGCGCTCATCACCTAACTCGTACACACCTCGCAAGCATGACGACGTCTCGCAGTTTGGCAACTAATATATGTGATAAGAACCCATGCTGTCATATACCCCAATGCAAATCTAAAGCAATATCAGCAAATAGGGTTAATATAGGAATTCAAATAAATGTGACATTGGTATGATGTGCGTGTCTAAATTCTAGATGTAAGTAGTAGCTGGTATAAATGCTTCTTTCTATTCATAGTATAGTAGACAATTTAGCAGAGAAGCTCCTTTTCCATGGACTAGTTTGCTGCAGAGGGAGGAAAAGAGTTTCTTCTTTGCTCCATTTCTGATAAGGGAAGGAAAACAGAATGTGTTTTCATCATCAAAGAGAATGTGCAAGCTGTGGGAAACCCTATGCAGAAATACTAATATTTCACATAGGGCTTTTATACTAAGCCATCTCTTCCTTTTTATGTAAAAACTGCACAATATGCACAGTGACAGGTTGCTTTTGTTGCTTTTCGCAATATATCCCATCCAAATTCTCTTAACATGCTCTAGTCCTGTTATATAAATAGACATTCAAGCAATGGATCCTGAACCCAGTTTCATGTTTGTTATTAGGCAAAAATAAAAGAAGTTACTGATTTATTAATGGCTGTTATTTTACCTCATTCCTGTGAATGCAGGCCTCCTCTCACCATTTTTTATTATTTTTATTTATTTATAATTATAAGATACAGGGTATGAGAGGTGTTGAGCAATGTCTCTGCTCACCTTAGAGTTACAGTATAATGTATGTAATCATAGAGAGTTTGAGCATATAGTCTAACAAAGAGAAGAGGAATTGTGTGTGTAGTTTATTTAATTTATTAAGCCATTGTTTTGTATTTTTGCATTTTTTAAAATATTATTAACACTGTGAATGTTTCATTAAAGTAATTATTTTATACATGTATGTGCTATTTGTGGATTGCTAGGGGGAACAGGTGCTTGACAAATATTTTATTTTCATATGAAGCTATTTGGATATAGTAATTAGAGAAGTTGTAAATCCTGTGGATGCCAAAGCTGCGATCACATTACAGCACTTAGTGAATGCTTGGCAGATGCACATTAGTGGATTTTTTTCTAGCTGCCTTAGATATATGGGATTTTGTCACGTAATATTCTGGTACCGACTTCCATTTACCTCCTAATTTACAAATAATCCCTTACTAATCAGGCAAATACAGCCAAAAACTACTGAAAAGTCAAGACTATCTTTTTGTATATGATACCCCCATACACACTCAGAAGTAAACAGTCACACTTAAAGGTGACTATACTGCTATCCATACTCTACCACCCCTTCATATCTTGAACAAGAAGTATTACTGTAATGTGAACTTCGCAAACTTAAAGGTTGTCCTAAATAAAAACTGTTTTTGTGATAACAATTACTTCCATTTCTGTGTGACAAAGAATGCAATATAAGGTATATGGAAATAATATTTAATTTATTTTTATACATAATAATAGTATATAACTTTGTTCTGATCTCATACTGTTATGATGGTTAAATGGAAACTTTTCTCTCTAAAATGAATTGCTTTAATAAAGTTAAAGCAAGATTGTTCTAAAAATAATGATAATTGTTTCAATTTTTTCTTTCTAAGTATTACATGTAGATTCAATTATTTAATTTACATTTTCACTGACACGTTTATTTCTCCTATTATACAATTTTCTATATTTTAAAATTTAATGAAATCTTGTGACAGTATTATGCAAGCAAGTATATATTCCTCCATCAAACATTGAACACATATTTTGCAATATTTGGTGTTTTTATTGTATGATTGAAATCTTATATTAGAAGCTTTCATTTTTTACTAAGGTATATTTGGATGAATTATATATAGAAAAAAAATACATGCCAATATGTAATTTATAACCATGAGGATATTGTGTAAATAATATATAGCATTCTAAAACATTAACATTATTATATGAGGCATTTGTATATCTAGTACAGTTAATATTTAGTGCAACAAGAAGATAGATGTGATGTTGCAGTCTCAAGGATTATATACTGTAGGTATATGTAATTTGTGCATTTACTGGCTTTATATGTGTTTTATTAGAAACAGAAAAGGATGTTGACACCATGAATCCTTGGTCTAGAAGTATAAATAGTCAGCGAAAAGATCATACATGTAGTGTTCAATTAGAATAATATAAATCATGATTCCTTTGCTAGTCCTCCTCCATAAATAGACATATAAAATATGCACAATATTCAGGCTCCAAGTTTGAAGAAATTACTATAGACAGATGAGATAACTTTTTATACATCAAGTCTTCAAAAATTAAGATTTTCGCTAAAAAATGGTTTCATGCCCATGGTTTACTGATGCTAGTTTGTTGCATCACAAACAGGGATTTCCCCCTACAATTTGTTACTTAAAAAAAAGGTTTACTCCTTGAATGACTTTATTTTGATGCTGAAACTGGTTAGGAAGGTTAAACTTGAATCTCCATACTCATTGATTGCTCTTTTGAGGATGATTAACCCTACAGTAGGCTTCAGTTCAGAGTTGTTCTTGGCCCAAATAAGAGCACTAATGGAATGGGAATATGATTGTTTCACTCCAAAACATATTGATATCAGAATGAAATGATAATGTTCGGGTGTCAACCTACTTTTTATAACATACTAGCCATGTATGAAGTATTGTTGGGGTGTCAACCTTTTTTATCATAGGTCAGTCATTAAATGTTTCCTGTGGAGTGTAGAATACATCTGCCATAAATAATTACTTTAAAAGTATGTTTACTGTGAGAACATTTTGGTGGACATTCTCATTTCTCTTGTAGATGACAATAAATTTACAGAAGCCATCACTGTGCTTCTTACCTGGATAGAGCGAGGGGAAGTGAACCGAAGATCTGCAAATCAGTTCTATTCCATGGTGCAGTCGGCAAACAGCCATGTTCGGCGCCTCATAAATGAGAAGGCAGGCCATGAAGAACAAATGGAGCAAGCCAAGGAGATCTATAAAACTGCACTCCTGGGGATTCTTACTCAATGTAAGTACCTTTTTAAACTCAATAAGTTCTGGGGTAAGTAACATAGTGGGCCAGGCTCTTGAAGGACAACTTTATGAAGGTGAGCAACATTTCTAGTTATTTAATATGTTCCATGATTGTTACATCAGTGGTTCCCATTTGGGATGCCATGGCTTTGCTTATATTATTTTGTTTCACCACGGGCAGGTATCTCACAAACATCTCTGTTTCCAGAAAAAAATCAGCAGTATTCAACTCAAAGAAAATAAAATGTCAGAATAAATTAGTTTAACATACAAACCATTATTTCAATCTGTGAAGGGTTTGCTTGTTTTTTTCCTGTAAATAATAACTGGGGTGTATCTATACTTGAACATTTATTTCTGTTCTATATTCTCATTGGTCTTAAACATCACCATTTTGGAATTCTAATTTCTTTCCTGGCATTAGATCAATAGAATAATACTGTGTAAGCGATTTCAGATCTCTTCTTCTAGATACTAGGCTTTTAGATTAATAAGACGGACGAATCAGACTCGTGGTGTAAAGAAGATAGAATACTGTATTGATTTGTGGTGTTCTGTTAAAAGTATAACAAATACATCAGATTTTAATATCTCTATTTGGACTTGACAATGCAGGCAGGAATATACTATAAACTGAAGATAAAATGTCAGCATTTTTATGCGTATGGCATAGTATTTTTATGTGTTGTTTGTAGCAAATGTAAGAATGGATTGAATATATTCCAGTTGTAATTGCCACTGTTGAAATTACTTAAATGCATTGAGTTAATACCATTAAAATAGTCATTCCTTTCAAGTGCAGTTACTTCTAAAACACAACTATAAATAATCATACAAGGCAGATTAGTACTTCTGATTCAGACATCCATCTGCTGGCTAATGGTATCATTTCTGTATTTCAAATTGTCTGCACTGATCATACATGCCATCTAGTAATTTATCTGCATCTTTGCTGTGCTGTACTTTCAGTGATTCCAGTGTGTCTTTTAGCTGCAGCTTGATGTTATCTGAAAAAATCAGTGTTTAGTAGCTATCCAGAATAATGAGCAATAACTTCAGTAGCAAAACCAATACTAACTGCCAGGATCCCTTAAAACACATTTTTGGACACTGAATATTGATTTTGGTTCTTTATTTATTTTTTCATGAACCTGAATATACCACTTTTACAATTTAAGAAAATTAAGCGCACCAATCCTATTACTTTTCATATTACATTGCATTGAAACAATCTCTCTCTCTCTTTCTTTTATATATATATATATATATATATATATATATATATATATATATATATATATATATATATATATATATATATATATATATACACACACAGTATCTCACACAAGTGAGTACACCCCTCACAGTTTTGTAAATATGTTATATCTTTTCATGTGACAACACTGAAGGAATGACATTCTGCTACAAAGTAAAGTAGTAAGTGTGCAGCCTGTATAACAGTGTAAATGTGCTGTCCCCTCCAAATAACTCAACACACAGCCATTAATTACTAAACTATTGGCAACAAAACTGAGTACACCCCAAAGTGTCAATATTTTGTGTGGCCACCATTATTTTCCAGCACCGCCTTAACCCTCATGGGAATGGACTTCACCAGAGCTTCACAGGTTGCTACTGGAGTCCTGTAGCTCCACAGTGCCGGCAGCACTCATGATATATTTGGAGTTATTTGGAGGGGACAGCAAATTTGCACTGGTATACAGGCTGTTCACTTACTACTTTACATTGTAGCAGAGTGTCATTTCTTCAGTGTTGTCACATGAAAACATATAATAAAATATTTACAAAAATGTGAGGGGTGTACTCACTTGTGTGAGATACTGTGTATTTATAATTATATATATATAGATAGATATATATGGTATATAGATATATATATATATATATTTGGGGGGGATTTGGGGGTAGGAAGTCAGGGCTAGTTTGTGTTGTTTAGAGGGTGGTGTCGCTACATGAGACTACTTGTGTTTCATACTCTTAGGCCCCCATTCAGTTGGCCGAATTCTAGTTACAAGAGCCCGTAATGGAGCCTGTAAAAGTTACAGATATTTAATTGGCTTCTTTTAGCTACTCGCAATCAATTTGCGAGTTACAGGTTCAAAATCCCTGTGGTTATCAAAAACGTAACTCTGTCCTATCTATCCCTTTGATGTTTCAAGCATGCAATTGTTACCAGTGCTTAAGACGCAAATTCCTTATTTAATTCCAACAATTCAACAAACCCGCAATTGCCTTTAACCGCCCTAGCGGTCTGGCCGTGTCAGTGCCCCCGAGTTTTAAAGAGGTACACTCGGGGGTGCTGATGCAGCCAGACCATTTTGCTCCGCCACCCTGCATCACTACGCTTGGATGTCGGCGTCGGAGGAGGAAAGCGTCTGATCCCGAGCATGGCTCGGGGTTGCCGCTTTAGGTTATGAGAATTAACCCCAAGCCAGGCTCGGGATTACCGTTAAGACGGTTAAGCCCCTAAATGGCACATGTAGCAAAAAATCCTACAAGTACTAGATAGGACTAGCAAGTGGGTTAAACACCTGTTCGTAACACTGCGAAAGCAAATAAAAAGACACTACTATACTTTAAAATGCTTTAAAATACTTTATTTGTGTTATATGGACTAGAACAATTTTTCCATTAATGTGTATTGATTTCTACATTTCTGGATTGCGAGTCCGATTGCAGATCGGACGTCTAAACACTAATTGATTGTAGTTTAAACTCCATGTTTTACTGATGTCATGATGACGGTCTCATTTACTATTGGCTCTGTCTAAATTGTAACTCACGGGCTTGCTTAATTGATCATGATCATGCCCTGAAATGCTACGTACGGGTTCAAGGTTTACGGTTTTAGACTTCAGCCCTGTAATTGAAGGCTTGTTCAATTAAATACCTCTGTAACTGTTGCAAATCTCCAACTCGCAGACATATGGACTGTATGAAGGTAATTACGGGATGTAATTAAAATGGGGCCTTAGTCTCTTAAATCTACATATTAGGGAGGTAGCTAGAGGGTAAGTAGACAATCCATTAGCAATAACCCCTCCTGTCTGCTCGAACATTAAAAAAAACATCTGCCATGAAAAAATACTAACAAGGCAAATACAGCTTACAGCTTGTGTATGTTAGTAAGACCTATGTTAATATTGTCTAAATGAAAGAAGATAAGTACCATATTTATCGGCGTATAACACACACTTTTTTTTCCTGAAAATAGGGAGCAAATTATAGGTGTGTGTTATACGCCAATATTCCCTCCCCCTCCTCATCCTCAACCTCCCTCCTCATTCTAACCCCCCCTCAACCTAAACCCCCCTCCTCAACCTAAACTCCCCTCCTCAACCTAAACCCCCCTAAATAACTCCCCCTCACTTACCTGCTTCTGTTCCGGCCTCCTCTCCGCTCCCTGACCCGGCGCGCATGTGACGTCACATGTGCGCCACGTCATTAGCATATACCGGGTGCACCCGGTATATAGTAATGACCCACTTCATTAGCATATACCGGGTGCACCCGGTATATGCTAATGACGTGGCGGACATGTGACGTCACATGTGCACCAGGTCAAGGAGCGGAGGCCGGAACAGAAGCAGGTAAGTGAGGAGGAGGTGAGGGGGGGGGGTTTAGAATGAGGAGGTGGGTTGAGGTTGAGGAGGGGGGTAGAGGAGGGGGTTGAGCAGAAAGGAGGATGAGAATGGGGGGGTTGAGGGGGTTTGAGGATGGGGGGGTTGAGGAGGGGGTTTGAGGAGGGAGTTGAGGATAGGGGGGTTGAGGAAGGAGGATGAGGATGGGGGTTGAGGAGGGGGGTTTGAGGATGGGATGGTTAAGGAGTGGCTTTGAGGAGGGGGTTTAGGATAGGGGGTTGAGGGGGTTTGAGGATGGGGGGTTGAGGAGGGGGTTTGAGGATGGGGGGTTGAGGAGGGAGGTTGAAGAGGGGGTTGAGGATGAGGAGGGAGGTTGAGGATGAGGAGGGGGGTTGAGGATGAGGAGGGGGGTTGAGAATGAGGAGGGGGGTTGAGGATAAGAAGGGGGGTTGAGGAAGGAGGATGGGGGGATGGAGGAGGGGGTTGAAGATGGGGGGTTTGAGGAGGGTGTTGAGGACGGAGGATGAGGAGGGAGGTTGAGGTTGAGGATTTTGCTTCAAAGTTCTTTATTTGAAATTTCCCCCCCCCTGAAATTACCTTCTTAAAATGAGGTGCGTGTTATACGCCGGTGCGTGTTATATGCCGATAAATACGGTAATTATCAGGAAATTGGCAAGGAGATTAATGATTCCATTGTACCTGCTCATTTCTTTTTTTCTTTTAATTCCACAGCAGCACACATGATGTAACTCCTTAATAACTATTGAGCATTATGTTGCTATCACTATTCATCACAAATACATGGAAAGAGATATGTTTGTTCACATGCCTCCCTTAACATAAAAATTATTTCTATATAAAATACAATTCTTTTATTCTCAAAATTGTAGTATCAACATATTTTACAGGACTAAAATAGTATGACAAGTGTTGTCTGTACTCCTAGCTAGAGTATGCTTTGATTAATTCTAGCCAAAACATTTGTCATCCAGTTTACACCATTTTTGCATTCAGGAGATTATTACGTATATATCTTGTAGTATTTTTTTTATTTTAATCAAACACTACTACTACAGTCCTCATTTCTAATAAAACCAACCTGTCCAAAATGTCCTAGGGTCTTGAATTAATGATCAGCAGTATTGCTTGTTTTTATGGCTGCATAAAATGCTGTGGGCATTGCTCCAGCATATAATAAAACGAGAACATTGTTTATATATTTTTTTCAGTCCAACAACAGTATATATTTTTGTCCTGTTAAAAATAAACCTTACTTTATATAATTTGTTAAAAAAAGAAAGGGTATTGTTTTTACTGAATAGCTTGTTGGAACCTTTTCTGACTTAATTTACGTTAATATTTCATTTGAAATATTGAAAGTATTTTCCATGCAATTATTTATAAAATGTTTGCTGCTGTGGGTTAGTTTAGTTGCTTTTCTGTTTCAAAACCTTTTTTATTTTTGTTGTAATTTCTTGTTTTATAGTCCCAAGAGATCAATCTCTAGCAATTGATATAATTGCATAATACAAATATGCCTCCCCCACAAATATTTGCTATCCTTGATTTATGGTGCTGTTTCAATTATTCAAAATTACAGTTTTTAATTTATAGAATCTTAGAATCCCCAGAGACTACACAGTGACTTACATTACAGACAACTGCTATAGTAACTATTCATAATGTTAACCCCATGTGAAAAAATCTCATAACTGCAATAAATGTCAAATTATAAACTACCAGGGCAGTTCTAACTAACTCGAGAGGGTGTTTAAACTTTACAGAATTGACTTTTTGATCATTTTTAATAATTATTCTGGCCCCTATTCAATTGTCCAAATCACAATTCACAGAAGCCCGTAATGGAACCCGTAAAAGTAACAGAAATTTAAATGGTTACACTTTGCTACACTTTGCTACTCGCAATCCATTTGCGAGTTACAGGCACAAAAGCACTGCGGGTTGTGAAAAACGTAACTCTGTCCTATCTCCTCCTTTGATGTTTCAAGCTTGCCAATGTTACCAATGCTAGACGCCGAATCTATATTCAATTGCAACAAGTAAATGGCAAATCTATCAAAAAAATTCTACAATTTCTAGGTAGGACCCACAAGTGGGTTAAACACCTGTTCGTAACACTGTAAAAGCAAATATAAACGCACTACTGTACTTTAAAATACTGGGAAAGACATTAGAATTGTACAACAGTCTCAAGCTTGCAAATATGCAATAAAACATATTTTTTTATACATTTTATTTCCATGTTAAATTGATTCCAGGAATCAAGGAGTTAAAACATATGAGGCCACTCAAATGGACTAGAACAGTTGATTTATTCATTTTTATTGATTTCTACATTTCTGGATTGAGAGTTTGATTGCAAATCGTACTTCTAAACACTAATTATTTGTAGTCTAAACAAATCCCCCCACGATTTTTCAATGTGTGTAGAGAAGCAGTTGTGTGGTATTATTATACTATATGTGGCTCCTACACCAATGAATAGGGCAGCCTAATATAAGAGGTTCAAACTCAAACAATAAAAAGCATAATAAGGTCTGAAATAATAAATCGTATTTCAACAATGAAGTTTTGAAGTCCTGGCAGTTTCTCTCAAAATACCAGTGCACAACACGAGTTCAGTATAATGATTCATTGGAAGTTTTCTTTGATGGCATAGATAATAGGTCAACTGCAAGCAATTGGGACATAGTATTGGCTGGAGGCTTCCTTTTCTTTGGATATATCTCATGGCACCTCTTTGTATTTCAGCACTTCAAAAGCAGGTTGGTTTGTTACTTGTCTTTGTACCATATAAACGTGGACTAGTTACCACTAAAGGATAGGGTGGAGCATGAACTCAGGGGCTTTTGGGATATGCTTGCCTCCAAGGCTAACAGATGTATTTACACAACTCTATTTATTTTGTCTTTTGTGACTGGTATCATTCTTCTCCAATTTGGTTGAAAATAAGAACCAGGATCATTATGGGAGCTAAGACGAACAAATGAGGTAATGATTCTAATGAGTCTGGGAATTTTGACCAAGTAACTAAACTCCTATTCTGGGCACATTTTTAAATTCTTTGGGCTCGATTCACTTGCAAGCTGGCACAATGTAGGCTGTATGTCTGCGGGTGTGTTGCAGGCTCCCGTTCGTCTCCGATTACGATGCTATTCAATTGCTCAAGCCTGCAAGTTACTGGCCCAAAGCTGACTCTGTAAACCATGCACAGTTCAGGGCAGGAACATGATCAATTAAGAAAGACTGTAACCTCCAATTTTGAATCAGCCAATAGCAAATGAGACTGTCATTATTACTGTAGTAAAACATAAAGGTTAATCATGTCAATCAATTAGGTTCGGGGATCCGATATGCTATCAGACTCGCAAAATACAGAATTATGAAAATGAATGCCAATACTGTTCTAGTCCATGTGGGTGGCCTGATATGTATTAACTCATTGATAACTGAGATCGATTTAACCCCGAAATGAAACATAAAAATAAATCTTATATACTGTTGATTTACGTGGTTGAGACTGTTGTATATTTAATTCTAATGTCTAGCATCACTTTCCCCGTTATTTACAGTGCAGTATTGCATTTACACTGCTACGAATAGGTGTTTAACCCCCCTGTGAGTCCTTTATAGCACTCGTAGGATTTTCTCCTTCATTTGCCATTTACGGGTGTGAAAACATTTGCGGGCTTGGGGAATTGGAGCAATTGAATAGCGATTTGCGATTTTAGCGATTGTAACTCTTGCGAAAGTTAAATATCAAAGGCTTTGGGAGGCTGTAAGTTCCGTGTTTAACCATTTCAACGTTTTTAAGGCCATAACACGCCAATTGAATAGCAAATTAATTTGCGACCTCACTTACGGGCTCCAGTAACTTGCAAAATTTGTTTGCATGAAGAATGTGAATTACATTTTCAAAATCTGAAAAGTTTGTAATGTATGGACCTCTTTTGTGGGTGATCGCTCCATGCAACCTTACTATATTATTTTACAGGCCTGTACATTTTGAACCTTTTCATCAGTCAATGATCAAATTGAAAACTGTGCCGTTTAGTGTCACGTTATGACCTAATGTTTAACCATAATACTGTCTTCTTGTTGTGTATTTAGCTTCTAAGGTTTCTTCTCAAGTCCTCAAGATTGGTTATTTGGATTTGTGTGAGGCCTATGTTTAGAGACATGCAGTACATCTTGGAATGAGAGTTTAGGGATTTGTCAGATTGTGGAATTCTCTATGATATCGTGTTAGTTCAAAAGGTAGTGATGTGTTACTTAATTATTTCAAGTCCAAATTCAAGTGTTGGCAAGCAAGCCTTGAGAATAAGCTTATGTTGCATTTTATCTTATCCTTTAATAGGCAAGCAGCCAAGTTGTACCATTGCTGTTACATAAAAAACACAAAAAATATTATACATTCATGTACCAGACAAAGCATAACATTCAGCAAAACAAGCCCCTTTCTGTCTCATTGACTACAATAGCTTTGATCTTATCCATATATGAACAAAGAAATAATGTTTTACGGGATTAACCCTTTCTTATTTTTACACTGCAAAATCTTAATTTTTCAAGATTTCTGTTCTGGTTTAAAATGTTATAGCTAAGGTGTAGGGGAAATGTATTAAAATGTAAAGAGTTTTTAGATGGGCAGACTAGATGGGCCTTTTGTTTCTAGCCTGCTATCAAAATGTATGTTTCAATGTCAGTGGAGGTTAATCAAACACAGTTCAGCTTTCTTGAAAAAGTAACTCTAAGGGCACTATTAAATTCCAAGCCCGCAGTGGCCATTGTACAGCCCGTATGTCTGCAGGCTTTACATTTTCAGGAGTTACAGAGCGATTCAATTAGACGGACATGGTCGGAATCCAAATCCGTAAACCATGCTTTGGCACGTAGCATTTCCGGGCTTGAACATGATAAATTATTCAAACCCCTAGCTTTGGGTTTAGATGGAGCCAATAGTAAAAGAGACCGCCATCATTACGTCACTAAAACATGGAGGTTACATGGAGGTTCTGAGCTACGATCGGACCCGCAGTCCAGAAATAATGCAATATGAAAAAACAATAAATATAATATTCTAGTCCATGCTAGTTCTACTATATGTATCAACACGTTGATTGCTGGGATTGATATAACACGGAAATTAAACATGAAAAGAAAAATGTTTTAATGCAAGTTTGGGAGCTTGAGAATGTTGTGCTATTAATTTTAATACCTTTCATCACTTTCCCTGTAATTTAAAATACAGCTTTGTGTTTATTTTTGCTTTTACAGTGCTACTGGCAGGAGTTCAACCCCCTTGCAGGTTCTCTCTAGTACTCGTAGGATTTTTGGCTACATTTGCCATTTACAAGTGTGAAAGCAGTTGCGGGCTTGAGGACTTGTAGCAATTTAATAGTGATTTGCGATTGTAATATTTACGGGATCGAAAGATCAAATACTTAGCCGGGTCGGAGTTCAGATTTTGACAGCCTGTAGGGTTTTTCCACCTGTAACCCGCAGATTGTTTGGGGGTAGCTAAAAGAGGCCAATTTAATAGCCGTAACTTTTGCAGGCTCCTTTACAGGCTTTGGGAACTCAAAATCGATGAATTTAATAGAGCCCTGATTTAGGTCTTGTGATAATCAGAAAAAGCTTTTGTTTCAGCATACAATCTGACATTCTTTTATTTTCTGTGTCCCATACTCTAACAAGATGTGGATATCCTCAATTGTTAATATAATCATGTTTAATAGGCAGTGGCGAAGCTAGTGAATAGAGCGCCCCAGTGCAAAAAAAAAAATTTGACCGACGTTCCCCACTCTGGTGCCAACAAATATATATATATATATATATATATATATATATATGTAGCCACCCCAACTCACTCTCTCACCTCTCCATCTTTTTCCCTATTTTTCTCTCTTCCCTTCGCGCCTTCTCTCCCCCCTCTCTCCTTCTCTCGTCTCCCTTTCTCCTTCTCTCTCCCCCATTCTTCTTCTATCTCATCAGCTCCTCCCCCCTTCTCTCTCTCCCTTCTTCTCTCTTTCTCCCCTCTACTTCTTTCTCTCCCCTCTCCTTCTTTCTCTCCCCTCTCCTTCTCTCTCCCCCTCTCACGCACTCTCTCCCCTCTCTCCTTCTCTCTCCCCTCTCCCCTTCTCTCTCCCCTCTCTCTTTCTCTCTCCCCTCTCTCTTTCTCTCTCCCCTCTCTCCTTCTCTCTCCCCTCTCTCCTTCTCTCCTTCTCTCTCCCCTCTCTCCTTCTCTCTCCTTCTCTCTTCCCCCTCTCCTTCTCTCTCCCCTCTCTCCTTCTCTCTCCTCTCTCTCCTTTTTTCTCCCTCTCATGCTCTCCCCCCTCTTTCCTTCTCTCTCACCCTCTTCCTTTCTTTCCTCCTCTCTACTTCTCTCTCCTCTCCCCCTCTCTCCCCCCCCCTCTCCTCCCACTTCTTTTTCTCTCCCTCTCACTCATTTTCTCTCCCCCCTCACTCCTTTCCCCCTCACTCATTTTCTCTCCCCTTCTCTCCTTTTCTCTCCTCCCCTCCATCTATCACTTACCTTCATGCTCCATTTCTCAGAGCCTGGCTCTTCTCCCAAGGGTCCTGATTGCACTGTGGAAGCCCTCAGGACTCAGGATGGGGCAGGAGGTTGGGATGACCCAGGAGTGGGGGTTATGTTCTTGGGGGGGGGGTGTCATAGGCTGAGGGGTGGGAGCAGGATTCTGGTGGGCCTCATACACTACAGAGATTTTAAATAAATGTAATTTATAAAGCAATGTGACCTGCACTGGGGCCCCAGGAGATGAAGGACCTTGGTGCACTGCACTGGATGCACCGGCAGTAGCTCCGCCCGTGCTGAAAGGTATACCGGTACATATTTTTTCATACACAGAATTGAGAATACTAAAATTGAACATCCGAGGTATGACATTACCCACAAATGTAAGACAGAAGATTTTGAGTGGTATTTTGTTATTCCTCTTTTCAGTTGAACATCACAGTATTTAGCATAGAAATATTTTAGTACAAGGCTGTGTGGACATCACTTTCTCCTTGATTTCTGGATGAAGCATAACAGAGTAATAAAAAAAGCCTTATTGTATATGGTGTGTTTGGTCATTTAGAGATGGGATTTTGAGATTAATTAAAGGAAGAGCACTTGAGGAGGCACAATAATTCATCAAAACTTAAACTGTTCACTAGATAAACAAAAACATGTTTTATAAATTCTATAAGCCAACTTTGGGCTCTGTTATAAATTGTCACTAAAAGTTCACTCATTTCCCTCCAAAGACTTTCAGAGTATTACACATTTTCTCTAATTTTTACCCTAATTTGTGATAAATCACAACTACAGTCTGTCTAGCCAGAAGTTGATGAGAGACTCATATGAAGATTTGAGTACTGGACTTTACAGCTTCTCAGTCCTAGGGGTTCTCTCCATTCACTTGATAGACTGGCTATATAAAACAACTGAATATGTGGAAAAGTCTCCCTGCTCATTATGTACCAGCAATATCCAAAACTATCCATGAAATAGCTTTACCTCACAGCAGCATTGGCAAATCCAGTTTCCTTTAACCAATTCACAAATTATTTGTGACATAGAACTTAGTAAAGGTTTCATCTTTTCATTGCTTATCGCAATGTTACTATGGCAAATAGAAAAAAAACATTTCTGTCAAAATCAGATAATGGCGATGTTGAGTCCATTTTGAAGGTCAAAAATAATAGAATATAACTCTCCCTTCAAATAGACAAATTTGTTGCTTTGCTCATGTAACTGAAAGCCTCACTGTATTCATCATCAAAGCATCCTATTATTCTGATGTTATTCACTGAGAAATAAGGATGAATATCAAAAGATTGACATTTACTTTTTTTATAGATAATAAATATAATGAATGCTTCTATTTTGATGGAATATTATTACTTTACAGAGTAATTGCTTGTTTTTTGATTAACCAATACGACTAACATTTAAAAATGTTTTTACAATAGTAATTTTTGTAAAGCTATGAGCTTTTGAGAAGGTCACCTTAGTAGGTCGCCTTGTCCTTGAATCTTCCTCTGCCATTCTCAAACCCACATATAGTAGATATTTATATATCCAATTTTCTGACAGGAAGTTGTACAACTTTATATACTTGTGAAGTTTATACCATTGTAACACCTTTAGTGGCTATGTATATTAGGAGTATAAAAGTGATTATAGAAAAAAAAGAATTGTAGGGGAACCTGCTTGAGTCTGATGGCTTCCATATTGGACCATCAGAGCTCTCCTTGCTCACAGGAGCACAAAGAGCATTCCATCTGTTTTGCCAGTTGCACTTCCATTTAATCCTACTTTTAAACTCACATCACTGTGGTAGCCTTTCAGTAGAACTAAAATTGTATGCTTCTCACATAACTCTTAAGAACTTCTTAATAAAATAAAGTATATAAAAGTAAAGAGATAGATAGGTATATAATATTCCTAGTGAAATCCAGCAAGCCTCCATGTCCCTTTAAATATATGCGTACTTATGTTACAAAAGACAGGCTCAGACCTTGTTTTTATTTTATATCCCATTCAGCACTTGGTGCCTTCAACAAAAATCATTAGACTATTACTGTAAATAGTGAAGTCCAAAGGATCTATCAAGCCTCCTGTCACCTAATTATAATCTGTCTTTGTAGCAGCACCAATGCAAAAGCAATGAAGGCTGTACTGAAAGCAATTTGTTTATTCCTTTAATTGTTAAGCAAAATATATTACATTTGAAGTATAGCATTTTCAAAATCTGAAAGGTCTCCTTTTCGTTTTGGGGTTAGATGGGTCTTTTAATTGGCGTCAGTGGGTGATTTCTAGAGCCCCATACTAAAACAATTATAATGGTGTTTATATGTGTCTATTAAATGTAAAGGAAGATAGAATAACTATATTAGTAAGAAGATATTCTTACAAATGGATTCCAGCCTTATAATAATACTACCAGAAACAATGGCAGCAAGTATAGAGTAACTGCTTCCTCCACTCAAACTACACACTCTATACATGCAGTGAGCTTTTGATAAATAAATAAAAAGTCATAAAAAAGCTAAAGCAAGCTTTTAATTTATTGGAGAGTAAAACATATATTTATATTGTATGGGTGCCCTTAGCTCTCTCCCAATTGTATTATTTACACTGTGCATGATGAGTGTGGCTTTGCAGCTATTTATTCTCTTCTGTATTGCTTAATGTTTGTTTGAATTTTAAATCATATTTTTTAACTATTAATAGCTAATAGTTGCTTTTAAAATGGTCTTACTTCCATTACCTACACATCTATGGCAACTGGGTGCTAAAATACATGTAGAACTATATTGAAAGCAACATGATATGGTTATGTTGGAAACCAATTTAAAATACAAATATATCACCGGAAAAGTCTCAAAGCTTCAATACCTGTCAACTAGAGTAAATGAGAAAAATGACTTTTTTTGATGAGCAGAATAAATGCATTTGTATTCCTTGTTCTTTGCTATTTGTATTCCAATTCCTCTAAAAGGCTTAGGATCTTTAAATGAAATTATTCTTAGGGCAAATTATTCTGCTTCGAAAATGCCCTTGTGCAGCATTGTAAATATGTCCTTCTAGGGATGAAAGGGATCATTTTGTGTCCATTAGATAAGAGTTTATTGCTTGCTTCCTTCCTGCTGTTAATATGGCATGCAAATTTCCCAGAGAAGACGTCAGAGTAAGAAGCATTAGAGCATAAGTAAGCAAGATTGCAAGAATAACATGTTGTGCACCCAGAAAATGTAGTTAGAATCAGCATGTAGTACAGCCATTTACCGCAAATGAAAATGGTATAGGGCTAACATCTGCATAACTCAGGCAGCGCCCTTCACAAATGTCAAATAAAGATTCACTATGGTGCTACCACTGAGGAACTAGCTAATTGCCTTTTCAATTAAGCACTTAAATGTTAAAACATATTGGGAACTTTAAATACCCTTCACATTTAGAAAAATGGTTGTACGTGTGTGTTTCTTAACTAGAAAACTGATATATCTTTCAAGGATTTTTACTTTTATAGAATGAGCCTTCTGCCAATGTAATTTCAGCTGTTAATTTACTGTAATTCAGTACACAAGTGGCTTGTAGCGCATGGCTATTGTGATATATTTATCACCGTGATTAGTTGAGCTTAACCAAAAAACTAGAGGTGATATGACTAGTATTTGTATTTTTAGGTGTTCTACCAGTGTAATGAAAGTTTTTAGGCATTTAATAAGGTACAATAAAACTGACATATCAGATACAGGAATAAACATATTTTGTCAAATTTGTTAGAAGAAAAATTGCTTGCCTACCATAAAACAGAAATGTTATGAAAGTGATGTATGCAGGTAATCATATATAAAGGGGTGTTTATTGCAAATGATGAGATACAGAGCAATTAGAATGTTCTGTTGTTGTATAAGGCTGACAGAAAAAGCTATTTTATAGTCCAGAAAATAATTATCAAGAGAATGCCATTGTTCTTGACTCTTTGATTACTTAATGACACCTCCTCTGGTAGCTAATCACTATTTAGCAGATCCTATTGTGACATTTTTAACTTTATGTAAATGAAAGTATTGGAGAGACGATTGACGGACACATCTCCAACACTAAAAAAATGTAAGTACAAAAGACACAATTGGGTAGCTATGGATCTTATCTTTTGACATTATCCATAGGAGCCAAGTGTCTTTATTTTGCTTTCTCTGGAATGATCACAACATAAATTGCTTGTCTTGTTTGACTTCCTTGTTCACCAAAGTTGAGCAGATTGTGGCCGTTTTCAACGCTTCCACCAGACAAAAAGCATGGGACCATTTCTCGAAAGCTCAGCGCAAGAACATTGACAGTTGGCGAAAGCATTGTGAGGTGGGTGCTTTTATTTACATTCTTTCCATCATTCTCATCACCAAAAAGTTATTACATATTTCTGCGATGAATGTCAATGTTTTTGACTCGGTAGAAAGCAAAGGTGGGTTTACAAACTGTTTTAAGTAGCTTTTACTTTTAGCGTTGATGGTATAAGTCAAATATATGTTCTGTGATGGCCAGAGGAGACCCATGAGTCTTATCATTGGAACTCAACAGGTTTGTGAGAATCTTATAAATATGTCTTTTTACTGTCTAAAATAATTATTGTGTCTGAATGTTTCTGTAAATTCCAAAACCAAATGAAAGATAAAAACCTGAGAATGTAAACAGATAAATAGCGTGCCCTATGGGATGGAACCCACTCATTGGGCAGTCTCTGAAATCATTAGTGGGACTAGTGAATGGAGCTGCTCTTGCAACTTCTCTATACACGCAGTAGGAGTTAATAAAAAAACTCCAAATATATTTAGATGTCAAATCACACCTAAGGTGATCACCTTTCTATAACCATAATTATCTCCCCCCTAATAAATTAGGAGACACCACCTTTACTCCAAGCCACTGTGGAAGAGGTCCGATACCCTGTTGTAAATCAGCAATATCTCCACCAGTGTCTTGAGTGCTTATATCTGTCATTACATAGAAGACAGTTTCTGTAGTTTGACAAAAGAACAGACCAGCCCTGAAATGGAGGGCATCTCACCAGGTATGCACCTCTCACTTGGTTTTGTTTATTCATGTATGTTATGGTTCTGTTGAATACTCTTAACTAGTTATTTTGATAACAAGGTGCATTCTCTCATCCCACCAAAAATATAATTCCTCATTGTTCCTACCAAATTGTGGTGTTAAAGGTGCTCTGTCTTGTAACATCATGTTTAAATAGATATCTTGTAGACAGATTTGCTACATTGACAGACTTTACTTTGAATATCTGTCCCTTAATGTTGGTCACTTAAAGAGTCAATAAAGTCATACATTTTCTGGCATGCATTTTAAAGTGCATATCTTACGCATTTTCAAAATGTTTTTGCATGAAATATAAATAATCCAAGCACAATCATCTTACTTTTTAACCTACAAAAAAAGTACGTTTTTTTATAGAATTGAACGAGAAAAGCACCATTCTCCATCATTCTAACAGCAGAGGTGTGGCTTATCCAGCACTACTATCAGCAATACACAACATATGCACATACGTTGAATGGCTACAGAAAGAAATGGGGCAGATTATGATTGGTTGAACTAAATAAAAACACGTTCCTCGAATTTAGTAAGGGAGGAGTTATACTGAAAAGATTATAGGACTCCAGATACGTTTTTTTCATGCATTAAACTGTTGTTCTAATGTTTAAACCACACCCTTTATATGCATGACTCATAATGTGGGATTATATTGGCAATTAACACATGTGGTTTACATGATTAGTTTTAATTGCCTGGATTAGCTTTACGCACATTGCTGTTCAAAGTGTGTAAAATCAAAGTCTTTTTTTTTTTTTAAACAAAGGACATGTTAATACTAATTTTAAAGCTTACATAACATTGAATCATTTAAGCGTCTTAGTAATGCTGACATGTTTTCTTCTATGACCCCTTTTTATGCAGCCCATGTCATTATTATTATATGACCTTGTTACTCTAACTCCCCACCTAAGTGGTTGAAACATCCATACATTCATGCGCTTGTAAATAAGTGACTTTAAAAATTTGGTAAAATTTAGTTTTTTTCATACTGTGTGTATTTTTGGTGAGATTGCACCTTTAAAACTTGTAAGCATGTTTAATAAAGGATCACTTTAGTTATGAAAACTGTTATCTGTATGTAACAAAAAAAAAAAAACATTAGCAGCTGTTAAAGCCAGACACACTCATCTGTTTTAGACAAAATCTTAATTTTAACATGTATCTTGAGCTTCCATATTGGACATCTAGAGCACTGCTATTTGGTGTGTAGGGGTGTTGTGCTTGTTTTTATTTATTCAGAAGTGAAAGGGGGATTAGTGATCTAATTGGAGAAAGCATTCAGATTTCAACACTGCACATCTTCCTTCCTCACCCAAACATTTTCTTTGTTCTACAATATGAACATCCTGCGTTCCATGTTCTGTAACTCCCCTCATACATTGAAATGAAATGATCACCAGCATCATCTAGATACAAGCCAAGTCTACTAAACTGAGGATTTGCTCTATAAAATTATGGCTTACTTAGCGGCTAATGTTGTGAAGTTTGCTAATTTTCAAAGTTTTTCCTAAACTAACTAAATGGTCCTTTGGATTTGTCTTTCATCTACATCTGTTTGTGAGTGCATGCAATTTAATTATTCTTCATGTTAATAAATTTAAGTATGTTCAGTTATATGCCTTTCTTTTTATTATGGTCACCCAGTTTCCATTAATTGTTCAGCAATTGCATATTCTATGAGCCAGTAATTCAACAAGTAAGTACACTGTCTTTTGGTTTTAATTTGCTCAAAGCTTTTTATATAACATGTGCTCTGAGTCCTTTTGATCAAGCTTGGACATTACATATGAATATAACACATTGATATGTAATCTTAGCACAAAGTACTTGGATCAAACACTATGCCAGTTTAGGTAAGGCACAATTAGAGGCTAACAATAACATCAAGGTATCTCTGTTTGTACTTGTTACAGCAGTTGCACACACTAATTGCCAAAACTAAATTAGTAATGGAGTTGCTGATTAAAATGTTTGACAGAGTCATCTGTTTTATATAAACCACAGTTCTTTTATACTTTTATATTTTGCCTGCAAGTAATAGTTGATTATACCTATTCATTTCTTGGCATAGATGAATTACAAGCATAGCTAGAACTACACTTTTTTAGTTAATGCATAACATAGAAGCAAGAGAACACACACGCAGATGAGGCTGGAAAAAGAAATAAAAAAAGAAACAAGGGAGTGAAAAAAATTCAGATGTTCCCCAAAAATATTTTATGCTTATGGCTTACACAGCTGCTAATATTTTTAATTTGGTACATACGCAGCAAACAAGTGTCTCTTTTCTTTAACTACAGTGGACCTTGAATGTACACACAGTGCACTACTTATACATTATTTTATTTGCTACTAACAAGATATGCAGTACTACAACTATGGGTGTATTTAGGTTTTTTGCCTCCCTAGGCCATTCATATTTGTGGGCTCCAACACCCTACTTCCAGCACTCTTTTCCCAATTCTATAACTCAAATCATAAGTTAATGTGTGGTATATATATATATATATATATATATATATATATATATATATATATACACACACACACACATTGTGTGTGTGTCAGAAAGGGTAAAGTATCAAGTACACTTACAGACAGAAATATCACTGGATATACATTTCTGTGCACATACAAACATATATCAATGTACTGCCTCTAGAAAGTGGGCTGACCTAGGCCTAGTGAATTTAGGCACAGACACACCACTAATTACAAAATACTTAAATAATGGGATTATAGTACAATTTACAACTGCCTAGCATAACATTGGGTTCCCTGGGGGTCCAGTGGTTAGGATCCAGTGCTTTCACCCCTGCGACCTGGGTTCTATTCCAGTCAGGGAGCACCACCCTCAGTACTTGGATGAGAGACCACCTAGGAATACCAGCAGCTGTATTCTGTGACCCACTGAAGAAGGAACTCCGTATCTCAGTCCATGAATACCATGTGGATCAGCATGGGGTGTTGTGGTTTATGAGGTCACAGATAGTCGGACATGACTGAACAATGCAAACACACACAGCATAACACTGATAACACAGGTCACATCTAGTCTCTATCTTGTATATTTTGCAGTTTAATTCCTTTCTTCTGATACCATCCTTCAGACTAGTAAGTGAAAGTATAAGTGGCTGTCAGGATCACATTCCACTCCCAGTACCAGGGCTTGCTATTTATGCCTAATTTTTCTCGTTGCACGGTGTAATAAGTATGGTTCAGACAAAGAAAGGTAAGACAACATTAAAATTTTATATGCAAGTTCACATAATTACTGGAATAAGAAACATAGCGAATTCCATGTAACAATACTAAAAAGGGTCACGTGCCTGTGCAGAGCCTTGCATATACTCCATTTAGTCAGCATGTGTAGGCTGTTTTCTGCAAATTCAAATCAATCTGATATCTACAACAATGTGTATTATAAGCAATTATTATGAAATAAATGGGAAATGACAAGTGACACAAACTGGTTGTAACATTAATTATATTGCAGTTAAAATAAAGAATTACTTTCACAAATTAATATGGATGTGTTCCTCTATAGTTCGGAGATCAAGAAATACATATTTATTCAGTCACACACAGGACCACCAAAAAGGTTAACCAATTTCAACTGTTGGATAGCTTCCTAAAATCAATACATTCATTATAACTGACATTGTAAGTAATATTGATTGACAAAACAAATATATAACAGCAGAAAAGTATAGACATGGCAGCTTGTCATTAGAAAGAGAACAGGTGGTGTCCAAATAGCAAGTAAACTTAAAATTATAGAAACATATTTTATAGTCATCTGCGGTTTCTGTCTTAAGATAAAAATATCCATATATCTGACTTTATTTTTCTACAGATGCGCTTCCTGACTTTTTGAAGATGATAATGCCATATATCTATGAGAGTAATTTCAAACTGTATACAAGATAAAGCAGAGCTGATAGCCGCTTTGTAAAGAGCACCATTCATTATTTGCCTTGAGATGCCATTTTAATAGGACTTTGAACATTCATTACAGCCCTCTCTTGCAATGTGCTCTGATGAACAGAAGGAGCTCCTGTGGGAGAACCTTCTGCATTTTTCCTGGGAATTGCTGTGACATTTGTCAGATAATGAAAGCTATATATGGAGTGCATTGTGTATTCTGCTCATGTGACTTTAAAGATTCCAAACGCCAGACCTCCTTGGGGAATGAACCCTTTGTCAGTAGAAAAATTAGATGTCAGCAAGGTAAAAAGCTACATGCTGCATTCCTACATTAAACCTGGCAGCATTATTAGGAGAAAATGAGATAGTATCAACTTTCTGTTTCTCTGCGCCAAGGAAAGAGAGACACTACATTATCTGCGCCCTGTTGCATTAGTGCATTGACAGCTTTCATCATGGTGCATCTTACTGTTACTTAAATTGTGCAGGTGCTTAAAAACAGTAGAACGTTTTTAGTTCTTTTTTTATAGTTTTAATATTTTATTTACTCATTTTTTCATAATTTTTTTAAATATTTTTTTATAGTATTTTTTTAATGCATTTCATTGTATACTATTGTTTCCTATACTAAATCTCCGACATGTCCTTAGACTATAGCTCACTGCTATTTAGAATTTTACTTCTGACATTTGGAGACATTTCACAAGGATATACATTTTTCTTGATTGGCATTCACTACAAAACCTATTTTAACCAATGTAGTTAGCAATTTGAGAATAAATTACATGATTGTATTAACGTATAAATTAACGGTGCTATGAACGAGATATAAGTTAATCAATAATTAGCCAAATAATGTAATCATTTTCTGCTTGGTTTGAAATAAAAACTTTGGTGCTTTAGACTGTATAATTAATCTCAATGATCACTCATAACATGGGCCATTATTTTATTGTAAAATTATTTAAAGGTTGAGTGTTATGTTTTTAATGATACACGTGTCTTTATATTATATATAATGTATTTTGTAATTTAGGTATTTACTGGGAATCTTATTTGTGCCGTGATCTATGAATTCCTTTACATTATAGGTGCCTGTCTTTCTTTCTTTTTTAATGTTTTTAGGAACTACGAAATGCTCACAGTGAACAGCTCATGGGAATCCGCCGAGAGGAGGAAATGGAAATGTCTGATGATGACAGCAGTGACATCCCAAATAAAAAAGTCAGAATTGATGAATCAGGTGAGGCCACTGACATGCCACAAATATTCTATATGTCATTCTATATGTCTATGCAACAAGGCTGGGCCAAGTACTATATAGCCAGGAAGTTCTTCATTTATTATAACCATTTCTTTACATTTCATTCCAAGAACTAACCTACAACAAGCAAATGTTACAGGTCACATGTTTTACTGGGAACATATAGGAAATTGGCCTTTTCTTTACTTCTATATAACAGCTATAGGCATTATAGATACGGTTGATTTTCTCCTGTGGCTGTATTTGACATAATGCCAGTTTCCCTCTATATCTAGCCTGACCTTGTTTCTTGGGTAATAAAAGAAAGGAATACATACGATTGACACCAAACATACACATATATACTTAAAGAGCAATTGGAGAATTATGTTTGAACATTTTATCTCAAAGTTGTGAATATTTGTAGTAATATTTCTGAATATACTTTGTCCATTATCAAGCTATTCACAAGACCATATAAAAAAACATTGACTGCAGTTCTCCTTTAAGATATTGACCTTAACGTTAGGTTGCAAGGAAAAGGCCCAGTTATTACAATAATAATGTAAGAGGTTTCTTCAGGCCTCTAAACACATTCATAATAATCCTCTGAAGATAAAAAAACAAGTTTGAAATCTTTTAGGTGATTTACAAATCTCGGCCAGGTGGTGACTGATACTGCAGCACAGCCCTCTTAATTCTTAATTGCTGCAGTCATATTGTAAAATCCCAAAAAAGTTTCAACATTATCATTGTTTCTTGAAATTATGAATTGTATAATTCACACTTATAAATGTGCCATATGCACTAGCTAATGATCCTGTCTGCCTGAGACCTATATTATCGTTTCATCCCTGCACTATTCACCCTCTCTCACGGTTACTGATGTTTCTTATTCCATTCCCATTTCTTCATCTACTTTTTGTTTTTCTTTCTCTCTGTTCGTGAGTCTTTGTTCAGTTGTTTTTTTACTGCTCTCTACTGTTTTACACCATTTGTCTCTTAGGACATTGTTATGTCACTGCTCCAGGCACTTATTCTGTCTTTGGTTTACTCTGTTGGCCACACAAGAAATGGTCAAGGACATGATCAGTGACAGAGGTGATAGGCAAATACATAAGTCCATTTGTCAGTGTCAGATAGATGGTATACAGTTTTTTTTCTAGATGTTGACGTTGATGTTGTTATTATTTTATTTGATAACCTCACTGTTCTTGGTAGGCAGGGGAAATGCCAAAAAGTTTAAACTGGGTTCATGCTTTCAATTCAAATAATTTGGATATATCTTAGCCTACCAACACATTTTAATTTTCTGATAAATTATCTTTCACGTGAATGATTTACTGTAGAGAAAATGGCTAGTACATTTTATAACCAGTTTTTGCATTGCATTATCTAGACAACATTGGGGCTGTTGAATCACATACAAAAATGCATATAAACTGGACTGAGCGATTCTCCTACTATGAAGTTCCAAATTTCACATTATTTACCTACAGTATGTTTATTCTTTGACTTGTTTAGTTGTCTATACAAAATAGTTAACTAGCCAGACTGTTATTTTACACACAGCAGGAATAGTGTATTCAAATATAGGCAGAAATAGTAGTTTGTACATTATCTGTAAAAAATGTTAGTAAGGTCATAAAAATGGGATTGTATAAAATATGAATGGTCTGTGATATGTGTGTTTAAGAGCCCATACTTACACATCTACAGCCTTATTAAATTGCGATTCGGTAAATTTAAAAGGACTCTATTTAAACACATAGCATATTTTTTTATAGAAGTTTTTAGTTAGTGAAGACCTTGCTTTTGGATAGAAGTTCACTAACTAAAAACTTCTATAAAAAAATATGCTGTCTGCTTAAATAGAGCCCTTTTAAATTTACCGAATCACAATTTATTAAGGCTGCTAATGCTCACAGTAAGTAGTGCACATATGAAATAAGGTGGAAATCTATTGTTGTTATTTATTGTGTGTTTATTGCAATGCTGTTGTGAAGCTGCAGATCGTTAGTGGATAGAGGAAGCATTACTATAACACATCCTCAGGAGATGTAGTCATGACAATATCAGCTAATTATTAAATGTTAACAATGTTTCAGCTTTGACTCTTTTTGATGGGGTTAGGTATGTTAATTGGTTTATGCTATTTATGTAGGTTGTGAGCTACATTCTCTATGTCTATTTTATTAAAACCAGTACAATTGTAGAAATATTAGAATAGATATGTTATAATAGGATTGTATATAATTAAGCAATAGTGATCTTGATATAATCTTATCAATACGCTACAGCTCAAGAAAATTGGTGCTAGCTTTTACAGCAGTGGGAATCCACTTATGGCCTAGTGACCACATGCATTCCTTAAAGCAGTGTTTCTCAACTCCAGTCCTCAGGGCCCACCAACAGGTCACAGTTTAGCTATGTCACTTCTTGAGCACAGGTGAGCTAATCAGGGGCTCAGTAATTCTGTTTAACCACCTGCAGAGCCTCTTATTAGCTCACCTGTGCTCAAGCAGGGATTTACCTAAACTGTTACCTGTTGGTGGGCCCTGAGAACTGGAGATGAGAAACACTGCCTTAAAGCCTTAACTTGTGGCCTTATCCTTTTATCCAGAGTAGGAAGTCATGGCCCCCATTTATCATATCAATCGCTCTTTCTGTACTAGTCACTTCCCCTTACTTTTTTTTTTCTTGTAACACTTCTTTCTCTCACAAAGTAAATTTTTATTATTTTTGCTAAGAATCCAATAAATTGGGTACATTTATTGTATCGCTTTTTGCACAAAATAAAGAGGATTAGTCTAGGTCGAATTATAAGAAGAATCTGGAATAGTAAGAAAATGAAATATATGAATTCAAATTTTTTTTTTTTGAGTAAAGCAGAAAATCTCCCATAGCCACTTAATAATTTGTAATAGTAATCATCTTAGCATAAGAGCTAAAGGCTGCCCGAGAGCAGCTTTATATGCAGACTCTGCAAGTGCAAAGATGATATGGTCTGAGGCTAATTTGCATATATCTACCTAGTATCCTTTGTTGCAGTAGAAACGCTGTTTACTAAGTAATTCTGTGGGAAGACATGTATGTGGGCTCAAAATCACTTTTTTTTTCTTGATAAAATTAAAATGACTCCTTGTAATCAAATACTAATAAATAATGATTTGCTGCCTGATGTAATGCCTGATACTGAGTGTAGTGTTTTGATGGGAAATTTCTTTTAAGTCCTCTTTTCTTTGATGCCAAAGACTATTATGGATTTCAGTTCAGTGTTCTTCGTTTCTTAGTAGCTTTTAAATTCCCTTTAAGGATATTTTTTCTTATGAAAATGATTGAACCACTTTGGATTCTGAAGCTGTTTAAAGGACTACATCAAATACTAAAAGCCAAAGAACATAGCACATACTTTCTATACAGTTATTATTTCATGATGTGAAAGGATAACTTTATAGTTCAATATCTCAATAATTTTATTTTTTAGGACAAGTAGATATGCAATTATTACTCTAAAGCCCAGACAACAAAAGATCACAGAAAACATAGAGTGGCTTATGTACGGAAAGGTTTTATATGCCATGAAATGAAAAAAAAAAAGTCTTACCACAATGCATTCAACATTACACACTCAAATTGCATTTTATTAATGCTTACATCTAACAGAAGTGCATCAGTTTTATTTTAAAATCAAGTTTTACACAAAGTTTTGCTATGATATAATATACCTTTTTGTTCTTTTACTGCTATTGGCTGCTATGGAAACTACACCACAGGAAAAAAGTTTATGTATATGTGTGTGTGTATATATATATATATATATATATATATATAGTAAATAAATAGTACATCTGTTCTCACATCTGAATGTCTAAAACAAGTTAAAAAACCTGATTGCAGCTCAGAATTCCAAGAAAATCAGTTATTACACTGCATTCTGGGAAGCTGAGCTGGGACATGCAAATGTGCCCACAAATGCCTCGCTCTTCAATCCATAGCCATTATCAAGCATGGCTTCCTTTAAGCTTATGCCTGCTGTATTACACAGCTTTAATGCAAAGCCAAGGTTAGATTAAACACAGGCTGAGTATCCTATCCATGTACAGCTGTTTCAAGCTTACTGGCTATCATCAGCATGGTGCGGGATCTCAGCTTGTGTGTGGACCCTATGAGTAGGTAGTTCACTACAACAATCATTTATAATATATTGTGCAAAAGAGAGATAGAAGCCCTCCACCGTACATATATATATATATATATATACATATATATATATATATATATATATATATATATATATATATATATATTATTATTATTTTTTCCCACTGTTGACCTCCATTGATAAGCTCTGTAGTATGTGGAAAGGAAAGTAAGCCTGAAGAGATGAAAAAAGACATGGATGCATGAAGAGTTCAATTGTTTGGGGCCCTGGACACTCAGCTACTTAGTCTCCTATGAAACCCATGGTTCCCTTCAATCAAGAAAGAAAGAAGGTATTCTTTTTGCAACATGGAAGTGCCTGCTTATCCATTGCTGAAGACTGAGCACAAAGGCATTTATATCTCCCCACTTAAGATAAGTAATTTATATCTCCCCACTTATAGTTTTTTTGTAAATTAGTGTTAGGGACTGGGGGATCCAATATGGGATACCATTGGGGTTCTTATGGACCCCAATGGTATAGAGGTTCATTTAGTGATACCATTGGAATCCTTATGGATCCCCACGCTGTAGGGTTTAATTTTAGTCTGCAAGCCTAGTGGGGATCCTTGGGGGCTTTTACAGTCTGTACGTACCTTGTTGGAATCCTGAGGGCCCTGATGTGCCCCATGAAACTAGTGGAGACCTCCTCTAGGGTTCTCCCTTAGCCTACCGAGCCCAGGTGGTGGTCTCCCTGAGCCCCGAATGCCTCTCCCTGAATGTCTCTACAGTCCCCACAGGCCAAGTACAACAGATCTCCAACATATTTCAGGAACGGGTGCAAAACAGTCATACCACTGCCTGCACTACAGCAATTTTTCTTAAAAAAAAAAAAAAAGTCACAACAACAAATGCCAGGCATAACTTACATATCATTGTGATAACATTATTCTCAATACCTAAAATTCCATACAGAATTAGCAACCAGCATCTTATGTATACAGTGCCTTGGCATTTTCCGTGTTTTGTCGCCTCACAACCTGTAATTAACATGGATTGTTTGAGGATTTGCATCATTTCATTTACAGAACATGTTTTTGTTTTTTCTTTTTTTATTGTGAAGCAAACAACAAATAGGACAAAATAACAGAAAAGGTCAATGTGCATAACTATTCACCCCCCTAAAGTCAAGTTGGATTGTTTGTGCTTGTGAACAGCAATCTTTAAGTCTGACCACAGATTTTCTATTGGATTGAGGTCTGGGCTTTGACTAGGCCATTCCAACACATTTACATGTTTCCCGTAAACCACTCAAGTGTTGCTTTAGCAGTGTGTTTGAGGTCATTGTCCTGCTGGAAGGTGAACCCCCATCCTAGGCTCAAATCACGCACAAATCACGCACAGAGTGGTACAGGTTTTGCTCAAGAATATCCCTGTATTTAGCACCATCCATCTTTCCCTCAACTCTGACCAGTTTCCCAGTCCCGGCTGCTGAAAAACATGGGGAGGGTGTTCTTTGGGTGATGTGATGTGTTAGGTTTGCGCCAGACATAGCGTTTTCTTTGATGGCCGAAAAGTTAAATTCTAGTCTCATCAGACCAGAGCACCTTCCTGCATACATTTTGGCAGTCTCCCACATGCCTTTTCGCAAACTTAAAAGGTGCCATTTTGTTTTTTGCTTAAAGTAATGGCTTTCTTCTGGAAACTCTGCCACAAAGCCCAAACTCTATGGAGCGTACGGCTTATTGTTGTCCTATGTACAGATACTCCAGTCTCTGCTGTGGAACTCAGCTCCTTCAGGGTTACCTTAGATCTCTGTGCTGCCTCTCTGATTAATGCCCTCCTTGGTCTTCATGACAGTGTTTGGCTAGTGGTGCCTTTTGCTTAGGTGTTGCAGCCTCTGGGGCCTTTCAAAAAAGGTGTGTATATGTAATGACAGATCATGTGACACTTAGATTGCACACAGGTGGACATCATTTCACTAATTATGTGACTATTGAAGGTAATTGGTTGCACCAGAGCTTTTTATGGGCTTCATAACAAAGGGGGTGAATACATACGCACATGCCAATTTTCTGTTTTCTATTTCTAAAGAATAGTTTTATGTATATATTTTTTCTGATTTCACTTCACCAACTTAGACTATTGTGTTCTGATCCATCACATAAAGTTCAGATTAACAAAACATTGAACTTAAGGCTGTAATGTAACAAAATAGGTAAAAAGTCAAGGGGGTGAATACTTTTGCAAGGCACTGTACTTCTCTATTGTGAATCACTTTGGAATTGATTGGTACTGTATAAAATAAATAATTATTATAATTCCTTGTACAAATCTGTGGCATGCATACAGATGATATTCATAGTTTAGTATTCCCCTACAGTCCAGAAACAAATGATGCTCTGACACTACATATAACAAGTAATGACTTTCCAAAAAAAACAAAAACGTATTTCACATTTCACTTTTTTGTGTAAAATATCCCTAAATCTAAGATATTTTTTGTTGCAATGTTGTTGAGAAGGCAGATGGATCTGGTGTTATAATGCCAAAGCACCAATGCTATTATATAGATTACATTTTGTTATGTTTTCATACTGATAAGGTTTTATGTAGGATCATTACATATGAGGATTGATGTAATCCTTTTTTCTTAACAGGCTTTTAGGACACAGAGGCATTTTTATGCAATAAGAGACAAAGTTGCTATGGAAAATGCTATAGCAACCTAACATCTTCACACAGCCAAGCAGCCACTTGTGACAGCAATCTAAATTTACATTTATTTTACTGTCATTTTATCGACACTCCTAGTATTTCATTTTGACAAGCTGTTAAAATATACTTTTTCTGGCTTTGCCTGAATAAAATTAACAGTTCAGTGTTTTAGAGAAAATATTGCTAGGATTCCTTGAACATGTGCACCTATCCACACACACACAAACAGACTAAACACTCCTTTTAAATCTCAGGCTTAATTAAATGAATATTTCAATGTTTCCATATCAGTGATGTGGAGTATTTTATTACTCTACCCCTTTTATTAGTGGTATGTACAAATCTTCTTCAGTTTAATCATATCTAGAGCAAACATTTAAGTGATCATCTAATATTTTGCTAGGATATTATTGATAGATTTAGAAAGGAAGTACATGGCCAACAAAATAAATCAGATATTTACGTACCTTTTTACCATGTATAACATTCTTTGATAAGGACAGACAAACAAAAATCCTAAAATTGTATTTTGATTTTAAAAGGTATGGAAAAGTAGTAGTACAGACTGCTACTTTTATTACAGAGAAAAGCAAGATTCCCTCCCAATGTAAATAGGGAAAAGGCGTGGTTGGGTTGTGTGGGTTCTTCATACATTCATCATAGATGAAGTACGGAAGACTTTCAAAACTCCAGTGGTTTCTTCTTCAAATGAAGAGCCCATGTTCCTAGTCTATGAAGAATCAATAAGAAACGGAGTTGCTAACTGAATTTTAAGTTGTGGATATGTATCAGTCTGGTGCTTTGGGAAGTTTTTAATCCTGAATCTTCTAATTAAGTGTAAATGATTATAAAAGTAAAATAGTATTGTTTTGAAAATCTAATGAAACTCATTTTGCTATTTGTGTGAACCAGTTTCACTTGGTACTTTGAAAGTGTTGAATTTGACATAAAAATACAATTGCTGAATGATTATATTATATATAAAATAGCTGTGCAATCCCCCATAAGGTGCTTCAACGTAATTGATTGACAGAGAGTTGTTTCTTGTAGCATTATAATGTTGATTGGGAATTTCCTTTTTTGGGTAAACATTGTATTTATTATTTTATTCTCTGTAAAACAACATGGCATCTTTGATTTAGTTATGTTTTATCTATTTTGTGCACAATACATTTCAGCGTAATGTATAATAATTTTACTAATAGTCTATGGAGCTTCTCTACAACTCTAAGCATGGTAATAATCCAAAGTTTCTTCATACAATAGTGTATGACTATCTCATTTCTGAGAAGAAGTAAAACCAAATGGCTGGAGAGTTTATGAAATCTGTGTACATTAAATATATCTAAGTAACCTGTGCATTTAGGAGCCAGGTTTTATTGTTCTAAATCAGGATGTTCTTATAACTTCAGACACTTCAGTCTGTTCTCAGTTGTGAGAACATTTATTAATTTACTGATAATTGTTTTGTCTAAACGGATAATAAAATCATTACCTATCTGAACCTGTAGTATTTCTGTATCTGTGTTAATCTTTGATTTTTGTTATACTATGTCATTGTATTACAAATACATTGGGCAGCAAGCTTAGAAAAGTGCAAGTCAGCTCTGAGAAAACGGCTAAATTAGGCACAAAATATTTTCCGCTTTTTGGGAAGATTGCTGAATTAATACAAGTGACCTGTGTATGCTTGAGTTGTAAAGCAATGAGCATGTGACCAAGAATTGCAATCTCAATCATTTTAGAAACAAGAATTATCAGCGGAGAAACAAGGTCTTCTTTCCATCTATTGAAAACACCTTAATCCACATAAGTTCCAGTCTAGTGAACATATGCCCCATACATTCTATTTTCTTGTCACTAGAGAGGTTAACAGCAGGAAGTCAGGCTTGGAGAGCAGAAGAGGATGTAAAGTAAAAGTTTAATTGGTGATGAACTGTTTGACAAACAGATCAGAATACATTGCAGTGCATGGCCTGTAAGGGACCTGAAGATGTTTCTGTCCTTAAATGAACCCAGATATTTTGCCCTGAATTTTGAACTCTATTTTTCATGCTGCTCTTGACAGTGATGTAATAAAACAACTATCCAGTATTTGAAGACATACAGAAATGTGGTTACTGCTACATTAAATTATTATATGTCCAGTAACCGCTTACTATGTATTTAGTCTGAATTCTTAAGTATTTTACTTTTGCACTATTTTATATCCTCAGTGCATGAAAGAAGGGAGCATTAAATAGCAAATAAAGGAAATCATCTCTGACTTTTATGAGTGAGCATATAACATCTAAGGGCAGAACCCCAAAGAGTGTAGAAGTGGGAAGGATAGGGGCTTTTTGAAGATAACACTGATATGCTAGAGGTTAAATAGGACTGGAGTCTGGCTTTATTGGTGCCAATAATGCTGGCAAGAGTAGAGGAATATTGGATGACTAGCGACTTGCCCGTCAAAAATGACGGGGCAATACAATTTCAAGCCATGGGAATGCTGTTTGACACAGAATATAAACCGTTTTGGACTGTGAGGACCTTTGGCGCTCATTGCGAGGCTTGCGCTGAGCACCTTCGGCGCTCATCGCATGCTTTGCAACAAGCGCCTTTGGCGCTCATTGAGAGCCTCTCCTGTTGTGTACTTTTCGTCCTCTGAGAGAGATATATATTTCTATTTATATGTAGTTAAGTAATAATGAATGATTTCTTAAATAAATTAATATACTTTAATTATATATAATTCATATATGCAGCGAGCAATAGGCTGAAGAGCTAACAATCTGTTCGTATTTTCCGCCTGCATAGAATATACATTTTGAGTGTTGGTGCCCTGCTAATAAAGTTTAATGGATGTATGAAGTGTGTATTATAAATAGGCTGCGTGCGCAAGGGAAAGCTGTTGGATTATTGTGTAAAGCGGCATTGTATATTCGTAATGTTATTAATGTGATACGCGTCTCGTGAGTATTTTCCGGCTTTTGTAATAGTGTATTTTGTAGGTCGTAGTGTGATATATAAAAGCGTTTGGCAGTATTTTGCGTGGTCCGTGGCCGTGTAGCCTCGTTTTCATTTTCGGTGGCCCTTTTTTTCCTTGCTTAGGCGATTTTCGATTGTCAAAAATCGTCTAAATCAAGTTAAATTTGCAGTCCACCTCACTCCCAGACATCCTGGTTGTTGCCCCGTGCTGTGTGTGATGTTTTTGTAAATTGTTTTGGGTGTATTTAGTGTGTTTTTATTGTTTTTTGATTTTTGTTGTTCGGCCGCTAATCTCGTAATTTTTTGCATCTCGTATCTTTTTTTTTCTAAGTCTTGCGTCTCGTATTTTTTTTTTCCGAAGTCCTGCGGTTGTGAACCGTTTGCACGCCAAGGCGATCCCGTGTGTAGGAAGTGTTTTTCGGCTAAGTCCCACACTTTGTAGTGGCTTAATGGCTCGCCTCGCTATGCGAGGCTCGCAGCCGATGAGCGCCTTCAGTGCTCATCGACCAAGTGCTACGTCTTGCCTTGCTTCGCGAGGCTCGCATCGATGAGCGCCTTCGGATCTCATCGGCTAAGTCCTACGTGTTAACAGGTCGCCTCGCTTCGCAAAGGCTCACTCATCTCCTAACTCGTACGCACCTCACAAAGCGTGATGACGTCTCGCAGTTTGACAACTATTATATGTGATACTAGTAGCTGAGAGACCAAGAAGAGTCAAGGGACAAATTACATTGGCTGGTTCTCAATAGATAGAAGGCACTTGCATAATCAGTTCAGCATAAACAATTGTATGAAAGTCACCCTGTCACTTTTCTCTAAGCTCCATCACATATTATAGTTGTCGCATTGCGGGTTGTCGTTGCGCAATGTTAAAGTTGCATGCCTGACAAACTCGCCATAACAACACTCGCAAAAATTGGGAGATGCACATTGTGCCGGCGCCGGGCCCGCATGCGGGCTGGCAAGCAGACCAGCGTGCGCACAGAAGCAAAGCAGAGACACACGGGAGGGAGAAGAGGAGGATAGAGACATGGGTGGGAGAGAAGGGGGTGAGGCACAGAGGAGGAGGGAGAGACACACGGGAGGGAGAGGAGGGGGAAGAGAGACACGGGAGTGAGATAAGGGGTGAAGAGAGACAAAGGGGAGGGAGAGGAGGGGGGAAGAGAGAGACACACAAGAGGGAGAGGAGGGAGTGAGAGACATGGGAGGGAGAGGAGGGGGTGAGAGACACGGTTGGGAGAGAAGAGGGTGAGGCACAGAGGAGAAGGGGAGAGACACAGGGGAGGGAGTGGAGTTGTTAGGGAGATACGGGAGGGAAAGGAGGGGTACGAGAGACAGATGGGAGGGGAAAGAGAGAGGAGGGGGATGGAGAGGAAGGGGAAGATGGACACATGGGGGGAAGAGAGACACAGGGGAGGGAGAGGAGGGGGAAGAGAGACACAGGAGGGAGAGGAGGGGGAAGAGAGACACGGGAGGGAGAGGAGGGGGAAGAGAGACATGGGAGGGAGAGGAGGGGGGAGAGAGACACAGGGGAGGGAGAGGAGGGGTGAGAGACATGGGAGGGAGAGGAGGGGTGAGAGACATGGGAGGGAGAGGAGGGGTGAGAGACACGGGTGGGAGAGAAGGGGGAGAGACACAGGGAAGGGAGTGGAAGGGGAAGAGAGACACGGGAGGGAGAGGAGGGGTGAGAGACACGGATGGGAGAGAAGAGGGTGAGGCACATAGGAGAAGGGGGAGAGACACAGGGAAAGGAGTGGAGGGGGAAGAGAGACATGGGAGGGAGAGGAGGGGGAAGAGAGACATGGGAGGGAGAGGAGGGGGAGAGAGACACAGGGGAGGGAGATAAGGGGTAAAGAGAGACAAAGGGAAAGGAGAGGAGGGGGGAAGAGAGGCAAAGGGAAAGGAGAGGAGGGGGGAAGAGAGAGGGAGAGGAGGGGTGAGAGACATGGGAGGGAGAGGAGGGGTGAGAGACACGGGTGGGAGAGAAGGGGGTGAGGCACAGGGAAGGGAGTGGAGGGGGAAGAGAGACACGGGAGGGAGAGGAGGGGGAAGAGAGACATGGGAGGGAGAGGAGGGGAAAGAGAGTAACAGGGGAGGGGGATAAGGGGTGAAGAGAGACACATGGGGGGAAGAGAGACACAGGGGAGAAAGAGGAGGGGGAAGAGAGACACAGGAGGGAGAGGAGGGGGAAGAGAGACACGGGGGGAGAAGAGGGGGAAGAGAGACATGGGAGGGAGAGGAGGCGGGAGAGAGACACAGGGGAGGGAGATAAGGGGTGAAGAGAGACAAAGGGAAGGGAGAGGAGGGGGAAGAGAGAGACACACGAGAGGGAGAGGAGGGGTGAGAGACATGGGAGGGAGAGGAGGGGTGAGAGACATGGGAGGGAGAGGAGGGGTGAGAGACACGGGTGGGAGAGAAGGGGGTGAGGCACAGAGGAGAAGGGGGAGAGACACAGGGAAGGGAGTGGAGGGGGAAGAGAGACACGGGTGGGAGAGGAGGGGGAAGAGAGACATGGGAGGGAGAGGAGGGGAAGAGAGTAAGATGGGAGGGAGATAAGGGGTGAAGAGAGACAAAGGGAAGGGAGAGGAGGGGGGGAAGAGAGAGACACACAAGAGGGAGATGAGGAGGTGAGAGATATGGGAAGGAGAGGAGGGGGTGAGAGACACAGGTGGGAGAGAAGGGGGTGAGGCACAGAGGAGAAGGAGGAGAGACACAGGGGAGGGAGTGGAGGGGTTAGGGAGATACAGGAGCGAAAGGAGAGGGGACAAGAGACACATGGGAGGGGGAAGAGAGACTCAGGGGATGGAGAGGAGGGGGAAGAGAGACACATGGGGGGAAGAGAGACACAGGGGAAGGAGAGGAGGGGGAAGAGAGACACGAGAGGGAGAGGAGGGGGAAGAGAGACATGGGAGGGAGAGGAGGGGGAGAGAGACACAGGGGAGGGAGATAAGGGGTGAAGAGAGACAAAGGGGAGGGAGAGGAGGAGGGAAGAGACATAGGAGGGGGTGAGAGACACGGGTGGGAGAGAAGGGGTGAGGCACAGAGGAGAAGGGGGAGAGACACAGGGGAGGGAGTGGAGGGGTTAGAGAGATACAGGAGGGAAAGGAGGGGGGACGAGAGACACATGGGAGGGATAGGAGGGGGAAGAGAGAGTCGGGATGGAGAAGAGGGGGAAGAGAGACACATGGGGGAAGAGAGACACAGGGGATGGAGAGGAGGGGGAGAGACATCTGAGAGAGAGGAGGAGTGAGAGACACGGGAGGAAGATGGGGGAAAAAGACACAATGTAGGGAGAGGGGGGAAGAGACACAGGGGAGGTAGAAGGGGTGGAGAGACAGGGGAGGAAGAGGGTCATAGAGACACAAGGGAGGGGGGAGACACAAGGGAGGGAGAGGGTGTCATGATCTGCTCGTTCAGTTGAACTTGGTAAGAACCTAGTTCAAACCTATCCAGCAGAATCATGCAGTCCTTATACACCTCTGATAGCAGAAGATGGACCATACACAGGAACCACACCCAGGAGCTTGCAGACCAGAATATCAGGAACACCATATAATCCCTTAGAACTAGGATTAATGCACAGAATTACACTTACATCTTAGTTGGCACATTTTATACAATTTTCTGGCACACCGGCTGGCTAATCAGTAAAATCACTAAATAATAGGCTGCCCCTTGCTCACTTGAAAACCCTGTACCTCTGATGAGATCAGATCTTTAATCTCATCCTGTTGATTTTATTTAGGTGGGCTAAGTGAGTTATCCCATATAACAACATTGCAACATAATAGGCTGCCCCCTGCTTACTGGGAACCCCTGTACAACTGATGAGATTAGATCTTTAATCTCATCCTGTTGATTATATTTATGTGAGCTGAGTGAGTTATCACCAGATAACAACATTGTTACATAATAGGCTGGTGCAATAGCCTGCAGACTAGCTAATATGTTTCTTTATAACAATTCCTATAACATGAAACATAATACATAAACCAACATACATACATTATAACAGTGTAATCATATTTTAGCCATAAGCACTAAGAAATACATAACCATAATAATAAAAAAGGGTAATTCTGGCCAGTCAGGCCCAGGGCATTCAAGTGAGGGAAGACACAGGGGAAGGAGAGGGGGGAAGAGACACAGGGGAGGGAGAGGAAGTAGAGGGGGGGAGAGGCTTGCAATGAGCACCTCCCCTCAGGTAGAGGGTTGGAGAGGCAGAGGGGGGCAGAGGCTACGAAGGGGCTCATTGCCAGGCCTGTTTGTTGAGCACCAAAGGCGATCATCCCAAGGCCAGTAAAGTAGAGGGGGGGCTTTCAATGAGCACCTCCTGTCAAGTAGAGGGGGAGAGGAGGGAGAGGCTTGGTGCTCATTGCGAGGCCCATGATAAGCCCAGAAGGCACTCATCGTGAGGCCAGTAAAGTAGAGGGGGAAAGACTTGCAATGAGCACCTCCCGTCAAGTAGACGTTAGGCGAGGTAGAGGGGCGGGGAGAGGTTCGCAATGGGCGTCTTCAGGGGGTTATTGCGAGGCCCGTAATGAGCTCCAAAGCCACTCATCGACAGGCCAGTAAAGTAGAAGGGGGTGGGGAGGGAGAGGCTCGCAAGGAGCGACACCATTGCCAGGCTTCAAATATTGCCAGCATTTTTGACGGGCAAGTCACTAGCATAATATAGTCTTTCTCACACAGATTGATATTAGATGACAATTAATAAATAGGCAGTGTTTTCTTTTCCTTAATGGAAGTTGGAGCCTAGTTTTAAAGGGTTGAGAAGTACAGTGTGGTTACAGATTAGGTAGTTGATTAATTTGCTACAATGAATGCGAAAGTAGATATAAAAGTAACGTTTTCTGCTTCTGGATTCCACAAGCAACCAGTTTAGTCCTTACAATGCTTATCATTAAAAAAAAAAACTTTTAATAATCTGCTTATTTTATTTATTAGAAGGTACATGCATATAAGCAAGCTCAATACTTTGCACAGTATCAGTTTACTAATACCCATAAATGGGCATGGAAAACAATTCTTTAAATGTCACCAAACTTGTGTTTTGCATGAAACCTGTTTACACTTTATTGAAACTGTCTGGAGATGCAGCAGAGCATTACATTTCAGCAGCATGTCAGATATTATCGGTAGACAAGTATGACTCATGCTGTATATCTATATTAATGCTCATTGGCTGACAGGGGCAAGCCCCCAGATTAGTTAAACATTTTAATATTTTTCTGCTGTGATAGCATCATTTAAAGGGCCATTTACCTCACTATAAGTGCTCAGGAGCACAAGATTATATTTTAAAATTATCTATTGCTTTTTTTTAATTACACTAATAACAGCTAAAAATCTGCAGTCTTAAGTCTGTTTACAAACACACTGATGACTGTTCCATGATTAACAACATCTGACGGCAGCGGGTGGTGTAGACTCTGCAAACACAAGATTTATTTTTTTCTCTGCATTCAGGAATGTAATCAACCATCTGTTAACCCACAAGTAATGTATTTAGGAGTTTCCAGCGGTCCAGCAGATGAATTTGTTAAGGGTTAACCCTGTTTCTGCTCTCTGCACCGAGCTCTTGCTGTCAGTCTGCCTGTAAACACACATTTAATTTTTATTTTTTTTCTGTGAAAAAGGCACCTATTTCAAAAATTCATAAACTTTTTTTTTGTTTCAAAGATTTTTATTCAACAGCTTTTATGTTACATTACAAACAATTATATTGCAAACATCTGTTAACTGAAATTATTGAAATTATTGTGTCTATTGTTATTAAAATATAGTATTCATATCAATAAACAATCATTCAGCCGGATATCTCACAATTTTTTCCTTTTTTGGTGATGGTTTTAAGTAAATACACAATTAGAGTTCCACTCCTAAGTGTTCCTCACTACATCTCTTCCTGTGATCTCCCGTGCCACCCTCAGTACCTTTTGTCATCTAGATGAGTTGCCTCTCCGCTTCCCAGCTCCACCCGTTCCAGTCCGCTCCACACTCCGCTCCCCGGACAAGCCACCTCTGTTAGCCAAAATGTAATGTTCTTTCCTGTCCAGACCCTACAATGTGCTATCTGGAGACTGAATCCAAGGTCCCCAAATTTCTAGGTATATGTGGTGAGTGTCCAACAAAGTGTGAGTCATTATTTAGTTAATGCAAAGATAATTTATTTTGTTTATGACTTCCTGAAATTGGATATGACTGCTTTTCCATCTTCTAGCAATTATATTTTTGGCGGCTAAAAAAATCATTTGGACCAATTTGTTCCCCTTATTACCCAGCCCCTGGTAATGAATTCCCAACAGACAAGTCGACATTGATGGTTCTAGGGGAGATTCGAGAATTCGTGAATCTAATTTAGCAGCTTCAATCCAAATCTTAGCCACTTTAGGGCATTTCCGCCACGTATGAATAAAGTCTCCCCTTCCCTGGCATCCTCTAAAGCACCTATCTGAAGTTGTTTGAGATAGCTTATTAAGCCTGGCAAGAGTCATGCATGCCCGGTGTAAGATCTTTAATGAGGTTTCTAGAAAGCTATAGTTATATGAGCCCTTAGATAGGCTCAGAAAGTATTCCGCCCATTTGTCCCCCTCCCAGTTTTGTTGCATATCTATCTCCCATTTCAGTGTGTAAGCAGGCTTCCACAAAGTCTTTGGGGCATTAAACATAGTGTACAGTGAACCTAAGGTTCCTCTAGTTAAGTTTGTGTTTTTACATATTATTGACATCAACGATTCTTTGGGCGGGCCATGAATCCTATGTATCTCCTCAACCCAGTGTCTAATTTTGATGTAGTTAAACATTTCTTGGTGAGGTATCCCTATTTTCCTGTTCATTTCTGCCCAAGAAATAATTCTGTCGCCCTCAAACCATGCCTCGAGTTTGTCTAAGTTGTGTGAGGTCCAAAATGCTTTGGAGTCAGCTGTGAGGGTGGTCGCTAGAGAGGTTGATGTAAAGATTGAAGTAAGAGGTGATACGGGGTGAATCAGTTTATGTTCCTTCCTAGCCCATTTCCATATTTTCAGAGTAAATTTGGTTATAAGGTTATGGATTTGTGAGTCGAACGTGTGCGAACTCGCAGCCCATAAAATGATTTCCCATTTTAATGGAGCCATTTGTAGCTCTTCAATAAAAACCCAGTTGGGTTGTAGGGTGGTAGAATGTACTAACGGTATAGAGGCAATTTGAGCTGCCTTAAAGTAGGTATTGAAATTAGGGCAGGATAATCCTCCTCTAGACTTATGTTTATACATAGTATGTCTGGCGATCCTAGGGGGTCTATTCCTCCAAACAAATCTAAAGACCTGGGCTTGAAACTGTGCCAATTCCCTATTATTAATTTGGATCGGCAGAGTCCTGGCCAGGTAAAGCAGCCTCGGCAAGATGTTCATCTTGACCGTGGCTATTCGGCCCGTCCACGAAATCTGCCTTTTTGTCCAGTTTTCTAAGTCCCTTCGAAAAGTCTTATATAGGGGTGGGTAATTGGTTTTATAAATATCCGCTAGTGAATTAGTCAACTTTATCCCTAAATAGTTAATGTAAGAGGCAGGCCAAAGAAAGTTGTGTACCTTTTTCAGTTGGTCCAAGATGTCCCCAGGAATGCCCACGCTTAAGGCTTCTGTCTTGCTATGATTCAATCTCAGTCCAGAGAGAGTGCTATATTCATTGATTGTGCCCCTTAGGGCGTCTATGGAGGAGCCAGGATTCGAGAGAGTGCACAGTAGGTCATCAGAAAAATTCATAAACTTTTTCAACATGTTTTTAGGAGTACTTTACAGCGGTGTGCTCCAAGGTGTGTTGAATTAACTGGCCCTTTAAAAAATAAAACACACTTGCAGATGCAACAAAGAAATACTTTTAATGTTCCTTTAATAAGCACATTTTATAAACCAAAAATATACACTGTTATTGGCTTGTCTTTTTAACTATATAAATATAGTATATTAAGGCTGATTTATTGTTGAGAATTTATTCTAAATAACCTTTGCTTAATTTTTAGTTTAGCCTTTCTCAATAATACCAAGTATATTTATTGTAAGTACTTTTTTTTAAAGGAAAAGGTTTGCTTTGAATGGTTTGTTTCTTGGCATTTTGAAAATATAATAATGCATCATTTATAAAGTTGCAAAGGCTGGAGATGCCTGATTATAACAATCCAACTATAATATGTGTGCAGAGACCATCTTTAAAAAGCTGCTGTCAAGACATTTCTAAAGATGAAAAAGTCAAATGGTTCCAGAGTGGAACCTGAGGTCAGATTTGACAAATGGAGACTAAGTACTACTTAAACTGTTTTAGACCATGCACAAGAAGGCAAAGTACAGATAGAAGCTTTGCAAATACATTCACATAATTGTGTAATACTTCACTATGTACTAGAACTAATTGCATGTTTGTTGGAAGTCACTGAACTGTTTTCAGCAAAAGCCAATGGATCACCCTAGAACATTTTTCTTCTTATATGCTTTGTTCTAATAATATTTTCATAGGGTTTTGAGTAGTACAAAACCAATGTGTCCTTTCGCTCCAACAAGTTGTTCTCTTTTTAAGGAGCATTAAAGGTACATGTAACTGTAATTGCATTTAAGAGAGAACATTTTAAATGTTACAGGGGTTGTTTCTTGCATGAAAACAATATTAAGTAAAACCTGTTAAAACTTAATTGAAACTAACAGGAAAAATAGAGAGCATGCTTTAGTTGTTAGATCTCATTGACTGGCAACCCCCAAGAGAAGTTAGACATCTAAATACGTATTTGTACTCTGAGACCTTTGTTTGAAAACAGAAAATACACCATGGCACAGTATCAAATACCCTCTTTCTGATGCAACAAAGAAAAAAAATATGTGCATCATCCTAGCCTATTGTAAGATAACCAGTCCAAACTTGATAGCCGAAGGCGCTCCATGCCAGCAACTGCGACCCTCGCAAACTTCACGTCGCAAACCAAACAGCACGACACACACATTACGACACTCGCAAACAACATACGACACACGTTCACACACATTACGGCCTCGCACCACTCGGACGCAACTCGCGAACATTACAAAATGTAAAACACAATACATACACACAGCACATACATAAAAACCTTACCTACACCAAGAGTGAGCACCCAGGACCTCAAAAATACAACTTACACCTCGATTTTACTCTAAATAAAACAGTTTAGAGACTAAAAAAAAATCTAAGCGAGAGAAAAAATGGCCGCCGAACAAAACGAAAACGAGGCTACAGCACTCTAAACTCGCAAAACACCACAAGAAACTCGCAAAACACCACAACAAACTCGCAAAACGCAACAAACGACCTACGGATATTCATACCACACAGTGCAAACATTCAGCACGCTTACACAGCAGCTCCACACCACTAATGCTGCAGCAACATCAACACAGATTGCCAGCTCTTCATCACAATGCTTCAAAATAGGTACAGTATATTCATTTAGTAATGTATTACATATTTCATTATTATACACCAAACAGCATTAGCTACCTTACAATTTCATTGCCGTCATTTTTTGACGGGCAATTCGCTAGTAATTATATACTTCTGATGAAATGAGTTAAACTTGCACTTAAAAGGTCTGTTTACTAATTTGATGCTGTGTATAACATAATATATATAATACTATTCAGATTATTTCCATTATTTAAAATGGTATAGGATGTATTACTCAAACTTCCTATTTCATTGGAATTACACTAAAACCCCAACAATTTGGGATTTATTTTTGTTCTCTGTTAGTGAGCTATTACTGAGTAGAGATTATATGGATTTATTATTTAAGTCAAGATTTTAGCTGTTTATTAAAAGTTACGTTTTACTGCTTGCCCAGTGGATAGTTATAAAAGGATTTTTTCACTACTATGTGTATTTCCTCACTTTTGCATAAAACTATTAATATAATTTAAGGAGTAATATTTGGCCAACTTGGGTGTTTTTATGGGAAGAACAAATATGATCTTCCTCTCTCAATCCTGCAAGAGGAAGTAGGCAGATAACAATATTTATCCATTGTCCTGATTACATTTTTTATCAGGGCAGTGTTCCCTGGTCAGATACTTTCCAATCCCATAGACACCTAATTGGGGGTGAAGAGCACCATATTTGTCAAAGTGTAAAACACTAAACATTTACACAACTTCACATGTCAATTTTAGCTACATCGAATTTATTTTCTTCAAATGCTGATTTTTTTTTTTTAAACAGAAACCAAATAAACAAATGAAGCTCTCTTGTACGAGCACTAGAGTGGCCATTTAAACCTCTTGGGTATTACGTAAGATTTATTTTCTACTGAATATACTGTTAGAGTGATTTGATCGTGGGTGGCCACAGAGACGTAAGAATTTTGTCGACCAGTGCTGTGGGTCCTTGCCCAATAAGATACTGTGACCTGGACTGGCAGAGTCAGCAAAACATACAGACATGTAGCTGCAAAGCAACTTGGAAGAATCCAGTTACATGATAAGGTCAGATGGCAGCATTTTGTCAGTTACTGTACATAATTAAGGCAATTATCAGAGTTCCGTAGTATGCAGATTCTAGGTGATATAAAACCCCACTGAAGCATAATAACAGAAAGTAGTTGGCTTAAATAGGTCCCCAGATGATGCACCTGCTGAGAGACATCTTTTTTCACTATGCAAACAGTAAGCAACAAGATGGTAAGTAAGATGCCCAATTGAAGACATTCCTACAATGGTGCAAAGACCAGCCGCATTACAGATCAGTGACTTCCAACTCAATCCCTGCCAGATCTAGTACAGAAGCTGCAGAAACTTGAGGAGAGACATATTCACACACAGACCAGAGAGGGCAGAGACCTGTACCACCCTGTGTTTACTCACATACAAACTGGGGTCACTGGCTTTTCAAAACACATGTAAACAACTGAAAACATATAAACTATTTCTTGAAAATTACAGTAAAAATTCTTAAGTGTTTTCTAATGAGATTAACAAGTTTATCTTTTGCTCTAAATAATCACCACTGATTTTCAACAAACACAATTAGTATTTTTATAAAATGCTATTTGTTTTAGTTACAATAGTCTTGAGACATTTATATTTTCTTTCTAATAGTAATTATCTATAATGGCAGATTCATTTTTGTTAAGTGTAAAAGGGTACATTTCTATACCACTGTGATGTCTTTGGTTAAAAGTAAACAAGTCAGTGGGCCCAGACAATGTACATCTAAGGGTATTGAAAAAGCTTACAGCCTTATTAAATTGCAATTCGGCAAATTGAAAAGAGCATATTTTTTAACAGAAGTTTTTAGTTCGTTAACTTCTATCCAAAAGCAAGGTCTTCACTAACTAAAAACTTCTCTAAAAAATATGCTATGTGCTTAAATAGAGCCCTTTGCAATTTAATAAGGCTGTAAGATTGCTACTTGCAGTATTGTTACCTAAACGTTTTAATGAGTCATCAATGTCAGGAATAGTTCCAGATGACTGGAGAATTGCTTATGTAGTACTGCTAAACAAAAAGTGTAGTAGGCAAGACTCTGGCAATTACAGGCATGTACACACATACATACAGCCCTATTAAATTCCCCCAAAGTGTAAACCCGTAGCCCGTAACGGAACCCCCTAGACTTATGGCTATTATACTATCCGCAAACGATCTGCGGGTTACATGTGGAAAAATTCTACAGGCTGTCAAAATCAGAACTCCTTTGCAGCAAAACCTTTGATTTGTCAAGCCCATAAATCTTACGTTCCCAAATCGATATTAAATTGCTACAAATCCACTGGGGTTCAATCCTGTAACCCACAAATGGAGCCAAAAAGCCTACCGGTACTAGAGAGGACCCACAAGGGGGTTAAAGTTCTATCTGTAGCACTGTAAATGCAAATATACACACACTACTGTATTTAAAATTAAAGGGAAAGTGATGTTAGTTATTTAAATTAACAGCACAACATTCTCAAGCTCGCAAATCTGCAATATAAAATACCTTTTTTATGTTTAATTTCCATGTTATATCGATCCCAGCAATCAATGTGTTAATACATATAATGGAATTTGCATGGACTAGAATATCATATTTACTGATTTATTAGTATTGCGTTATTTCTGGAGTGCGGGTCCGATCGTAACTCGTAATTGAAACCCAAAAGGTTTTGAAATCTAACCTCAATTTTTCAGTGACATAATGATGACGATTTCTTTTACCATTGGCTCCATCTAAACCCGTAACTACGGGTTTGATTAATTGATCATTTGTATCAGTTGGACCTGTTAAACATGGAAAACCTGCAGAATGAGCTGAGGAAGGAAGCCCAACAAGCTCAAAGGGTCACTTAGTTTGAGCAAGCGTTACCAGGATTGGAAGCAGAATCAGCTTCTGATGTGTGAAGAAGCAACAGAGTGTGTGCTGTGGAAGTGTTGGTGAGAAAGGAAGAAGTCAAACTTCATAGCATGGAAGGTGTCCTCAGCAGTGTGAGGCAAGAGATGGCAAAGCTGAAAGTAGGGAGGGAAAACATAGATATCAAAATATAAGGTGACGTGCAAATATTTCACAGTGCACTAGTGAGTCAGGAGGCCACATTGACTAGTAGAACACAGGAGCTGCAGAAGAAATCCTCTGACCAAAATGATCTTCCCCAAAGCTCCATAGAAAGTCTTACAGAGATGAATGCCTGGGACTTGCCTGAAATTGTTATGATACTGGAGATGTGCATGGTCTGAGGGACTTCACATATTTTCCTTCCATTGAGACCAAGAGAAGTCCAGGGTTAGTGAAATTAACTTGAAACAGCCTGAATTAGACAGCCGAGACATCTTGTGGAACCTGTGGCAGCAGAAGGCTAATTCATCAAATGAAAATGAACATTTGTCAAAGTTGCAAACGTGTTACAGATGGCTCATGAGGAGAACTGTAAAATGATAGTCTTGTCTGAGAAAACTGCTGACAACAAGACCTCTTCCCAAAATTGTCAGAATCTGCTGATTGCTTGTCATAAAGAGAAGCAGAATCTATATGAGGTCATCCAGACCCCGCAGAATGCTTTCAGAGGAAGATGGATATGCATGGTAATGGAGAGGACTGGAGGGATGAGCTATTACACAACGTGCAGAGATTACTGAAAAGTGAATGGCAATATCTATACCTGTAACTATAATCATATCTGTACTACGAGGGCTTTGGAGACCAGAACTACCCTCTGAAAGGAACGGTGACGGTAGTGAAGGAACAGGATGAAGGTGCAGAAGCTTCAGCAGCTATAGGAGAGTTTAACCAATGCAAAAGTGACAGGAAGAATAAACAGAGATGACAGTCAACTTGACCTGGATGCAATGTACTGCATTTACAGCCACTCGGCTAAAGTCGCTCAACCCCTTGTTGTTGAGCTAAGTGATGGATGTGTGGATGAGTGCCCCCAGAGGTTGGTGTAAGCCCAGGTGTTTAGAGGTTTTTCTCCAGGAGGTCTGAAGGAATTTCATCAAGATACACCTGATCATTGACTTTAAAAGCTTGAGCCAGTGAGATGGGTGGGGGCGTTTTTGAACTGCACGGCTGCAGAGGAAGATTACATGCAATTGACTATATATACATTATTTGGAATATTTGTTTTGGTTGCTCCACCCAGCATTAGTGTGGGTGGATAGTGAAGAAACCAATTGTAGTACATAAATAGGTTCTATGAGAGCTAGGCCTGTGTTTTTTTTAATTGTTTTGTTTTATTCTTACATTTGACACTGGCTAAACAGTAAAGAAGGTAAATATCAAATGTGGAATAATCAAATTATTCACAGAATACATTATGCTTAGGGCCAGACTGATGATATAGCTCTGATGGCTGAAAGAGAGGAGGAAATAAATGACCTATTGCTAAGGGTGAAAGAAAAGAGTTCAAAAGCTGGCCTGCTGCTCAGTGTTAAAATATGAGGGCAAAGCTCAGTCACAATTGCGGCAAAAAGATGGGGAAATAGTGCAGACGATGACAGATTTTATTTTCCTGGGTTTCAAGATCATGGCAGATGATTACTGCAACTAGAAAATTAAACGACTTTTGCTTCTAGGGAGGAAAGCCTTGCCAAGTCTAGATAAACTATTAAAAAGTAAAGATGTCACACTATCAACAAAAGTCTGCAAAGCCAGAACTATGGTATTCCAAGTAGTAACATAATGTGAGAGCTGGACCATAAAGAAGGTTGTGCGCACTAGAATCAATGCCTTTGAATTGTATTGTTGGAGAACACTGCTTGGACTGCAAGAAGATTCAATCAATCAATACTACTGCTCTAATATTTTGGCCATATCATGAGAAGACATGATTCCCTAGACAAGCCTTTGTTGCTGGGAAAAATTGAAGGTATACAAAGAAGGGGACGGCAGAGGCGGAGATTGATAGCTTAAAAAGTTGATGGGTCTGAGGGCAGCAATGGCTGACAGATGTCTCTGACGTGCTGCGGTCCATAGGGTTACAGAGAGTCAGACATAACTGAATGACTAAACACAACAACAACTATATATATAAATATAACTTTCTGTGCATATTGACTCATAGATCCGTAGCACTAGAACAACAACTTCAGGCAGGTCCCCTGAAAATGTCATGCCCTTTTTGGTCTAGGCAAAAATAATTTATTGGCTTGTGTTATATATATTTTTCCTATATACTTGTACTACATTCAAGCTGTCCAATGTATTGTACAATTTTCATAACAGATGATTAATGTTTAATCACGTAATAATATTTGAGTAGTTTCTGTGGATTCTTATTATAATGTTAAGGAATGCAAGGACATATCCAGTATTCTGTGTTCTAGTTTTGAATTCATCCATCATATTATTGTCCCATTTTCAAGATTCTTTTAATATTTGCAATAGCTGGCTATTTGTGTGAGATCTTCTGTCCACAAGCATTCCTTACAAATATGTCAAAAATTTTAAAAAATAGCAGGAAAAGCAGGTTAAAATCAGTGTTTATCAAGTTAATCCACATTATTATTTTTTTATTGGTTCACAACATTACTGTGTTGTGTTTATTAATCACAATAAGCAGATGCAAAGAAAGAAGCTTGAAATCTGCTCTAAAAATACTAACTGCAAATCTCTTTCTCGCTGTATGTGTTCAAATAAACAAATGTATAAAAATACTATGGAGTCCACATCATTAAAATCTAAGCAGGAGCACACAGATCATCATTTTGTCTTATAGCCAACAATACAAAATATATAAATAGCAGCCTCTGAACTGAGATCAGTTCATTAAGAATAGATGACAAATGAGAAGTGTTTTTATTGCATGAAAACCTTGTGATCTAACATCTGTTAAGTGTATATGTAGATCCTGATTAGACACAATTGTAAGGTGTTTGTCAAATGAGGACTGGTCCAGCTGTGCTGCAAGAACTGTCTAAATAGATTTTGTGATATTTAGAACCTGCTCTTTAACATACATGACAAACAGGGAGTTCAATGCCCAATTAATCTATTTAAAATGAAGAACTCATACTAGCACCAGATTTACATTAATGAATTCCCAGTCCACACAATATTTACTTTTTATGCCTCAATACACAAGCTCCTCCAATTCTCATACCTCTGTCATTATTAAATCACTTGTGATACCCATTCTACAGCCGTAACACTACATACAAAGTGCTTATACATGCTTTTGTGCAGCTTCTGATTTGTTGTACCAGACAGTCATATTTATAGCACACAAAACCTTATACAAGTGGAAGAGGATTGAAAAACTGGTGAGCCATGCCTACCTGGATATAATGCCATAAGCAGCTTCCTATTTGATTTAGCATTTTAGTAAACCCAGTCATGAGTAGGATTTACTGACATGCTTAAATGTGCCCCTGTTTATGACAAAGTAACCTAATTCTGAGAATATTCACATCTACTTGTGTGTGTGTGTATCTTATATATATATATATATATATATATATATACAGTATTATCTCACAAAAGTGAGTACACCCCTCACATTTTTGAAAATATTTTATTATACATTTTCATGTGACAACACTGAAGAAATGACACTCTGCTACAATGTAAAGTAGTAAGTGTACAGCCTGTTTAACAGTGTAAATTTGCTGTCCCCTCAAAATAAGGCAACACACAGCCATTAATGTCTAAACCGTTGGCAACAAAAGTGAGTACACCCCTAAGTGGAAATGTCCAAATTGGGCCCAAAGTGTCAATATTTTGTGTGGCCACCATTATTTTCCAGGACTGCCTTAACCCTCATGGGCATGGAGTTCACCAGAGCTTCACAAGTTGCCACTGGAGTACTCTTCCACTCCTCCATAATGACATCACGGAGCTGGTAGATGTTAGAGACCTTCCACCTTCTGTTTGAGGATGCCCCACAGATGCTCAATAGGGTTTAGGTCTGGAGACATGCTTGGCCAGTCCATCACCTTTACCTTCAGCTTCTTTAGCACGGCAGTGATCGTCTTGGAGGTGTGTTTGGGGTCATTATAATGTTGGAATACTGCCCTGCAGCGCATTCTCCGAAGGGAGGGGATCATGCTCTGCTTCAGTATGTCACAGTACATGTTGGCATTCATGGTTCCCTCAATGAACTGTAGCTCCCCAGTGCCGGCAGCACTCATGCAGGCCCGTCCAAACATATATACACATATGTCTATAGGTGTATATATGTTTTCTATAATATGTTGTGTTGATTCCCCCTATATGCATTTACCTGATGATGTCAGATTCTGCCTCCACTCTCTCTGCATCGCTGTTTACGTTCAAACTTAGGGTTTCATCTCATATCAGTGTTTTTGTGTTCTTTGTGCCTTATCCGTTTATCTGTCATTTAGGGATTATTTCAACTACCTTTTCTCAGTATAGATGTATACTTTTGGTAGTGGGAGTGTCATGGTCTAGGCCTGCATGAATGCTGACGGCACTGGGGAGCTACAGTTCATTGAGGGAACCATGAATGCCAACATGTACTGTGACATACTGAAGCAAAGCATGATCTCATCCCTTCGGAGACTGGGCCGCAGGGCAGTATTCCAACATGATAACAACCCCAAACACACTTCCAAGATGACCACTGCCTTGCTAAAGAAGCTGAAGGTAAAGATGATGGACTGGTCAAGCATGTCACCAGACCTAAACCCTATTGAGCATCTGTGGGTGATCCTCAAACGGAAGGTGGGGGGAGTACAAGGTCTCTAACATCCACCAGCTCCATGATGTCATCATGGAGGAGTGGAAGAGGACTCCAGTGGCAACCTGTGAAGCTCTAGTGAACTCCATGCCCATGAGGGTTAACGCAGTGCTGGAAAATAATGGTGGCCACACAAAATATTGACACTTTGGGCCCAATTTGGACATTTCCACTTAGGGGTGTACTCAATTTTGTAGTCAACGGTTTAGGCATTAATGGCTGGGTGTTGAGGTATTTTGAGAGGACAGCCAATTTACGCTGTTATACAGGCTGTACACTTACTACTTTACATTGTAGCAGAGAGTCATTTTATTAGTGTTGTCACATGAAAAGATATAATAACATATGTACAAAAATGTGAGGGGTGTACTCACTTTTGTGAGATACTCTATATATATATATTTTTATATATATATATTTTTATATATATATATATATATATATATATATACATATTCCCAAATTATATATATATATATATATATATATATATATATATATATATTCACTAGTCCGTCTAATCATAGAATATAATTAAGGATGTATTTTGCAGCATATGCAACATATTAAGTATCCAGTTGAATAGCATTTACTGACAACTCTTATAGCTGCATTACTCTTGCCCTAAGTAAACAACAAACTCACATGTTTATTTAATAGTAACAATATTCACTTCTAGCAATAGACATAAGTTATTTCCAGAAACCCCATTATGCACAGAAAGGATCAGAATAAATCTGCAATTCCTTGCTTTATTTTGACAGTTCACCTCATGAATTTGCTAGATTGTCTTCATCTCTTAATTATAGGAAAGGCTGAGCTGATACTATTTGCTCATAAAAATAAACCTTTTGAAAAAATAAAACATGTTATCTCATTTATCCCTTAAATTGATGGAGGCTTTGCAATAACAAGAAAATAAATGTGTATATTTTACTGTCTGAAATGAAAAGCATTGCAAAACATATATAAGGGCAGAGATATCAAGAAAAGAATACAACTCTGATTTGTTAAATGCTTTTCATCTCCTATGGTTATATCACTAAAATGTATTTTTTAGCCGATGATCCACAAACATCATTAAAGGATTTCAAATTAATTATTTTTTTGTATAAACACAGGTTATTAAAAAAATGAAGTGTTCTTTTAATGATGTACAAATGTTTTTTGAAAGTAAAAGAATAGAGCATTTAATTTTTACAATTTTAGGCAATTATTCTTTACTGAACACCATTGCTCTACTTGAGCTATTGGTTTGACGTACTTTCTCAAAAGGGAGGTTTCTTTTATATTGTTGAAATTTCCATTAATCCTATTAAAAGCACAGGCATTTGGACATTTCAAACTGCTGCAGTCCTTCTGTGTATGCAAAGCCCATTCTCACTTGTAGTAGCCATAAGAGAATTAGTGCATCCCCCTACAGCACAGTTGAATATAATAGTTAATAAATAAAAGTTTGTTACACTTTTACTTTCCGAAAACATTATCCATTATCAAGAATATAACAAGGACTGTTCATACAAAGCAGTGATTACACTTATGTTAGGTATTTTATTATATAGTTATTACAAATGGTACACCCACTCTATGACATGAGAAACCATTTTAATGTCCATATAGATGATTTGACATTAAACAATTACTGTATAAGACCTACAGCGCTACAGAATTTGTTGGCGAGTTATAAATAAACTATAATAATAAATATACTTTATCTGGAAGTTTCTAGTTTAGTTTCAGTCATTTGTGTTCTGCTAAATTTTGTAATAGTACCATAATGGACATTTTTGAAAGTTAATCATTTACAACTGCTTTGGAAATTATAACTACTAATAAAACATTAAATAGGAAATACAACATAGACCGGTTAAATTGTAGGGGCCTCATTTTATTATCGGCCGTAAACCGGCCGTAAGGCTGCGATTCCTTGCGGGGGTCCCGTTACCTCGCAATTCAATTAAACGGCCCCGCAAGGATCTCCTCTTACGGCCGGCCGTAAATCTTGCAACCGGCCGTAAGCTCAGAAATCTAAAAAGTCAAAAATAAATTGAAGACAGCTCTGTAAAGCTCTGTAAATGCTAGGGATCATATTGGGGGACATGAGGATTAAAAAATCACAAATATAGTTGTGAGCGTACGAGTTGTTGCTAACGCTGCGGGCTCGCGTAGCGAGGGCACTGGGCGAGGGTCTCAGTTGCTGGCATGGAGCGCCGTAGGCGCTCCATGCCAGCACCTGAGGACCTCGCAAAGCGAGGGCCGCAGTTGCTCGGCGCTCCATGACAGCAACTGCGACCCTTGCAAACTTCACGTCGCAACCCAAAGAGCACGACACACACATTACGACACTCGCAAACAACCTTACCTACACCAAGAGGGAGCACCCAGGACCTCAAAAATGCAACTTAGACCTTCATTTTACTCGAAATAAAACAGTTTAGAGACTAAAAAAACTGTAAGCGAGAGAAAAAATGGCCGCCGAACAAAACGAAAACGAGGCTACAGCACTCTAAAGTCGCAAAACACCACAAGAAACTCGCAAAACGCCACAAACGACCTACGGATATTCATACCACACAGTGCACACATTCAGCATGCTTACACAGCAGCTCCACACCACTAATGCTGCAGCAACATCAACACAGATTGCCAGCTCTTCATCACAATGCTTCAAAATAGGTAAAGTATATTCATTTAGTAATGTATTACATATTTCATTATTATACACCAAACAGCATTAGCTACCTTACAATTTTATTGCCGTCATTTTTTGACGGGCAATTCGCTAGTCACTTTATAGTCTTCTCAAAGTGCAGGATGGCTTTATTTGGGCTATATTTCGTGCTTAATTGGTGCTAGCGGGACCTCTTTCCTGCAAGTAAGCTGCGGCTCGGTTTTAGCCTTGCAGACAGGGTTCCCGGAGCAATTGAATTGCAAATAGGATTTTCTTACGGCCGATTTCCTTGCGGCCGTTTTAGATCAAAGGATTTCCTCCGGCGCGAGCGGCCGCAAGAGATAGCAAGGCGCCGGCATGGAGGTGAATAGAATAGCAGAATAGCTTGCGGCCGGTCCTTGCGGCCCCGCAACGGCTGCGGCCGATAATAGAATGAGGCCCTAGGAGTATTGCAGTATTCAGTGATCACTTTTTTATTCAATGTTTTATTTAAAGTGAGGAACTACAGAGATTTAACTCTTTCGAAAGCTTGTCACTTCAATTAAAATATTTACTATAAAATAAGAAAATTATGTACTTTGCTGCAAAGAGACTTACATAAATTAGAAGAATGGGCAACTAAATGACATATGAGATTTTATACAAATAAATGTAAAGTTATACATTTGGAAAAATAAGCATGCAATTTATAATCTAAATGGAACAAATCTAGGGGTATAAAAATAGAAAGGGATTTAGGAATGCTTGTGGGCAATTACATACATAACAGTGCTCAATGCCAAGCAGCATTTGCAAAGGCAAGTCAAATTTTAGCATGTGTTAAGAAGGGTATAGAAGGCAAGGGAAGCAACTTTAATTATACCACTATATACATCCCAAGTATACCCTCATTTGGAATATTATACCACTTCAAAAAGGCAATTTCAAGCTGTAAAAGGTACGGAGAAGGGGGACAAAATAAATCAGGGAAATGGAGGAAGTAATAAATTAAGAAAAACTAATTAAGACAGCAAATTTATTGGATACCTTTAAAAAGGGTTTGGGTATATTTTTGAATAAAGGAGGAGTATTGATCAAGAGAGTAATCTGATTACCAGACTTTTAAAGTCAAGCAGGAATTTTGTCTTTCTTTTATGAGACAATTGGCAATGTTTCAAATGTTTTTTTTGTTTGCCTTCCTCTTAAAAATTCACTAATTAGAAGGATCATAAGAGATCTATAAAGGTTGAGTTTGATATACTAACAGTCTTTTTTCAACCTGAATTACAATGTTGCTATATTACACTCAAATATTTCATATAGTCTATGAGAGAGAATATTAATCCTAATTTATAATAATAATAATAATAACAATAATCTTAATAATAATATACTTAAAAAATAATAATAAAAATACTACAGTAGTTATAATATTATAATATACGGCAATACTCCACAACAGAGATTCATTCACATAGCTGCAAAACAGGAATTATGTGATTATATTGGATATGAGTTGTGCTTACCACATTTTATGCAGTTTATTTACTATCAATTTAATACCTTCTATAACTTTGTGCAAATCATGTTGTCAGGTTCTAGATTCAAACTGTCTGACAAGAAACTTGTTTTTCAGTAATGAGACTCATAAGACTGAACCTTATAATCATCTATTAAATGTAATTTTTCATGTCCTTAGTTTCATAGTGGAACTGCTAAAATGTTTTTATTGCCTTCCTGGTATATATTTCCTCACAGGAAATCATCCTATAAAAAACTCTTCTTCGGTGGACCCAGATTTTAATGTGTCTATTTGCCCTACCTTTAGATAAATGTATTTATTCACACCTCAGACTAACTGTTGCATATTTACTGCTGCAATGGAAATTAGGCAAACAAGCTGCTTATTGTTTGGTCAAAAAAATAAACATTATTATCCTTACCCTAAAGTTTGCAAGCAGTTGATTTTCAGAGATAACAGCCCTAGAAATCCCTGCTAAAATTAGCATAAAATTCATAATTTGTTTTGGCCAATCACAGGCAGCTAATACATTGCATCAATCAGTGATGGTAGTTTGTGCAGCCAGGAATTATGTAATTGCACAATGAAGCAATGAGGAGTCAGACATTACTGTATAGATCTCTTCATTGCGCTGCTGCTGGCTTGAAGGTTTGTAAAGAGTTACAACTCATACCCAAATGCAGTGTTTCTATTGGGGGGTGTGGAAAACAAGCTTTATTTTTAAATAAAATACATCTGGATGTATATAGAATGACTCCATGTAATGTGTGTTTCTGATATAAGCAGCATGTGTTAGATTAAAGGTAACATCAGGGAAACTTCTATATACTTTTAGAAGTCATGAAAGTTTGATAATTATGATGGTCCTAAAATGTTACAAACATTAAGCCGTCATTTTTAACATGATGATGACCAATTTCATTACCAGTCAGTAAAATGTATCTAACTAATATTTTATCAGGTCTAATATCAAGCCTTCAGTACAGTATTTTGTTCAATGCCACATCTGTGACTATTTACAAGTCCCAGTAAAGGTTATCATATTTACTTTAAATGAATATGTGGGCAGGAAATACATTTCAGCTAAAAGCTTTATCTATCAGTTTATGATATGTTAATTTGTTTGGGGATAATCATGTGCTTTTTATTGTACAGGAAAATGTTGAAGTTAGTTGACCTTGCACAAAAAGCATATATTTTCCATCAAATTGTTTGTTCTGTACCGTTTGGAAATACTCACTGCGTGACAAGAGTCACATGGAAAATGTAAAAAGGAGGTGAGGGCTGTTTTAAACTGATTTTTCATATACAGCTGAGTATCTTTATATAAGACCGAAATGCTTCAAAGTGCAAGCCTAACATCAAAAAAAGATCAGAATCTGCTCTAGGAGTTTGGTACAGAATAAAGTGTTATCATATATAAAAGTGGTTCACTTTTTACAAAAAAAAAAACATAAAAAAAAATAAAAAAATCCATACTTGAAAATGTTTGAAGAGCATAAAGGTTGGAGTGGAAATAGATACAGTAGCTTTCATTGTGCTCGAAGATGAATCCGTTGAAATTTAATAGAAAAAACTAAATTCTATAAACCCTGCATGTAAGAATATAGATCATAAAAACAAAAACATAAAAGTAGATCTGATTATTGTACAAAATAAATTAAATATACTAATTATGTTTAATTTTGTTATGTAAAATATTGCTACCAAACAAATCATATTGTAATATAATTATATTAATTAATATATACAGATACATAAATGTATATTCATCTATATGTAAAGTGTATGTGTATATATATATATATATATATATATATATATATATATATATATATGTGTGTATCCCTATTTGAGAAAGCCTTCACATCTCTATATTTGACCTATCAATTAAGTCAATTATTTATTTTTTGTCATGCACATACAGATTTCCATAGCTACCAGAATTATAGCATATAAATTAATATTTTTATGGCAACACTAGATTTTACCATACACCAGCCAGATTTCATAGAGGTGAATTATGATTTCCAGCTAGGGTGTCAAGTTATAAAAATGCTTATTTACACTTTAATGATATGTAATATTACATGAAGTGCCCATCTTCAAAACGAACCAATTTTTTTTCATAATTAACCACTCATATCAACTTTCAACACCATTGATGGAATTTGAATTTAAATTAGGTTGCTAAGAATTTCAAATAAAGGATTTGACTTAAGTTTGGAAAGGCAAGATCACATGCGTGGTTAATAGGAATCTTTAAGATCTAGACATATCAGATTTATAATGCACATTTACATTCCAGTTCAAACAATCCCCATCATAAAGAAGTATTCAATAAAAATAAAAAGATATTCAGAATTTACTGGAGGTAAAAAAGAGAAATTAATTTTCTAATGTATACCTAGTATCAAAAACATATGAACCATTTCCAGCAAAAGGGATTTGAAGGTCAGTAACATTTTGTCATAACATCTGGGCCCTACGTACTAACGTGTGAAGCATTGCATAATACATTTAGTGTGACCTGCTTAACATGCAAGCGAGGAGGCTGGTCGACTAAAAATAGCCTGACCAGTCGGGACGGTATAGCTGCAGGCAGGTTACAATACAGCTGTTACCTCTGTGTATACAGTCAGTGCAGAGTTAATTATGTCATCGGGTGGGGTCAGTGATATCATAGCCCAGCCTGCTTCCAAGTTCAGTTACTTTCTAGCTCCTATACAGAGCTGGCACGGCACAGGAAGGAGGAGAAAAACAGCTCTGCTTGAGGAGAAAACTTAAAAAGAAAGAAAATATATTAACTTTTATTTATTTTAAGCTGCATACCGTTTAATAGTCTTTGCCCAACAAACAAACATATGAGCTTTACTTTTAAGTGCATTACAGTGATCCTTTAAATGAAATACCAAAAACTGTAGCTGAACAAAAAAAATATATATTCCTTATTGTTATTCATTATCATATTGATAGAATGAAAGTACATTTAAATGAGGACCAGGGGTTTTAGCAAAAATGGAAAATGTTTTTTTTTATTTTTGTTTAGTACATTCAATTCCATTTTATATATTCTTACATCAAGGCGGCAAATATGTTTTTTGTGAATTGTGAAACTGAAACTATTATGATTATTTACCTTTCGCTATTTTTTAAACAACCTGCCCCAGAGAACCCTTTTTGAACATATATAAGCTGCCATCAGTAAGGTATCCTTGAAATCTGTAGTACTGTATCTTAATAATGTTATTACATTATTACAATATCAATACAAGACCCTTAAATTGTACTGGGTTGTATGCTTTTACAGAGTAAAAAGTATTTAAGATGAATCTTTAAATTCAGTATATTTCAATTGCAACAAAGGTTACTCGTATCAGTTTGGCTTTAAACTAGATATACCAAAATATTATTTATATGCAGTGTGTACTTATATGTATTATGCAATGTACACTGAGCCATATATACTAACGCATTAAGATTAGCAAGACCGTCCAGATTCATGTATTCTTATGGGGCATAAGTACTAAGACACATGTGCATGGCAATTATGCCTTCAGGAACTCATAATTGCATAAATGACTGGAAATCCATTAAAATGAATAATCCATTTTCTAAGTAAAAAAAAACAAAAAAGTTAGAGTTGCTCAATCAGAGAACGAACTAACCTTAATAGGTTAGTTCCATGCACATGATAATCCACTCTGAGAGCACCCTCTTTTAGCTCACCTGTGCCCTTCCCAGGGAGAAATATCCTGTAGTATATCAGTCTGGTCCCACTCACAGCCCCGAAATACCAGGCAACTCTACCCTGAATAGGAGAAACAGCAAACCCCAGACGTATGTTTCGGCCTTCATTGGACCTCATCAGTGAGGTGCAGCTGAACTCCCTAAGGCACAGTGAGCAAGGGGTCCACGTCTAGAGTCCCCCATCACCCTTAGGGAGACTAATCCCTAAGGGTCATTTGCATAAACAAAAAATAAAGTTAGAGGTGCTCAATCAGAGATGCGAACTAACCTTAATAAGTTAGTTGTATGGACATGATAACCCACTCTGAGAGCAACCTCTTTTAGCTCACTTGTGCCCTTTACAGGGATAAATATTCTGTAGTATATCAGTCTGGTCCCACTCAAAAGAGTGACCCAGCCCCGAAATACCAGGCAATTCTACCCTGAACAGGAGAAACAACAAACCCCAGACGTACGTGTCGGCCTATTTTCTAAGTACATTTTTCTTTAATAATTTATTTTTAGGTGATATTACATGGAATTATATTCCTTTTAGGAGTGCCACTCTGATTTGTCTCTGAGGGCTCTCCAGTATTTCATTGTTAGTACATATAGTTTATTGTCTCTTAATCCAGTAATCCTTCAGATTTGATCCAGAAATGTGTAGGATTCAGTGTATTTATGTTACACATGGACATATTTTTTACTGGTTATTATCCTACAGAGAACATTTTGATACAGATTTCTGGGTAATGATGAACACAATGGGGCACCAGTTAGCCGACCCCCTATAGTGGAATATTTTTAGAGCCCGGTTATCTAAGGTTTCAACTCTTCCAATTTTTAAAATGCCATTTACTTTTATCTCCTCTTAGCTGAGATAAAGAGTAGATCTAGAGGATAGTTATTTTACATTGGAACTGTCCTATTCAACATGCCTATATTTTTTTTATTTTCTTGACTTATAAATCAGAAATACAGATAAAAAATGGGAGTGAATAACGAAGCAACATGCAGCTGCATAAGATTAACCTTTAGAATAACTCTGAAAATATTCCCCATCGCTTTAAAGATGTAGGCAGCAAAATCTAAGCTGTCACTGCTTGTTCTGCACTATAAATCTTAACAATACTCTTTGAATGTTGATTTTTCCCAAACAAAGTTTGATGACTGTTGGCATCTTGCTGTTTGTTTTGGCAGTATCCCACCTAGCTGTGATGGGGTGAAATTAAGAAGGATAACATCAACTGCTTATTTAAAATATAGATTGTTATAAAATGTCAGCCTCTTGGTACATTATGAAAAATGAGTCTGATCTGGATGTTCCGCAACAGGAATCATACTATACTTTATTGCCATAAAGGGAAATAAAAAGTAAACACATTTTATTTTTTGTTTTACAGCCCAGAAAAGAATTACAGTAAGAATTTGATTATTATAAATAAAATAAATATAAACAAATCTCTCTACATTAAGATATGTATTTTTTGCTTTTTATGTTGCTTACGTTAATTGTATTGAACTTACTGCCAACCCACTAAATGTCCAAATGTTTTAGTGATAAAAGAAGATATATTGACAGACACTGTATGTAAATGGAGGCTGTATAATAAAGAGCAGACTCTACATGGATGTATGTCTGCATGACAAGAAGTAAAATATGGTGTTCTCATGTGTATGATCACACAGCAATTGGAAAGATGAACTAACGATAAGAGGATTTTTTTTAGCAACCAGTATCCTATACCTCTCAATGTTACAGGAGGTAAACCACCATTTGCCAGTGATATTGCTATTCACTAACACTGTGAGCAGTGTTCAGATATCTTGCAGAAAACAACTAGAGAGAATAACTAGAAAGAAAAAGACACATGGAAAGGATAGAAGAGAGGATATGTAATTAACTGTCACCATTGTCCCTTCACAAGATGGTCATTTGACTCAACGGGAGGACAGAGAGGGCTGTCCATCCAAAATGGGGACATTTGGGAGGTATGGTATGCCTTTGACAGTTGTTGATTCTGTTGTTAACGTCCCAATAAAATTAGTTTAATTTTACTTGCTTAGTTTATGCCATAATTAATGATTTATGAGTAAGTTAGCTAGTTGTACTTTAGATGGTTTACATCTGGGAAAGAGATTGTAGGCAGTGGGAGAGCAAGTTAACATATTTATTGTCAAAACGGTATCAAACCCACTAGGAAATTTAAATGTATTTATATAAACAAAAATCAGAAATGTTATGTTCCAAATTTTAGGACATCATAGACATCACTGTGTATTTTAATTTCGAAACATAAAGTGTAAACAACTTTATTTGCTGCCAGCTGCTTGGCATGAATTATAGTCTGGGCAGAGGACTTATAGCACAGTACAAGCACAACCCAGAGCGGCATGGAGGAATGCCAGCACTATACAGCAATAAATAAGGAATTGCATGACCTGAAATCTTGTCTTATGGCCAAACTTATTTTATAAATTAAGCCTGATATGTGACCCTCATGACAGGCATCGCAACTTGAATTCTTTATTAACACAATTAACTGGCATATCCTGCTCCCTTTCCACTTTATTGGTGTCTATGTTTACAGATGGTAACTGAATTTCAGATGTTAATTTTATAAAGTTCATGTCCCATTGTTGTTGTGTGACCAGTTGCTGGGGAATCTCAGTATATTTTAGCATTTATCTGATGTGAACTTGTCATGTCATGTTTATAGTGTTTACATTAAATGCAGAATTATAAACAAACTGGAGTAGGACTTGGTTTACAAGGTTAGTTTAGTTTTGTTTCTAATTTGACATTTACTATTTACATTGCATATATATTTTCCAGTATTTAAGCATTAATCACATTCTCTACCTAAATTTCAAAAATCTTCTGTCCATAGACAAATTTGTATCTTCTCACGTTCCTCATCTTTTCTGTGTGCCAGTATGCTCCATACTGTATATGTCTAACTGCCAGTCTTATCACTCAAACGCCATCTCTTATTTTATCTTCAAAATGGGATGATCCACTTCCCTATTTCTTCTGCCCCTCATTAATTAAAAACAAAGACCAGTTGACCTGTGAATTCCGTTATAATGAACCCAGACATGTTAATATAATGAGCTCATTATACACAAATATAATTATAAATTAACTACTGTTCACTATAATAAAATAATATGGACCACATCTTATTAAGTCCAGCAAAAACACACACCACAATACTTACACAATTAGGTGCATGCTAAAGAGAAATCAGGATGGTATAGAGAAGATGTACAGTGCAGTAATGTAACACAAAATAAGTGGACATCCAGATAAATATATATATATGTCATACAATACTTACATGTTGTGATAACTTATATTGCAGTTTTCTCCTAGTTAGACTCAGAGGTTTACCAGATTTATCCTTTGATACTGTGTTACACAAATAATTTATTTGGTAAATAGATATGTCTAGAGCTTCTTTTTGAATCTATCCAATGATTGGAACACTTGAGTTGTTATGGGAAGAGATTTCCACAGAATTAGAGCTGTATGACTGAAACTGTAAAACTAAATGATTGTTAGCAAATCGTTATGTTGTGATATGAGTTGGTATCGTCGGTCCACAGGTTTTCCTCAGCATCCACACAATCTGCAAGCTGCATACTTGTGTATTTGGTAGTCCTGCGGATAGTGCACTGTGCTAAGATATATTTGATTTGCTAAAGATTCAAGAGTTAAATTAAAGGGCTATTTACCTCACTATAAGTGTTCTTCATGGTGTGAAAGAGCACAAGATTCTATGTTAAAATTATATATTGCTTTTTTGAATTTCACTTATAACACCTAATAATCTGCAGTCATAGGACTGTTTACAAACATGCTGCTAACTGTTCCATGATTAACTACATCTGCTGCCAACAGCCTTTGCAAGCTCTGGTGAACACAATAATTATGGTTTTATTCTGCTTTCAGGAATGTCATCAGCCATCAGTTAACCCACAAATTACATATTTAGAAGTTTCCAGCAGGCATTTCCCTGCACAGATGAATGTGTGAAGGGTTAACCCTATTTCTGTATCTGTTCTCTGCACGCAGCTCTTGCTGTCAGTTTGCCTGGAGGCATGCCTATTTCTCATGCAAACATACACCTCTTTTATGATTTTGTTTTCTGTGTAAAAGGCACGTATTTGAAAAATTCTAAAAGTTTTTCCACATGTTTGGAGGAGTATTTTACAGTGGTATGCTCCAAGTTGTACTGAAATAACTGGCCCTTTAAGTTTGAAGATGGGCAGGCCATTTGAGTGTATGGCCCGCTCATCATTCTTGTTATGATCCAAAAGCAACTCTGTGGGCTGTAGGCATAATGTAAAGTAATATTCTCAGACTTAGCAAATTAAATTGTATGAATATCTTATCTAATTCATTTTCAGAAGAGGCTGGCTTAAAAGGAGACAATTTTAGTTATTTAAACCATTTTGTTTTAATCTTCATAGATTAACTCTGCAATAGACTTGCTTTTGACTTTTCCTCCATAAACTGATTATTAGGGCATATGCTGTGCTAGATTTGCTCATAAAAAGGAGACAACTTCATCCAAAATTGAAATCAGCAGCATTGTTCACAAGAGAATAAGAGTAGAGCTGAATGCATTCCTTTTCTGAACAGCTGTTCTTCATAATAGCATTCTCCTGCATTCCTAGGAAGAATATAGAATTGTATTACAGGAATGATAGAACGCATGAATGTAATCAGCAGCTAAATAGCAATGGAGGAAATGCAATCTTCTGATATGACACCACAATTTCCTACATGTTTTCCTTAACCCAGATAATTTATACCACTATCGTTGCTGGCGCATGCTTTATGGCCTTTTGCACTTTGCCACTCAATTTTCATCTTATATTACAGACTGTGCAATTCATTTGGGAGAAGTAATTTTCATCCCTGCATACTAATCGATTTTCTCACAAACACCTGCTATCAGTTATGGTAATAAAAATGTCATTTTAAATTGAAAACAGTCCAAATGGAGCATCTCAGGGAAATGACTTAAGTGTCATTCAATGCTACTAATGCGGTAATGTTCTAGTGTTACCAACACACTTTTTCATATCTGCATTTACATTTTTATACAGTTTTAGTCATTATATTTCTCCTTCAGCTGGTGACTGCTTTAGTGTTGCCTTAAAGCTATTGATACTAAGGAAAGATTGACTATCTATACATCGTTACATATTTTAATGCTGCTTTTTTAACCACTTACTGTTTTGCAAACAATATAATTGCAAAAAAATAAAATAAGTTTTCAAATAAAGATATGAGTGATGGTAATATTTTGAAATAAAGTCTGTAAATTGCAGGGATTGATAAGAACCTTTTTGTTGGATACCTACAAGAGCCACATAATTTTTTGTAGAATGATTCATACAAAAGTTATCTGTTTGCTAATCTGGAAAAAGTAGCACTGAAGACTGGAGTAGCTCGAGTATTGCAGTAGTTGGTGATGCCTTGTGTCAGGCTACTTTCTATAAAGTTAAATACCACCTGTTACCTATTATTTTCAATCCTGGACCACTCCGTTAGTATTTAGATGATCCCTCAAGTTGTTTTTGTAAATAAAACCAGATTATAGCCTTTATTAACATACCATGGTATGCTATGTTTCAGTATGGTAGCTGGTGCAATTATCTTGCTCCCACTAAGGAGGGGACTATTAAGTGGCAGCTGGGGCTGCTACCGATTGCTCCAAAACTAATTGTTGGTTGCTCTGGTACAATCACATATATAGTTGTCAGTGTTGGTGGCGTTTGCAATGTTGGTCACGCTTTTGCGTCCCTCGCAAATCGAGGCGAGCCGTCGATGCATGCACGACTTAAGCTGCAATGAGCAAAAAACATAGCACTTTGTCGCTGACCGCGAGGAACGCAGTTTGCTAATTTAACGGCCAAAATTAGTTCAAGCGTGTAACTCGAAAAAAAAACGAAACACAAGAAAAATAATTAAATAAAAACACACTTACACACAGCACAGGGGGAGAGCCAGGAAGCCTGTGAGTGAGGTTTGAGCCATATTTGCCATTTTCCAGCAATCAAAAAAAGAACTAAGCGCAGAAAAAAATGGCGGACGAAAAACATAAAAAATCTGAAACAGGATGAAAACGAGGCTGAGCAACACCAGGCACGCGGGACTTAGAAAATACACGATCAACGAACGGCACGCAGGACTTTGAAAATAAAACCAACGGCAGTCAGCGCACGCCACGCAAACAATTAGCAGACACATAGAGGAGAAACACACAGGGAAGGGACATGGGGAGATGGTGGAAAGAGACACATGGCCTTACCCAAGCACAAAACTTGCAGGTTAACCAACCCTGCAATAAGGGGCCCATATAGTAGGCGGGAGGAAAGACTCGCAATGAGCGCCGAAGGTAATCATTGTAAAGCAGGAAATTTGAAGTTTATGGTGGGAAAGGCTCACAAAGAGCGCCAAAGGAGCTCATTGCAAGCCACGCGATGAGCGCCAAAAGCGCTCAGAGGAGCAAAAGCCTCACATTGTGTGGCAAACAGCATTGCCAGCCTTACAATTTTATTCCCGTCATTTTTGACAGGCAAGTAGCTAGTGTTAAATAATGGTGGGCAGTGGGTGGCCTGGGGCCCTCAGGCACTTCACATGTAGACTGAGCCTCTTCTCTGCATTGGGAAAGCCTGTCCATTTCAGCAATACTTGGTGCACTGTATCTCTGCAGAAATATCAAAATAATTCTGTACTCCCAAACACGTCTTATTATCTATACCTCTATTGTCAATTTAACCAATTCTACCTATTTTCACACAGTGATATTAGCATTGCAAGAAATAAATTGGTTAAACACACTATGGGCCCTATTCTATTGCCCGGATCGTAATTTTACACTAACTTAAAGTTGTAAGTAAAGTTTCCATGTATTCTATTAGCTACTTGCATCCAGATTGCGAGTCACCCGCCCACAATCACTACTGACAAGACAAAGACGCAACTTAGGGCTAGCCTCTCCATTACGAGTGTAACATAATTAAGGTTACACAATATCCATATTGTATCAGAACTTTACATCTATCTTGCAATTTAAGTCAGACGTGCTACTAGAAAAAGTATAACATTTCTGACTAAAATTTTACGAGCAATAAATAAGACGCACAAAGGGTTTTAACGCCAGTTGTGATAGCTGTAGCAGCAATTAAACACACAATACTGTACTTTAAATACATAGTTACATAGTAATTAAGGTTGAAAAAAGACTTTCAGTCCATCAAGTTCAACCTTTTAAGATCTCCTCTGATCTGCAATATGCAGATTAACTATTAATTAATTAGTTGTTCATTATAAATCAATTATTTAATTATTTTATTTTTATTTTTATTTTGTAATTATTAATTAATTCCAGAGGAAGGCAAACAGAAAAAAAAAAAAGTCTGACTTAGCCAATCGTCTCAAAGGAAAAAAAATAATAATTCCTTCCTGACCACAGATACTGGCGATTGGATTTCTCCCTGGATCAATACTGTCTCTCTTATTATCCATGATAACCCTGAATTCCCTTTTTAATTAGAAATAAATCCAGTCCCCTTTTAAAGTTATCTGTCAAATCTGCTGTCACCACCTCCTCTGGTAGATAATTCCACAGATTAACCACCCTTACTGTGAAGAACCCTTTTCTTTCTTTAAGGTGTAATCTTTTTACTTCTAACCTCAAGGGATGTCCTCATGTCAGTTGAAAACCTCTTGGCACAAAAAGCTCCACTGACAAATCTTTATACTTACCCTGGATGTATTTATATCAGGTAATCATATCTCCTCTTAGATGCCTTTTTCCTAGAGAAAATACGTTTAATTTGGTTAGTCTTTCTTTATAACTTAGCCCCTCCATTCCGCATATTAGTTTTGTTGCCCTCCTCTGTACCTTTTCCAGCTCTAAGATTTCCTTTTTATGAAGTGGTGCCCAAAATGTACTCCATATTCCAAATGAGGGCATACTAGAGATTTGTATAGTGGCAGAATTATATTTGCTTCCCTTGCTTCTATACCCTTCTTAATACATGCTAATATTGTATTTGCCTTTGCAGCTGCTGCTTGGCTTTGAGCACTGTTTCCTAGGTGGTTGTCCACAAGCACTCCCAAATCCCTTTCAATATCTGATACACCTAGATTTGCTCCATTAAGATTATAAATTGCATGGCTATTTTTCCTTCCCAGATGCATAACTTTACATTTATTTGTATGAAATCTCATCTGCCATTTAGATGTCCATTCCTCAATTTTGTGTAAATCCCTTTGGAGGGAAAGCACATCATTATCTGATTTAATTACCTTGCACAACTTTGTGTCATCAGCGAAAATGGAGACACCACACTCCAATCCCACCTCTAAGTCATTAATAAATATGTTAAAAAGGAGAAATATTATTTGTAATTGTTTTTATGTTTAATATTGATCCCGGTACTCAAGGGGTTAATGCAGATAATGAAGCCAACATGGACTAAACCAGATGTTCTAATGCATTGTCTAGAGTGCTAGCCCGTTGGACATTCATTACGTATTGGCTAATAAATGCTTAGTCTCCAATTGCAGGTTACGTCTATATTCTGTTATTTACTGACATCATGATGGCATTCTAATTTTCTATCGGCTGTGTCTAAGAAGTAAATTGCAGGCTTTTAAATATTGCTAGCTCATATAATCACACCACTTATGAAGGCATGGTTTATTTATGGAGGATGACAGACTTAAGTTGCGGGTTAGAGATAATAGAATACGTCTAGAAGTTTGGAGAAAAAAAGCACTCATGGCCAAATGTACGTTTTTGAAGTAATTTACGGGATTCTAATAGAATAGGGCTCTGTGCCCATCTTAAGGACTTGTGTGCCACATATGCTGTCCTTCCAGTGAAACAGATTCCGTGCTCCTGAAATAAAGTATGGGTCAAAGAGAACTGGGGGATTTGACTGACTTTTGTATATTTTATTCAGCCAGTCCTCCTGTTTTATAGCCCCATTAAATTGTAGCCCTGTATCGTCAACGTGGGCTCCGCAACGGCTGCGGGATTGAATATTCTCTGTGTTACAGGGTTATTAAATTAGAAGGGGCTGCGAGCTACGGGCTTAAGACGAAAATTGTAGCTTGTTTTTAGAACGTTGGATTTGCAGCTTTGCGGACATTCAATTATTGCAGACCGTAGTTACGAGTTTAGACGGAGCCAATGAGAAGGTTTCAAAGTCCTATGGGTTTTAATTACAAGTTGCGATCGGACCCACATTCCACAATAATGCAATATTAATAAAGCCGTAAATATGATATTCTATTACATGCGAGTTACAGTATATGTATTACACTGATTGCCGGGATCAATATACATTAAACATGAAATAAAGTATTTTTTGGGCGGATTGGTGAGCTTGAGAATGTTGTGTTATTAATTCTAAGACCTAACGTCACTTTCCCTTTTATATAAAGTACAGTGTTTTTATTTGCATTAACAGGGCTATGTATTGGTCTTTACCCCCCTTGCAAGTCCTCTCCAGCACTTGTTGGCCTTTGGGCTCCATTTGCGTGTTACGGGCTAGCACGTGGGTGACTTTGTTGCAAATTAATAGCATGATTGGATTTGTAGCAATTACGGGCTTGACTGATGAAAGGATTTGCAGGCTACAAAGTTACACATTCGCATCCTGTAGGAATTCTTCGGCTGTCCTGCATCTTAACCCGCAAGTTGTCGGCGACCTGCTTTACAGGGCTAATTTAATAGCCAGAAGTCCTAATATCAACATTATGGGCTAACACGTAGCCCAAATTTAATGAGGCTGTAAGAATTACATCCTTGCAGGTAGTGCTTACAAAAGAAGTTACAGTGCCTTGCAAAAGTATTAACCCCCCTTGGCATTTTTTGTGTTTTGTTGCCTCACAATCTGGAATTAACGTGGATTGTTTGAGGATTTGCATCATTTAATTTACAGAACATTTGTTTGAAGATGTTTTTGTTTTGTTTTTATTGTGAAGCAAATAACAAATAGGACAAAATTACAGAAAAAGTAAATGTGCATAACTATTCACCCCCCTAAAGTCAATACTTTGTAGAGCCACCTTTTGCTGCAATCACAGCTCCAAGTCGCTTTGGATAAGTCTCTATGAGCTTGCCACATCTTACCACTGGGATTTTTGCCCATTCCTCCTTGCAAAACTGCTCCAGCTCCTTCAAGTTGGATGGTTTGCGCTTGTGAACAGCAATCTTTAAGTCTGACCACAGATTTTCTATTGGATTGAGGTCTGTGCTTTGACTAGGCCATTCCAACACATTTACATGTTTCCCCTTAAACCACTCAAGTGTTGCTTTAGCAGTGTGTTTGGGGTCATTGTCCTGCTGGAAGGTGAACCTCCGTCCTAGCCTCAAATCACGCACAAAGTGGTACAGGTTTTGCTCAAGAATATCCCTGTATTTAGCACCATCCATCTTTCCCTCAACTCTGACCAGTTTCCCAATCCCAGCTGCTGGAAAACATACCCACACCATGATGTTGCCACGACCATGTTTCACTGTGGTGATGGTGTTCTTTGGGTGATGTGATGTGTTGGGTTTGCGCCAGACATAGCGTTTTCTTTGATGGCCGAAAAGTTCAATTTTAGTCTCATCAGACCAGAGCACCTTCCTCCATACATTTTGGGAGTCTCCCACATGCCTTTTCGCAAACTCAAAATGTGCCATTTTGTTTTTAGCTGAAAGTAATCACTTTCTTCTGGCCACTCTGCCATAAAGCCATCTCTATGGAGCATACAGCTTATTGTCGTCCTATGTACAGATACTCCAGTCTCTGCTGTGGAACTCTGCAGCTCCTCCAGGGTTACCTTAAGTCTCTGTGCTGCCTCTCTGATTAATGCTTTCCTTGCCCAGTCCGTGAGATTTAGTGGGCGGCCGTCTCTTGGCAGGTTTGCTGTTGTGCAATGTTCTTTCCATTTGGTTATGATATATTTGACGGTGCTCCTGGGGATCATCAAAGATTTTTTTTTTTTATAACCTAACCCTGACTTGTACTTCTCAACAACATTGTCCCTTACTTGTTTGGAGAGTTCTTTGGTCTTCATGGCAGTGTTTGGTTAGTGGTGCCTCTTGCGTAGGTGTTGCAGCCTCTGGTGCCTTTCAAAAAAGGTATATGTATGCAATGACAGATCACGTGACACTTAGATTGCACACAGGTGGACATCATTTCACTTCTAAAGGTAATTGGTTGCACCAGAGCTTTTTATAGGCTTCATAACAAAGGGGGTGAATACATACGCACATGCAAATTTTCTGTTTTCTGTTTCAAAAAAAATATTTTATGTATATATTTTTCTCATTTCACTTCACCAACTTAGACTATTGTGTTCTGATCCATCAGATAAAATTCAGATTATTAAAGCATTGAACTTAAGGCTGTAATCTAACAAAATAGGTAAAAAGTCAAGGGGGGTGAATACTTTTGCAATGCACTGTATATTACACAAATGGGCAGATATAATACTTGGCGTTCCAGAACTCTGTAATTGTTTTCACTTCGCTTCTTTGCTACCAAGAGCTACCAGTTATATTGTGACCTCAGATTTTACTTTCATTGAGCACAAACTTAATACTACAGATGGGCAGTTGGTGCTTTGCATTGTATGTTGTCTGACATTTTCTTTCCTGATTTGAAACCTATGCTTCTTTTAAAATGCATATATTTTTGTATTCGATTTTGGTAATTTGCAAATGTTTTTATGTTTGGGATAGCACAAATAGTATCTTTAGAACAAACTCTGACAATTTCTCTTCTTTCCTATCTTTACTAAAACTACCTTCCCAACTTGGAGGACGTATCATAAAATAAAATCTTCGTAGTTATCCCTTAGTATTTATGCTTAGGCTACAAACTCTACTGTCTCAAAGCATGGCCCTTTTTTGCTGATACAAATGGTTTTGTTAAACATTTCCTAGGATTTGTATGGTCATCCTGTATTATATCAAATGTACAGGTCCTGCCCTTTACATAAAGTGAAATAGTTAAAGCCTTTTAATATGCAATATAATGTAGTGTAGTATGATATTGCACAGTTTAAATGATCAGTGCATTTCACAACACTTTAGAAAGTATGGAAACAATGCATTTTTAGAAAAAAAATATTACCCACAACCATAAATTCAACAAAAATGCCAGGGGGTCATGAGGATACTTATCACATATATAGTTGGGAGCATACGAGTTGTTGCTAGCACAAAGCGAGGGCCGCAGTTGCTGGCAAGGAGCGGCGAAGGCGCTCCTTGACAACAACTCCGACCCTCGCAAACTTCACGTCGTAATGCAAACAACATACGAGACACGTTACCACCCATTACGACCTCGCAAAAAACGGCCACAACCCGCGGACATGAAAAAATGAAAAACACAATAAATACACACAACACATACATAAAAAGCTTACCTACAGCAAGAGGGAGCATCCAGGGCCTCAAAAAATGAAGTTACACCTTAATTTATCTCAAAACAAAAGAGTTTAGACACTAAAAATTTCTCTAAGCGAGAGAAAAAATGGCCACCGAACAAAACGAAAACGAGGCTACAGCACTCTAAACACGCAAAACACCACCAGAAACTCGCAAAACACCACAAAAGACCTACGGATATTCCGCTAAGACGAATACCACACATTAGCCGCCATTTTAGAACAATGCAGAAGTACACAACTACGCTAACGGTTTGGTCTCGCACATGCACACTACTACACTGCACACATTCAGCACGCTTACACAGCAGCTCCACACCACTAATGCTGCAGCAACATCAAAACAGATTGCCAGCTCTTCAACACAATGCTTCAAAATAGGTAAAGTATATTCATTTATTAATGTATTATTATACACCAAACAGCATTAGCTCACTTACAATTTCATTGCCGTCATTTTTTGACGGGCAATTCACTAGTATTATTATATTACTGAAATAGTTACTTAAATGGTAAGATACTTACAAGTAGTAAATATATAATGGACCATACATAACTAATAACAAAACAATGCATTATTAAGACATCTGGTTATCACAAAGAAATTGAAACTATATTGGTGAACGCAATGTATATAAGATTGATGAAGATTTTATACTTATTTGTGGTTTATGCCATGATGTTAAACAGAAAGCAAAGCGCTAGTTCAGCAGGTCCTGGAGGGTTGGTATTGCAGCTGGGCATCCTTTGTAGCTTGATTGCAATCCAATCAGATGTGATTTGTTGTTCATGCAAGTATTCTCATCATCTCTGATGATGATTAATGACAAGGAAATTAAGCCAAGTGGTTGATAGTTACAATTGCTCATAGATGCTTAAAGGTACATGCAATTTCCATATTTGCCTATTTAAAATAGCTTTATTTTTCAGGAAAAATAAATGCTGTGAAGCTTAAAAAAAACTCTTATATCACTATGGAAATGCAGCTTTGATGAAATATAACAACCTTGCTCTGACTTAGGAATGTAAGCTTCAGTCAGTCGTGACTAAAAATAAAAGATAACTTTTACTAAGTTTCATTTTTAAATAATTCAACAAATGACGTGGACTATTTAAGAGGTGTACAAGGTTCACTGAAGTGTGGCTATTTTTAATCCCTGCATCACTATTGATAATTCTCTTGTGGTCATTTGAGTGAAATATGTATGATCCTATTTTCTTTTATATATTAGCTACTCTAGGGGAAGTTTGAGACCCCAATATGAAGTTGTTGTTTTCTTAGGTTATTCTTAAAGAGGACAAGAAACTAACTATATACCGTAATTAATCAATCCTGGGAAATTAAATGCACATGAGTGTCTGAGGCATATTAATTAGTTGCTTTGATGTGCTAATTAGGGTTACAGTTTGTTTGTCTGTCTGTAGTGGTCACAAAAAAAGCCCTGCCATGTTATCTGGCAGTTATACCCCTCTCCCACCCTTATCAAGCACTTTGATTCACATATTATCATACAAAACTGAACATCTGCAACATTTCAAAATATTTTATAAATGATTTACTGTAGAGAAAAACTGCTAGTATTCCTATTGGGGCCATTTATAATTATATATTAGTTAGGGTGCCTGTATCAAATATGTATCTTTTGTACTCCCTAATTAGAGTCCTAATTTGAAGGAGGTCTTAAAGAATCACTTAACTCACTTAAAGGACCACTGAAGATTTGCTTTTTACATTTAAATCAAAATGAATCTCTTCTAAACTTCTATACTGAGCAATACTTCCAGCAAGTCCAACTTGTTTCGATAAAAATGAATATAACAAGTATACAAGAGTTTAATTTCAATTAAATGTAAAATAAATATTTCCAGAGTTCAGTGGTCAAAAGCAGTTTGCAAAGGATTTATACGTTTTACATTTTAAACCAGTGATGGGCCAATGGTGGCCAGGAGCATTTTCACTGGATTGGAAGACAGTTCATTATATTTCTCTAAAACTAGCAAATACCCGATTGTACCCCTAAATACTTCCTCTTATTGTCTATACCTCTATTACTAATTCATTATTTTCCTACAGCAATTTTACCATTTTAATTTAAGTAAAACAAAAAGGGTAAAAGCACTGTGAGGCCATTTTAAGAATAGGGAGCCGCATATGAGGCCATTCAAGTGATACAGGACGTCCATCACTGTTTAACACCATCTCAGTGCTTCTCCTTTAAGTGCATGACAGACAAATATATGAATTCAATGTCGAAGATTTGAAGTACACTGCTGACAGAATATATCCCGCAGTATTTATTTCCTTTTGTAAAACTCTCTGCAATGTATTATCTCTCCCTCAGCTTTAGCGGCTCAGGCTTATGCACTGAAAGAAGAGAATGACAGCCTGCGCTGGCAGCTTGATGCATACAGGAATGAGGTGGAACTGCTGAAACAAGAGAAGGGACATCATGGCCGCACAGAGGAAAGCTTAACCAAGGACCAGCAGCTGCAGTTTTTACAGCAAGCAATGCAAAATATGCAACAAGTAAGAAAGAAACTAAATACTGCAATATATATGCACATCAGTTTGCGAATTACAGTACTAAACTCGTGTAAAATATCCATAGAAGGTCTGCATTTAACTGTGTCTGTTACTGTATCAACAGGTCAGGTTAAAGGACAACTGAAATGTTATATTTACTACGCTTTTATGGAAAACTTTATTTTATATTAGTCAAAATGTTTTTGGGGAAAGTAGAAAATAAATACTATATTTTGTTGTTATGGTGGCCAATTTTTGCTTTTGTTCCTAATAGGATTAGATCCCTGAAAAGAAATATAGGAACATTGGATTCAGATAGCATCTCTATTCAGTTCTTTTGGAACACTATCACGATGAAAAGCTACTTGACCACAGAACTGAATAGATGAGATATTTCAGTAGGATAACCCTCCCCCTCAGTCTCAATGCAAACTAGCAATTCAAGATGGAAGCACTCATGTCCCAAGAAGTTTGCTAAATTTAAGATTTTCTCTATGCTCAAGTCTTTTGTTAGTTTGTTACATGCTACGCAAACATGACATGCTACAGTGGCTCTTTAACTTGTATAGCTTTCTGCCAGTGTATTACAACGGTGGGAAATCTGAAGTAAATGTTAAGTTGTAGTGTGGCGCGAGTGCCCTCAGGAAAGATCCATTACTGTATTTTCTATCATGAATTGTACGCTTCCAGTCAGATAATGGAGAGTATAGTTTTGATGTTCTGACTGAAATTATTGAAAGCTAAAGTGATGGATTGTTTTTTTTTTCTGCAAGCCCTATCTTCAAAATGGTGAACATGGGACAAACTATGTAAATAACTGCTGCATAAATTAAAACATTTTGTAAAGATAAAGGACTGACTAAGAATATACTAAAAGGAGCATGGTGCAATGTCCTTTGTTTATCATATAATTCATTAATATATTCTAATTGTACTTAAGCACACTGTTTACTGGATTATATGCTCTTCAAAGGAAGCTAAAATTAAAAAAATAATAATAATACCTCACAACACATATTTAAAAGGGCTGCAACTATGTATGTATGAGTGCAATTATTCAGAATATTGTAGAAGCTTGGGCATGGTTTTGGAGATTCAAATTGTGGAAGTTAAAACAATCTACACAGAAAATATATGAAAATGAATTATTCTATTTAAACTTTTTTATTATTTGCAGAATTCTTGAGAGGATGCCTTTTCTTGCATCCCTCTTTATTTTTGGTGGAGAAGTGTACACACATATCTTATAATATAATTAGAAGTCTGGCAGGCTGTGATGTCATCAAGGGGCGGGACCTCAGAGAGAGACAGCACACAGACAGCAAAGAGACACAATTCAGAGAGAGACAGCACACAGACAGCACAAATACATAGCAAAGAGTGAGAGAGAACAGGCCATAGAACACAGCAAGAGGAATAACTGCTGCTATTACACACCTTAGAGAGAGAGAGAGAGAGACAGCACATAGAGGCAGCACACAGACAGCCAGCAGAGAGAGAGAGCATGAAACAGACAGCAAAGAGAGAAAGATAGCACAGAGAGACAGCACATAGGCAGACAGCAGAGAGAGAGACGACAAAGAATGAGAGAGAATGCGCCACACTGCATGCACTGCCATACACCAAAGCAAGCGGAATAACAGCTGCCATTACACACCTCAGAGAGAGAGAGAGAGAGAGACACACAGCACATAGAGGCAGCACACAGACAGCCAGCAGAGAGAGAGAGCATGAAACAGACAGCAAAGAGAGAAAGATAGCACAGAGAGACAGCACATAGGCAGACAGCAGAGAGAGAGACGACAAAGAATGAGAGAGAATGCGCCACACTGCATGCACTGCCATACACCAAAGCAAGCGGAATAACAGCTGCCATTACACACCTCAGAGAGAGAGAGAGAGAGAGACACACAGCACATAGAGGCAGCACACAGACAGCCAGCAGAGAGAGAGAGCATGAAACAGACAGCAAAGAGAGAAAGATAGCACAGAGAGACAGCACATAGGCAGACAGCAGAGAGAGAGACGACAAAGAATGAGAGAGAATGCGCCACACTGCATGCACTGCCATACACCAAAGCAAGCGGAATAACAGCTGCCATTACACACCTCAGAGAGAGAGAGAGACACACAGCACAGAGAGAGACAGACAGACAGTTGCAAGAGAGAGAGAGCATGAAACAGACAGCAAAGAGAGAAAGATAGCACAGAGAGACAGCACATAGGCAGACAGCAGAGAGAGAGACGACAAAGAATGAGAGAGAATGCGCCACACTGCATGCACTGCCATACACCAAAGAAAGCGGAATAACAGCTGCCATTACACACCTCAGAGAGAGAGAGAGAGAGAGACACACAGCACATAGAGGCAGCACACAGACAGCCAGCAGAGAGAGAGAGCATGAAACAGACAGCAAAGAGAGAAAGATAGCACAGAGAGACAGCACATAGGCAGACAGCAGAGAGAGAGACGACAAAGAATGAGAGAGAATGCGCCACACTGCATGCACTGCCATACACCAAAGAAAGCGGAATAACAGCTGCCATTACACACCTCAGAGAGAGAGAGAGACACACAGCACAGAGAGAGACAGACAGACAGTTGCAAGAGAGAGAGAGAGCATGAAACAGACAGCAAAGAGAGAAAGATAGCACAGAGAGACAGCACATAGGCAGACAGCAGAGAGAGAGACAACAAAGAATGAGAGAGAATGCGCCACACTGCATGCACTGCCATACACCAAAGCAAGCGGAATAACAGCTGCCATTACACACCTCAGAGAGAGAGAGAGACACACAGCACAGAGAGAGACAGACAGACAGTTGCAAGAGAGAGAGAACCCGCCACACACCACAGCAAACAGCCGCCATTACACACCTTAGAGAGAGACAGCACATAGGCAGACAGCAGAGAGAGAGACGACAAAGAATGAGAGAGAATGCGCCACACTGCATGCACTGCCATATACCAAAGCAAGCGGAATAACAGCTGCCATTACACACCTCAGAGAGAGAGACAACAGACAAACAGCACAGAGAGAGACAGACAGACAGTAGCGAGAGAGAGAGAACCCGCCACACACCACAGCAAACAGCCGCCATTACACACCTTAGAGAGAGACAGCACATAGAGAGGCCACACACCCCTCTCTCTGTCTCCTCACTCCATCCCCCTCTCTTTCCCCTGCACTCCACTCCCTATCTGCCCTTCTGCCTACTAACCTGCAGTCCCTCTGGCAGATTGGATGCAGGGTGGGGTGCTCTTGTCTGGGGCGCAGGTGTCGGCGCACGCTGATAACGGCGTGCTCATGAAGGTGCGCTGTTGTCCAGAGTCAATGTGCCTTCTATGATATTGTCATTTACGACGGGCAAGCTACGAATGACATAATAAATGTGTATATTACTATGGTTTGTAATGTTTCTCATAATTATTTAGAGGGTGTGGTGGCATAGGTGATATTTGTACAGATTGGACCTTCTAGTTATGCTACCTCATATTTTTTAGAATGTAGGTGTGCCAAATAACTATTTGCATAGTCAGTAACACATAGATGGTTGAAATGTGAGGAAAGATGTTGGAAATAATCATAGGGTGATGAACATTTGGCTATATGTTATGGGGTGTTTGAGCCATTTGGTCAGCATAGTATGCAGATTGTACATGTTAATGCTGTAGATTATAAACTTATTTAAACAGATACATTTTTATTGAGCTCTTGAAGAGTTTTTATACAAGGACATGGTCTGACAGGTAGTGTGCATGTTGAGAACAATCCTGAAGGTGGGAGTGAGAGGATATGACAAGAGGCGATCTATACATAGGGGTGCTCTGTTATTAAAGGCTTTATATGTTTGGGACATGCTTCTGAAAATGTATTCTGGAGGCTACGGGAAACCAGTAGAGAGACTGACAGAGAGGTGCTGCAGACACCAAATGCGGAGTCTCATAGATGAGTCTTGTCTAGGAATTTGTTATGTATTGGAATAGAGATAGACAGGCAATGGGGAGACCTACAAGGAGAGGGTTAATGTAGTTGAGGCAAGATATGAATGAGTAGGGGCAATTTTGGGGGTCTTGGATGTGAATGTGGTGTATTTTTTTTTACATGTTTTTTAAGTACAATATGATTTGGTTATTGATTGATTGTGAGGAGTGAAAGAGAGGGAAGTGTTTAATACAACCCAAAGACAGGCTGTCTTGTGGGCTGGAGTGATGATGACATTGCCAACAGTGAGAGAGACTTCTGGAGCTCATTCTAGAAGAGATGGGGATGGGTCTGGTGCTGAAAGATTACATTAGGGTGCCAAGGAAAGATTTGTAGATGGAGAACAGAAACATACCTAGGACTAAAGTTTGAGATATGCCAATAGCGATCTGCAGTGGGGAAGAGGAGTTGCTAGATAAGTGATCAATTGGCAAGATAGGATGTGAGCCATGTTTGGATAGGAAGAGGATGATCTGTACCTGTACTGAACTGTATCAAAAGCAGCAGAAAGATCCAAGAGAAGGTTCCCTTTGACTTAGCGGTCAGCAGGCCATTAGAGTGCATTTTGCATTATAATGTGACATGATTTTATTATTTTTATTCATCTTTATTATTTATAATTATAAGAGATCTATCATTTAAACAAACTATATTTACTGTGAAATTACATTAAACTAAAACTTTACTGCCTTTATACAAATGAATAAAAAAAATATATATATAATTGTTTTAAATACCGAATCAAAGTGTTGGTAATGTCTTTGGTATATGAATTTCTAGACTAAAGCAACATAATCACTATGCACTGGGGCATAAAGTGCAGGGTATGTTTAGTAATATTAGAAATCTATTTGTATTCTGATATTTTATTTTTATTTTTGCTATAAACTTCAGATTCAGAGTGTTTGGATATTAAAAAAATGACAGTACCTTCCTTTGCTAGCTAACACAAAAATAAAACGGGCTAGTCTAAAGCACCCTCATATGCTGCAACATGCCCTTAAGATGTCTTGATTGTAAACTACAGGCTCCATGGGGGTAGGAGTCATGTTCTTGGGAGCAAAGGGGACGCCCCCAGCTGTGCTCCGGGCTTGCTGTAAGATAGAAAGCTACACTTTGTGTGTTTGCTGGTCAGCATAAGTGTACTGTATACACAATAAATAGCACCTGCAATGTATTTGTGTATTTTTTACCGTCTTACCACTAGGCACAATCAATTATAAATAACGCTTCCAGCTTGACCCTGGGCAAATTATATTACAGTGTGAGAATGTACAATATCTTATCCAAAACACAGTCCTGAAAAAAGAAAAATAATTGTGTTTTGAGTTTCTGTTGACGATCCAATACTGAGGAGCCTGCTGGCCTAAAATGAATTAATTTTACATTTCAGTTTTTCACCTTTCTGTTAAACTTGTTATTATGCAAGGGAACTTTTATTCTTATTGCTCAGTTTCAGTCTGCACACATTATTAATATACTATCATTGCTATTGATGTTAAAACTTTTGCATGCCATCATTGCCATTTTTTAGTTAGGGAAGCAACTGGTGATATCAATATCAATCTAAAGCAATTATTCCCAAAATACTATTTAGCAACCCCCATACAGGTCCAGATTTAGATTTAACACTGTAAAAACAGTTAATGCAATTAGATGCTCCAAGCCCGGTTGAATAACAATTGCCACAACCATGTTCACACTGTGTTAAACCTAAATCATGACCTCTCTAGGGGGCCCAACATTTGAGAACCACTGCCTTAAATCAACAATAGTGTATCAACTATGAAAATGTGAAGTTACTTATTATTGCAAACCTTAGTACAGCAGTGGGAGAAACTTTGAATTTCTTAAACATTCTTCCTCATGGGCTTCAGCCAGACTTTTAGCAAATCCCAGCTGAGCACTGATGGGTCAATCAATGTCATTTTTATTGACTTACCTGTGCTCCAGCAGGGGTGTGCATAACACCTGGCATGCAAACAGTCCTTGAGAACTGGAATTGCTCTCTACTACTGTCCAAGGAAACATGTTTAATTAGTTAACAAGACCTGATGTGTGAAAACATCTATTATGGGAACAGTGAATCCCAAATACTAAGATGTCCATACTGTAAAAGGGATACATAAAAAGTTATAGAATTACTGTATATGAACATAATTTAATACAAATGTGATTACATCCAGAAATATTGTCTTGTTCATCTGCATGTATTAATGTTGCTACAATCATTCAGCAATTAAAAGATCAGTGTAGTTTGGGAAAACTTTGCGTTAATAAAGTAAGTAACAAAATAACGCATTAGCAGTTTTGTAAGACACAAGTTAAACGTAGTTTTAGAGAATATTCATTTTGTATATAGGAACTTCCAGTTTGTCTGGCTAGAACAGTTCCTGCTTGGATGTACTCTTCTATTCCTCAATGTATAGAAGGAGGAAAAATCATTAGTTATCTCATTTAAAGGATTCAGATCAGCTTAAGTATTTGACATGCTCCCTCTCTCCACCTTACACGCTCAGTCACAACTAAAACGGCAAATCCAGCTTTTCCAGCTCTGTGCCACCTCATCATGCTTTGAACACAAATTATCTTCTATATGGTAGCAGAGACTGCTAAAATACATATTTATTTTAAAAATACTTTTTATGCTCAAGGCTTACTCAGCTACTAATGTTGTTAGTTTGCTACATAGTGTTTCCCAAACAACTGTCGTCCTTTAACAATAGAGAAGTTGCAGACCAACGAGAGATCAGACCTAGGTTCCAATTAGGTTGTGCAATAGCTAATGGTACTCACCAGTGTATCCCTCACCAGTGTAGGAAGATAGTGCCGCAACCCTTAAACCTACTCTTCTATAATATGTTGAAAGAGTATTGAGTCTGGTTGTATTTCTTGCCATTTACATTGAGCTTGTAATCTGTTTTAGATCTTGCTTTATTGGAATGTATGTATGTTCTGGAAACTAGCTATATATTTTATTGATCAGCAGTTGGTCTCATTGAAATAATCTATTTAATTATGTGTGCGTGTGCGTGCAGCCGGCAGACACCAAACATGCCTATGTACTCCCTTTGCATCAAAAAAGCAATACAATAATAAATCATACTGTTAATCACTGCTCTGTATAATACACACACTGCCTGTGCAAATAAAATCATTTAGTGACCCCAACATTAATTAACCCATCACAACCCCTTACAACAACTCTTGTGCATTTTAATCGGCTTTGATATGAGGAACCAGAGTCCCCAATAACAGGGTTACTTGTGGGTTCAGCGGAGTCCCAAAATCAGACACGACAAGTACAAAGCAAAAACAATTTTAACACACAGCAAAAGAATAGAGGTCCCTGTGACGAGATCAGTCTCGTCACTGCGAATTGGAGAAGCTTGGAGGCACACATTCTGCCGTTTGACTACGGCCCATGTTGACTTCCTCCTACAAAGACATAGAAGCCATGCTTCATTTGGTCAGAAAGGACTGTGATCTAACTTTTGAACCACTGGACCAATTTGTATCATTTTGACACATGTTTGTATTTGGAGTATGCTGATTCTGAAAATGTATGTTTTATGTGAATGTGATGCATACTTTTAAAGTTATGAAAAATGTGTAGATATGTGTTACAGATTCTGACCATCCCCCATTAGGTAAACACAGGGTGTCGCCAGGACTTGAACAAAGGGCCAGTGTATGGGGTTTCCCCAGGGGCATAGACAAGGAGCAAACAGGAAGTTTCCATGAGGACAGTCTGGGTGAGAATGAGCATGGTAGCCATGCCTGGGGGGTGGCCCATGGGAGGAGTCTCATGGTTCCTACCCTGTCTGATTGGCCATAGGTAATTAGGGGTTGACCAAAGGTAGTCACTGCCCCTACGGTGTATGTGGAAATGGGTTTTTATATATGTCTTGGTTTTTAATAAAGAAGAGAGTTCACTGCTTGACCCTCAACCACAGAGCGTGTGTCTCGTGCTTGGGGGAATGGGTGTCCTGCAGTAGCTGTCCCTATATCACTGGACGGGCGGATCGGCTAGAACGGCCTGGGCGCCCCTTCTATGTCGGGGGGGTACCGTTACACTGGTGGCAAGCGGCGGAATTGTTCCCACAGCCAGAAGGACAGCTACAGGAGACACCATTCTGTGGATTTACAAGTTGGGGGCAACGCATGTCCTAGTACAGCGACCCTAAAAGCAGCTGAATGGAACCAGCAAGGCTATACGAGGATGAGGACCTGGATGGCCGGGATGCATTAAGGAAAGGCATCTGGTACCAGGCCCTGGATAATGTACAATACCAGCGGGGTGAGAGTCTCCCCAGTGAAGAGCAGCGGTTGCAGAAGCAAGTGGCCCTGCGCATGCCCTTCCTGGGAGAGCAGCCCCTTGAGGAATGGGTGGAGGAACTAAAGCTCCGTGCATGGCAGGAGCTATGGCTGGAGGATGCCTACCAGGCGCTCTGGTGGTATATGGCACAGTATACACCCTGGACAGCCGAGCATGACAAGCCAGAGGGAGAGGAGTTTGGTGGTCCTGGGTTGTTATGGCAGTCATTTGCAGAGCCTGACTTCGGGAGCCCTGCGCAGACCAGACTTGAGGATATTTTCTATGAGAGGGAGGCTAGGCATGACTGGGATGACCCCCATGAGGTAGAGCAAGACCTTGTTCACCTAGCAACCCTGGAGTGGGAACTGGAGCAGGACTACCGAGATCTCTTCCACTCCATTGGGAAGGCTCAGCATTACAACAAGGTGAGAGACCCAGATCCAGACCCCTTCAGCTGGGAAGATATTGTAGAGATTTATTGGGAGGAATCCCAGGCGGCAGGTGGAGATGGGACCGAGGTCTCTCCACCGGCCCTACAGGGATGCTGGGTGGCTAGCCCAGATCCCCAGCGCCAGTGTGAAGTGCAGGGAGTGGAGAGCATTGTCTCCCCTCCCCAGCGGAAGTGTACCTTGCAAGGAGAGGAGAGCAGCGTCCTCCCTCCCCAGCGTCAGGGTGAGCTGCAGGGAATTGAGAGCTCAGACTCCATTCACCATCGACAGATTGATATGCATGGAATTGGGAGCCCCGTCTCCATTCCCCAGCGTCAGGGTGAGCTGCAGGGAATTGAGAGCTCAGACTCCATTCTCCAGCAACAGGCTGAGCTACCAGGGGCAGAGACGGTCGGTCCTGTCCCCCAGCAACAGGGCTGTTTAGCCAAAGGGGAGACCGTCGGTCTCCCCCCCCCTACAACCAGGTCCCAAACAGGCTACTTCCGTGGTAGCGCTGGCACCAGGGCAGAGTACCGCTGGTCTCTGCCCACTCAGCAACCCACCAAGGCAGCTTACCAGTGCCCAGCACAGCCGTGGTGAGGCACCTGGACATGGACAAGTTTCTCCTCTACCCAGGTGTAGTAACCAGTTATTGTGGGTGGGCTGTACTGCTGATTGTGTTTTGTGGGTGGCCTTCCAGACTAACCCGGAATCTGACCGGAAGGTCAGATATCCTGTTAGTCTGTTTGGAAAGGGGGAGAGATGTGACGAGATCAGTCTCGTCACTGCGAATTGGAGAAGCTTGGAGGCACACATTCTGCCGTTTGACTACGGCCCATGTTGACTTCCTCCTACAAAGACATAGAAGCCATGCTTCATTTGGTCAGAAAGGACTGTGATCTAACTTTTGAACCACTGGACCAATTTGTATCATTTTGACACATGTTTGTATTTGGAGTATGCTGATTCTGAAAATGTATGTTTTATGTGAATGTGATGCATACTTTTAAAGTTATGAAAAATGTGTAGATATGTGTTACAGATTCTGACCATCCCCCATTAGGTAAACACAGGGTGTCGCCAGGACTTGAACAAAGGGCCAGTGTATGGGGTTTCCCCAGGGGCATAGACAAGGAGCAAACAGGAAGTTTCCATGAGGACAGTCTGGGTGAGAATGAGCATGGTAGCCATGCCTGGGGGGTGGCCCATGGGAGGAGTCTCATGGTTCCTACCCTGTCTGATTGGCCATAGGTAATTAGGGGTTGACCAAAGGTAGTCACTGCCCCTACGGTGTATGTGGAAATGGGTTTTTATATATGTCTTGGTTTTTAATAAAGAAGAGAGTTCACTGCTTGACCCTCAACCACAGAGCGTGTGTCTCGTGCTTGGGGGAATGGGTGTCCTGCAGTAGCTGTCCCTATATCACTGGACGGGCGGATCGGCTAGAACGGCCTGGGCGCCCCCTTCTATGTCGGGGGGGTACCGTTACACTGGTGGCAAGCGGCGGAATTGTTCCCACAGCCAGAAGGACAGCTACAGGAGACACCATTCTGTGGATTTACAAGTTGGGGGCAACGCATGTCCTAGTACAGCGACCCTAAAAGCAGCTGAATGGAACCAGCAGTGCTATACGAGGATGAGGACCTGGATGGCCGGGATGCATTAAGGAAAGGCATCTGGTACCAGGCCCTGGATAATGTACAATACCAGCGGGGTGAGAGTCTCCCCAGTGAAGAGCAGCGGTTGCAGAAGCAAGTGGCCCTGCGCATGCCCTTCCTGGGAGAGCAGCCCCTTGAGGAATGGGTGGAGGAACTAAAGCTCCGTGCATGGCAGGAGCTATGGCTGGAGGATGCCTACCAGGCGCTCTGGTGGTATATGGCACAGTATACACCCTGGACAGCCGAGCATGACAAGCCAGAGGGAGAGGAGTTTGGTGGTCCTGGGTTGTTATGGCAGTCATTTGCAGAGCCTGACTTCGGGAGCCCTGCGCAGACCAGACTTGAGGATATTTTCTATGAGAGGGAGGCTAGGCATGACTGGGATGACCCCCATGAGGTAGAGCAAGACCTTGTTCACCTAGCAACCCTGGAGTGGGAACTGGAGCAGGACTACCGAGATCTCTTCCACTCCATTGGGAAGGCTCAGCATTACAACAAGGTGAGAGACCCAGATCCAGACCCCTTCAGCTGGGAAGATATTGTAGAGATTTATTGGGAGGAATCCCAGGCGGCAGGTGGAGATGGGACCGAGGTCTCTCCACCGGCCCTACAGGGATGCTGGGTGGCTAGCCCAGATCCCCAGCGCCAGTGTGAAGTGCAGGGAGTGGAGAGCATTGTCTCCCCTCCCCAGCGGAAGTGTACCTTGCAAGGAGAGGAGAGCAGCGTCCTCCCTCCCCAGCGTCAGGGTGAGCTGCAGGGAATTGAGAGCTCAGACTCCATTCCCCATCGACAGATTGATATGCATGGAATTGGGAGCCCCGTCTCCATTCCCCAGCATCAGGGTGAGCTGCAGGGAATTGAGAGCTCAGACTCCATTCTCCAGCAACAGGCTGAGCTACCAGGGGCAGAGACGGTCGGTCCTGTCCCCCAGCAACAGGGCTGTTTAGCCAAAGGGGAGACCGTCGGTCTCCCCCCCCCTACAACCAGGTCCCAAACAGGCTACTTCCGTGGTAGCGCTGGCACCAGGGCAGAGTACCGCTGGTCTCTGCCCACTCAGCAACCCACCAAGGCAGCTTACCAGTGCCCAGCACAGCCGTGGTGAGGCACCTGGACATGGACAAGTTTCTCCTCTACCCAGGTGTAGTAACCAGTTATTGTGGGTGGGCTGTACTGCTGATTGTGTTTTGTGGGTGGCCTTCCAGACTAACCCGGAATCTGACCGGAAGGTCAGATATCCTGTTAGTCTGTTTGGAAAGGGGGAGAGATGTGACGAGATCAGTCTCGTCACTGCGAATTGGAGAAGCTTGGAGGCACACATTCTGCCGTTTGACTACGGCCCATGTTGACTTCCTCCTACAAAGACATAGAAGCCATGCTTCATTTGGTCAGAAAGGACTGTGATCTAACTTTTGAACCACTGGACCAATTTGTATCATTTTGACACATGTTTGTATTTGGAGTATGCTGATTCTGAAAATGTATGTTTTATGTGAATGTGATGCATACTTTTAAAGTTATGAAAAATGTGTAGATATGTGTTACAGATTCTGACCATCCCCCATTAGGTAAACACAGGGTGTCGCCAGGACTTGAACAAAGGGCCAGTGTATGGGGTTTCCCCAGGGGCATAGACAAGGAGCAAACAGGAAGTTTCCATGAGGACAGTCTGGGTGAGAATGAGCATGGTAGCCATGCCTGGGGGGTGGCCCATGGGAGGAGTCTCATGGTTCCTACCCTGTCTGATTGGCCATAGGTAATTAGGGGTTGACCAAAGGTAGTCACTGCCCCTACGGTGTATGTGGAAATGGGTTTTTATATATGTCTTGGTTTTTAATAAAGAAGAGAGTTCACTGCTTGACCCTCAAACACAGAGCGTGTGTCTCGTGCTTGGGGGAATGGGTGTCCTGCAGTAGCTGTCCCTATATCACTGGACGGGCGGATCGGCTAAAAAGGCCTGGGCGCCCCCTTCTATGTGTGGGGGTACCGTTACAGTCCCTATCTTTGAGCTTAAAGTCACGGACATAGTGCTTACCCTAAAGCACCTAACAAGATTGAAAACTTGTAAACTTAGAATCTAAATGGGCCAACAGAATTACATTGTTCTGAATCTCTGAATTATTATTATTATCATTTATTTGTAACGCGCCAACATATTTCGTAGCGCTATACGTAAGTTATAATCAAGGCAATACAATATTAACACATTACAAAGATAGAGGGCCCTGACTTTGAGCATAGAATCCGGTGTCCATGGTGCTTTCCCCAAAGCATCATGCAAGATTGTAAACTCGCAGATTTACAATCTAAAGGTTTTGGGTGTGGTACAGGAGGGTGAGAAATGCAGTGTGTATGTTAGGGTGGAAGGTGATAGGCTTCTTTAAACAGGTGTGTTTTTAGTGAAGTTTTGAAGGTTCTGAAACAGGCGGATAATCTGGTGGAGCGCGAGGCAAGGAGTTCCAGAGAATAGGGGCAGCGAGAGTAAAGTCCTGATGGGCAATTGGTGCTTGAGAGATGCATTTGGGCATTGGAAGCTGCTCTTGCATCTTCCAGCCTATTTTCTTATCGCCATCTCTTATTCCATAAATGCATTACCTAACTGTCTGTTTCTATATTCCATTTGAATTCCATTTCTTTCTCCATAAATGTTTTGGCATTTGGTTGGGCATACAATAAAAGATCACACATATAGTTGTCAGTGTTGGGGGCGTTTGCAATGTTGGTCACGCAGTTGCGTCCCTCATGCAAGGGCGCAACTGCGAGACTCATGGAGCAAGACGAGCCAGCGGCGCCGTCACACATCCTTCCCCTCACAAAGCAAGGCGAAGCAGCCGTGCAGCACTTGGGCTGCAATGAGCACCTTTGGCGCTCATTGCAGCCAGCGGCACATCACAAATGTGAGCCTCGCAAAGTGAGGGGAAGCAGCAGCGCCAAAGGCACTCATTGCAGCCAGCGGCGCAGCACTGTTCAAGCGCATAACTCTAAAAACCCACCAAAAATAAGAAATCATATACAAAAAATTATAACACACTCACACACAGCACAGAAGGAGACACAGGAAGCCTGGGAGTGAGGTTGCAAGCGAATTACAAACATATTTGGTGAACATTTTTTCAGAAACAGCATGAAAACGAGGCTCAGCAATGCCAGGCTCGCAAAACGTATAAAATACAAGACGCTAAAGATAGTAACACTTACACGAACAACGCCAGGCATGCAGGACTTATAAAATACACCACACCGAACACACTAACACTTACACCAACAACGCCAGACATGCAGGACTTTGAAAATAAAACCAACGGCAGTCACTGCGCGCCACGCAAACATTCAGCACACACACAGAGGAGAAAGACACAGGGAAGGGAACGGGGGGAGATGCTGGAACGAGACACATGGCATTCCCAAGCACAAAAGTTGCAGGTTAACAAACACTGCAATGAGCGGCCCGTACAGTAGGCGGGAGGAAAGGTTCGCAATGAGCACCGAAGGTGATCAGTGCAAAGCAGGAAACTTGAAGTACACAGGGAGAGAGGCTCGCAATGAGCGCCAAAGGTGCTCAGAGGACAAAAAGCCTTACATCGTGTGGCAAACAGCATTACAATTTTAATCCCGTCATTTTTAACGGGCAAGTTCCTAGTCAGATATAATGTGCAGCCGTTTTTAAGACTTGAGGCTGCATACGTGGCCATTCTTTTCAAAATGTTTTTTTTCATACCTGCGCTAGAAAATAGTTGAACAAGCGTACTAAACCCTCAAAATGCTTTCTTCTTCCCCATCCAATGAGAATACCATGTTGCAAGTCTCAACCAATCAATGGGATTATAGAGAAATTAATATATGACCTACGACTGAGCAGGAATTATCGTTGTATGTTAAAATTGAGCATGCATTTTGTATTTAGAACGCACCCCTTAACAAATTTAAGAAACTAACATTTACAAATTAACATATTTTGAAGGGAAACTAGTTAAGCCATTTCAAAATAAGAATATGAGAATATAAGAAATATCCAAGGATAGCGGCAGATGGGTTATTTGGGATAGTACTTTGGTTAAACAGGTTTCCCATAGAGAGCACATTGTAAACAGAAATCTCCCATAGTGCCAAAATAGGAAAACTTTGCTCAAACTGTTACTTTGGTTAGATGTACATTTTCGCCTTCAGGAACTTCAATAGTTTTTCCTGCAATCCAATTCAACTTTGCATTTGCATATTGTTCTCATTTTACTTTCCTTGATTTAGCATATAATAAAAATTATAGAGTGTTATCCATATTTGTTTTTATGCAAAAGTAAATAATATGAACATATTGAATATATTTGAATGAATTCACTGTGTGTAAAAGCCTCAACATCTGGAACCAGTGGATCTAGTTAGTATCATCAATCCGTGAATAGCCCACGGCTTGCATGCTCTCCCATGTAGCAGTTATCAAAGCAATGCGACAGTCCTGTAAAAGATTGCAGCAGTGACCATTTTACTGTTTGTTCATGTTATTCTACGCTAGGTTGCATACTCATTAATCACAAAAGTCCAAATATATGCTTCTGTCCTAACACAGCTATAATTCATTTTTTTTTAAGAAACATTTGGGAAACATAATGTGTTTTCTGCATCTAATTTTTCTCACCAAAACTAGTTATGCAAAATACATCTTCCAAATTCATTTTTCACTGCCACATATTTCTATGTGATCCAATTGAATCAATGCAAAAAAAAATGTCAATTATGCGTTATTTAAAGCAGAACTCCCCTTACACAAGCTTGGAATGCAAATGTTTTATATTGAAGTAATATTTTACAAGCCTTTCATCAGTGATTGTTTACTCTCCTTTTCCAAACACTCAAGCCTGCTGGATACATTTGTTTTGTGCTCTTTTTGCCAGTATTTTTTATTTTATGCTCTACATGATGAATTGATTTTTATATGGTTTGTAAGGAAAATAAAAAATGTTTTATAATATTGCTTTTTAAAACTAAACTGCAGTTAATTAAAGGGATATGGAAATGTTATGGATTGATTTCACTAGGAATATTATATGCCTATGTATCTATTTACTTTTATGTACTTTAAAAGCTTTTTTTTTCTGCCTAAAAACATACAAATTAACTGCGACGGTCTGCCCTCTGCAGCTCATGAAGACACAGACTCCAAAGTGCAATGTTTCAAATGAACAAATCCGTGACCATCCCTCAGCAGCATGTTGATGAGAGATGGGCACTGATTGGTTAATAGGAGGCACTGCACAGCATGTACAGCAGAGTATGTGTCTTCATGAGCTGCAGGGGGCAGACCCAAGCAGGTAATATTTGTTTGATTTTAGTAATTAATAGATCTTATAAACACTTATTAATAAAATAATGTACATATAATTAATAGATACATATATATGTTAATATTTAGTAAAATCCAGAAACATTCAATCACTGAAGTTCTATATCTATAGTAAGCTCTTTTGAAAACCTAGCCTTACATGGGGAAAAACAATATGTAGAAAGAAAATACACTCTTTAATTATTAACTGTGTGTGCCCATTACCTATTTGCTTTCTTTAAACCTCTTTAACCTTTAAGTTATTTCAGCCTTTCACTAGAACTTACGCTGCTAACAGTAAAAGAAAATTGAATATAATAATTACAATGTAAGAGGCATAGGCTTAACCACTTTTCATATATTTAAAAAGCATGTTTTAAAAATAACAAAAGTATCCATTAAAAATACATACCTTTAATTTTAGAATAGGAATCCCTAATTTTTTTTTTTAATCCCTTTGTTAACAGAATTAATATCTGCTGGAGCAAACACTGGCATTGTGTTAGCAAAAAACTCATATGTTCTCCCCTTTCTTCTTTATCTTTGCTTCACAACCTATATTTCCACCTATATGGACCTGCTATAATGGGAAGTCCACTCCGTAGTCACACATCCTGCCCCACACTGCATTTGCAATTCTATACTTTGAATATTCAAAGAAAGTCTTATGAGAAGCTCTACATAGAAACAATTGTCACAATTGCCTACAAATTTAATCTAAAATGATTGCTTATATTTTTAGAAAATCAATCACATTTACCATGATATATCTTTAAAACATGAAGAAGGCCAAATAATTACATTTGTATTATGAATCCATTCGTTGGATTCAACAGGATTATCACATTGTTTACATTAATTGTCAGAGTATAATTTTACAAGTTAGTTAACCGACAAAATAATGTCTTTTATAATTAAGATTGTCTTTTTCTGTAAATTGCCCCCAAGGGACAATGTTCTAATGATTTTTTTTATTGAGGAAACTGGTAAGATATTTCATTCACACATGCACTACAACTTACTCCGTAGGGATTCAAAGTTATTCAAAGATATTCAGTTTATACATGTTCTATATCTTACCCATGATGGACAAATGTTAGCTACAAAGCTGACTTTCATCTTCTGTAGAGAGAATAACAAAAAATAGATTTTATGATGAAAGGGATATTATTTCAGTAAGTCTGATATTATTTCAGTAAGCCTGATAAACACAATCCGCCAGGATCAATTATGCAAAAGATAAATCATTTTACTGTTCTCTGGTGGAGCTTAAAAATGAGGCATACACACCATGAGGAATATTTCACCATATATACCACTGGGCCACTAAAGCTGCGGAGAACATGTTTCTGTAACGTTAGTTCAGATGCAATTACTTTATATATATATATATATATATATATATATATATATATATATATATACTAGCGACTTGCCCGTCAAAAAATTACGGCAATAAAATTGTAAGGCAAGTAATGCTGTTTGCCACAGAGAGTAAGGGCCTCATTCTATTAGCGGCCGTAAATCGGCCGTAAGGCTGCGATTCCTTGCGGGGGTTCTGTTAACTCGCGTTTCTATTATACGGCCCCGCAAGGATCTCCCCTTACGGCCGGCCGCATATCTTGAAACCGGCCGTAAGCTGTGAAATCTAAAAACGCAAAAATAAATTCAAGCCTGCACTGTAAGGCTCTGTAAATGCTAGGGATCATATTGGGGGACATGAGGATTAAAAGTAACCCACTCTCAAGCTTGCACATCAGCCCAAACCCGAGTTCAAATTAACTGTTTATTTTCCGGCTGCGGCGTGGGCGGGTCTGAAGTGCTCCAAGCACTCTGGACTTTTTACATGGATATTTTACGGATATTAAAAATAAAATATTTTACGGATTTGAGTATAGGATAATTATGTGCTATTTTTTCAAACATCTAAAATCCCTTTATAGTCTTCTCAAAGTGCAGGATGGCTTTATTTGAGCTATTTTATGTGCTTAATTGGTGCTAGCGGGACCTCTTTCCTGCAAGTAAGCTGCGGCTCGTTTTTAGCCTTGCAGAGAGGGTTCCCGGAGCAATTGAATTGCAAATAGGAATTTCTTACGGCCGAAACTCTTGCGGACGTTTTAGATCAAAGGCTTTCCTCCGACGCGAGCGGCCACAAAAGATAGCAAGGCGCCGGCCACAAGCCTGCCGGAGCCCCCGGCCGTAAGGGAATAGAATAGCCGAATAGCTTGCGGCCGGTCCTTGCGGCCCCGCAACGGCTGCGGCCGCTAATAGAATGAGGCCCTAAGTGTTTTGGTGGTGTGAAATCCTTGTGAGCTCATTGCGAGGCTGGCGCTGAGCGCCTTTGGCGCTCATTGCTGGCCTCTGGGTTGGTGTATTTGTTGTTATCATAGGCGCTTTTGCGCTTATTGTAAGGTCCGCAGTGATCTCGTTTTGTCGCTTATTGCAAGACTCTACCCTGGTGTAGTTTGTGTCTTATGAGCACCGTTGGCGCTCCTTGTGGGTGGCGCGGTGAAGGTGTTTGTGGTTGTTTGCGATAGTGTTGTGTTCATTTTTGTTTTGTTTTGTGTATATTTGTTTTTTTTATGCTAATTAATTAATTGATGAAATCATAAATTAATATACTATACCTATTTGGAAGTAATATATGCAGGAAGCATTGTGCTGAAGAGCTAACAATCTGTTTTAATGTTCCTAGAGCATACACTGATTTGCACTGTTGTGGAGCTGAGGTGTCTACAATGTGTGCAGTGTGTAGTGTAAATAGGCTGCGTGCGCGAGGGGAAACCGTTTGTGTAGCTGGGCACTTCCGCATTCTGTACGGTTTTTAATGTTTGCCGCTGTGCGTGGGTTGTCTGTTAAGGTTGTATTTTTGCGCGTCCGTAATGGATTTTTTCTAAGTCATTTTTTTTGTGTAAGTCTGCAATTTTTTATTTTCTAAGTCCCGCGGCTCGTATTTTTTTGTGTAAGTCCGTAGCTAGTCATTGCATGTTTGTTGATTTTTTTTCAATGTCCCGCTTGTGTGGTCGTTTGTAACCGGTTGTGAGGCGCCGTGGAGCCTCCACCTCCGCAAATGCGGGCCGTCGCTTTGCGAGGGTCCGCATTTGCGGTCCAAAAATCGTATTGGGTTGTAGGGATGAGCACCTACGGCTCTCATCTCCACCAGCGCAAGGAGCACCTTTGGCGCTCCTTGCCAGCAACTGCAGCCCTTTGCTTTGTGAGGGCCGCAGTTGTGGAGGGCTCGCTGTGCGAGCCCGCAAGCGTTAGCAACAACCCATATTGCTGAGAACTATATATGTGACTAGTGAATTGCCCGTCAAAAAATGACGGCAATAAAATTGTAAGTGAGCTAATGCTGTTTGGTGTATAATAATGAAATAAATAATACATAAATAAATGAATATACTTTACCTATTTTGAAGTAATATATGCAGGAAGCATTCTGTTGAAGAGCTCACAATCTGTTTTGATGTTGCTGAAGCATTAGTGGTATGTAGCTGCTGTGTAAGCGTGATGAATGTGTGCAGTGTAATAGTGTGCATGCTCGAGACCAAACCGTTAGCGTAGTTGTGTACTTCCGCATTGTTCTAAAATTGCGGGTAATGTGTGGTATGCGTCCTAGCGGAATATCCGTATGTCTTTTGTGGTGTTTTGTGAGTTTCTTGTCGTGTTTTGCGTGTTTTAGAGTGCTGTAGCCTCGTTTTCGTTTTGTTCGGCGGCCATTTTTTCTCTCGCTTAGAGAATTTTTTAGTGTCTAAACTCTTTTATTTTGAGTTAAATGAAGGTATAACTTGCTTTTTTAAGATCCTGGATGCTCCCTCTTGCTGTAGGTAAGCTTTTTATGTATGTGTTGTGTGTATTTATTGTGTTTTTAATTTTTTCATGTTCGCGGGTTGTGGCCGAATTTTGCGAGGTCGTTATGTGTGGTAACGTGTCTCGTATGTTTTTTGCGTTACGACGCGAAGTTTGCGGCAATGAGATGTGTATGTTTGGAAAGTTGTTTAATTATTAATATACGTATTTGACATTACAGGAACCGTTTCTAAATCGTTTGTTTGCTTATTATCTTTTTTTGGTGTATCTTGAATTTTTGCAGCTGATAGTCTTTTGCTTGCAATTCTTTTGTGTTCTTTTTCTCGTCGAATTTCTTTCTCCTCTGGTGTCTGCTGGTTGGCGCATCAGTAAAGAACAATATTAATTTACTTTGGTATGTGTATGTGTGATTTTTCGTATAATCCTATTTTGTGTCTACCATATGTTGCATACTTTATTTGCTTAATAAGTCTTTTTTATGAAGGTTAAATGTTTTTGTACAGTGAAATTGAATTTTTTTGGTATTTTGGATATGATGGCAATGTTTTTAGCATTATCCTGTTTTGTGTCCACCACTTTTGGTATGCTTATTTAGGCTTCTTTGTAAGGCTTATAGCTTCTTAAACAGTAAAGAAGAATATTAATTTACTTTGGTATGTGTTTGTGTGATTTTTGGTACAATCCTGTTTTGTGTCCACCGTATGTTGCATACTTTATTTGTTTAATTAGTGTTTTTCTGAAGGTTAAATGTTTTTCTACAGTGAAAATTAATGTTTTTACTATTTTGTATCTGATGGCAATGTTTTTAGCATTATCCTATTTTGTGTCCACCACTTTTGGTATGCTTATTTAGGCTTCTTTGTAAGTCTTATAGGTTCTTAAACATTAAAGAAGAATATTAATTTACTTTGCTATTGGTTTGTGTGATTTTTTGTACAATCCTGTTTTGTGTCTACCATATGTTGCATACTTGATTTGCTTAATTAGTGTTTTTTATGAAGCTTTAATGTTTTTCTATAGTGCAAATTTATATTTTTTCTATTTTGGATATTATGGCAATGTTTTTATCATTATCCTATTTTGTGTTCACTACTTTTTGGGTGCTGCATTTGTTATATTGGCGGGCATTAAACATTTATAGTTCCTTTTTTTTTTGTACTTGTTATACTTTACCTTGATTGAAGTGTGGAATGACAGAGGGTCCCCTCCTGGCAATCTTAATCCGCCGGTCTTCTTGTAGTGTCTGTTTGAAAAAGAAAGTGAAATGGTTAATTGTATATTTCTTCTTTTTGATTTAGCAAAGCATGGTCTTTTTCAGCATGTAATGTATTTTTCTATCTTACTTCTTCTTGTTTGTTGGTGTTCTTTAAAAGGGATTGTGGTTCACAATGCACGGTGCAAATTCTTGAGTGACGCTGTTGATGCAGAGTCTGTTTGAATAGTAAAAAAAAGGAGAAAGATTGAGCTTTAGGTGAGATATTGAATTACAATAAATTAATGTCATTTAAATGTACTTCTTTAATTAGTTTCAATTAACATTAGTTTGTTTTAAATGTGCGTGTGACATGTCACTATATATGATACACATATATGTGCGTGTCACATATCACTATACATGAATCACATTTTAATAGTTAATTTTTTATTTTTTTTAATGTCATTTAAATATACTTGTTTAATTAGTTTGGGTTAAGATTAGTTTGTTGTAGGGGCTATACACATAAATGTGCGTGCCACATGTCACGATACATGAATGACATTTTCATACTTAAAGTTTTTTTTTTTGTCCTGTCTTGATAATAAAATGTAATATATTATAGCTTACCTCTCAGTTCTAATTTGCACAATGTAAAGTCAGAAATTAGGAAACAATTCTCTTCTCAAGTAACAGCAGCAGTAAACTAATCAGTCACTCCGTTCATCACCTGAGTAGAAATGTAGAATTTTCTGGAAAGTAGGCAGTATTTATAAACTTTCAAGTGCCTCAGACCGATAGAACGCAATACGCATGCGCTATTTGCGTTCGAGCTTACAATTTGCGTTCCATCCACCATTTGTGCGTAGTAGTGTTCAAAATGGTGGTTAATATCAGTGTAGCAAGTGCCGCATAGTATGTGCCGCATAGTTTCAGTCTTGCGAGTCACTGTAGTATAGTTACGTCTGAAGCCTCGTTTTCGTTTTGTTCGGCGGCCTTTTTTTCTCTCGCTTAGGTGATTTTCGGCAGGTTAAACTCGTTTTTTTGTACTTAAATGGACGTGTAAATTAACTTTTCGAGGTGCCGGATGCCCCCCCTTGCTGTAAGTAAGGTTTTTATGTGTTCGTTGTGTTTATTTCTTGTGTTTCTGCTGTTTTCATGCGCGCCGTTTTCGGACGGTTTTGCGTGTTGGGAATGGCTCTTTTCGTGGGCGTATTTTTTTGCGATGCGGCCGTATTTTTTTGGGGAGGGACGCAGTTGTTGTTTTTTTTCGTGTACGATGCAGTTGTTTTTTTTGTAAGTCGTGCGAGGCGCCTTTGATTTTTTTTTTTTTTTAAGTCTTGCGTGTGTGTGTGTTGCCGACGTTCGACCTTCCACCACCGCTAATGCGGCCCCGTGAGGGTCCGCATTTGCGGACAAACACAGCCGAGGTGGGATACTCCACCACCGCAAATGCGGCCCCTCGCTTCGCGAGGACCCGCATTTGCGGGGAACTGCGTCCCTCGCGTTCTTGCGGGCTCGCACTATATATGTGATTGTTCCTATATACTCTGTGTTCTTCATTTGTAGTTTTCTTTTATATGTTTATATATTACCTTATTGTGCCATGATACACACCCATCCAAACTGAGGGGTAGATATTCTATATAAAAGTATAATTTGGAATTATGTTTTACAATAAAATGCTTGGTACACAGTTCTATTCCCTGAATAAGCCTTTTAGCCTAAAATTTAATTAAGCCAAATGTATGTAGCTAGGATGGGTAGACCAGATGCACTTTTATGTTCATATCAGTTAGTGTCTATTTTTCTATGTTTGAAGGCGTGGGAATAATCAGTTTGTAAAATGACCACTGTGTTTCAGTGAGAGGTTTGAACTGCGCTCCTTTGAAGATCCTAGAAAGTTCCAGTCACCATAGTTTCCCATTTACTTTCAGTTCTTGTACCATGAATCTTCTTTTATTATATTTATAAAACTATACCTCCTTGCTCACTGTGCCTTAGGGAGTTCAGCTACACCTCACTGACAAGGCCCATAAAGGCCGAAACGGGTTTGGAGTTTGCTGCTTCTCCTGTTCAGAGTAGAATTGCCTGGTATTGCGGGGCTGGACCACTCTAGTGAGTGGGACCAGACTAATATACTAGAGGATATTTCTCCCTATGAAGGGCACAAGTGAGCTAAAAGAGGTTGCTCTCAGAGTGGGTTATCATGTCCATAGAACTAACCTATTTAGGTTTGTTTGTTCTCTGATTGAGCACCTCTATTTATTTATTTTGTTTGTGTTTTTATTTATAAAACCACGTCACATCATATACAAATATTATACTGTATGAGTATCATTTTTGCTCATTAAAGCACTGCACGTATTTATGTCTCTACACATATTGCTTACATGCTTTTCAACAAGGAACACACAATTGAGAAGATTGTCCTTTTTATTAAATTAGAGGGACTCCAAAATCAAGTTGGTTTTTTTAAAGTACTTCTTAAAGAGCTTTCAAAATCAGTTGTACATTGTACATGCCGTATGTTTTTAAAATCATGGCTGAAATACTCACCATTGTACTGAATTATTATGTAATTGTGTGTCTTGCAAATACACACAGACCTTGAAAAGTTTGGCAGGAGATTTTAGCATCAAGGTTCACACCTACAGGGTACAGGGCTAGACAAGGATTATTATTTCTGCACTTGCTATGAATATAAACATGCAGTGGTCTGAATATATTGCAAAATGCAACACAAAGGACACACATAGTTTAATTTCTATTTTTATGCTTTAACGGTAATCTGTCCAGATTACCACTAATAACAGATGACCAAAATTAAAGACTTGCAGGTGTAATGAAAACACTCCATATTCTTGTACAAAATAAACTCATTATTACAAGAATTGAGTGTCTGCTTAGTTTATTTGCAAACAAGGACATATTCAAGAGATACATGCTAAAATTCCTGAGGGGTACTTACCTCAATATAAGTGCTCTGCATTGTGTGACACAGTACAAAATTGTGTGTTGAAGTGATCTGTTGCTTTTTTTATTGAACTGGGAACAGCTAAGAATTTGCAGTGTTGGGTTTGTTTACTGACAGACTGGAGACTGCCCATGATTTATAGCATCTGCCGGCAACCAGCGTTTCAAATCTCCATGAAGAGAATTTTTTTGGGATTTACAGCTTTCGTGAATGTCATCAGCCGTCACTTAACCCCAAGTCACATATATGTTAGTTTCTAGCAGTTATTTTGCTGCACAGCTGAATTTGGGAAGGGTTAACCCCTCTTTCTGATCCCTGTCAGTTTCTCCAGAGGCATGCCTAATTCTCTTGTAAACTTAATTTATGATTTTTTTCTTTTTGAAAAGGGCATCAGGAGTACATTACAGTGGTGTTCTCCAAGTTGTGCTGCTTAACTAGCCCTTTAAGGGGTGGAACATTTCTAGAGTTTAAAACATACAGTGACACTTTTCTTAGAGTTTTCCAGCTTTATGCTTCCAGACTGATAAGATAACATCTTACATATATATATATATATACAGTCAGGTCCATAAATATTGGGACATGGACACAATTCTAACCTTTTTGGCTCTATACACCACCACAATGGATTTGAAATGAAACGAACAAGATGTGCTTTAACTGCAGACTTTCAGCTTTAATTTGAGGGTATTTACATCCAAATCAGGTGAACGGTGTAGGAATTACAACAGTTTGTATATGTGACTCCCACTTTTTAAGGGACCAAAAGTAATGGGACAAATGACTGCTCAGCTGTTCCATGGCCAGGTGTGTGTTATTCCCTCATTATCCCATTTACAAGGAGCAGATAAAAGGTCCAGAGTTAATTTCAAGTGTGCTATTTGCATTTAGAATCTGTTGCTGTCAACCCTCAATATGAGATCCAAAGAGCTATCACTATCAGTGAAGCAAGCCATCATTAGGCTGAAAAAACAAAACAAACCCATCAGAGAGATAGCAAAAACATTAGGTGTGACCAAATCAACTATTTGGAACATCCTTAAATAGAAAGAATGCACCAAGGAGCTCAGCAACACCAAAAGACCCAGAAGACCATGGAAAACAACTGTGGTGGATGACCGAATAATTATTTCCCTGGTGAAGAAAACACCCTTCACAATCAAGAACACTCTCCAGGAGGTAGGTGCATGTGTGTCAAAGTCAACAATCAAGAGAAGACTTCACCAGAGTGAATACAGAGGGTTCACCACAAGATGAAAACCATTGGTGAGCCTCAAAAACAGGAAGGCCATATTAGAGTTTGCAAAACAACATCTAAAAAAGCCTTCACAGTTCTGGAACAACATCCTATGGACAGATGAGACCAAGATCAAATTATACCAGAGTGATGGGAAGAGAAGAGTATGGAGAAGGAAAGGAACTGCTCATGATCCAAAACATACCACCTCATCAGTGAAGCATGGTGGTGGTAGTGTCATGGCGTGGGCATGTATGGCTGCCAATGGAACTGGTTCTCTATTATTTATTGATGATGTGACTGCTGACAAAAGCAGCAGGATGAATTCTGAAGTGTTTCGGGCAATATTATCTGCTCATATTCAGCCAAATGCTTCAGAACTCATTGGACGGTGCTTCACAGTGCAGATGGACAATGACCCGAAGCATACTGCAAAAGCAACCAACGAGTTTTTTAAGGGAAAGAAGTGGAATGTTATGCAATGGCCAAGTCAATCACCTGATCTGAATCGGATTGAGCATGCATTTCACTTGCTGAAGACAAAACTGAAGGGAAAATGCCCCAAGAACAAGCAGGAACTGAAGACCGTTGCAATAGAGGTCTGGCAGAGCATCACCAGGGATGAAACCCAGCGTCTAGTGATGTCTATGTATTCCAGACTTCAGGCTGTAATTGACTGCAAAGGATTTGCAACCAAGTATTAAAAAGTGAAAGTTTGATTTATGACTGTTAATCTGTCCCATTACTTTTGGTCCCTTAAAAAGTGGGAGGCACATATACAAACTGTTGTAATTCCTACACCGTTCACCTGATTTGGATGTAAATACCCTCAAATTAAAGCTGAAAGTCTGCAGTTAAAGCACGTCTTGTTTGTTTAATTTCAAATCCATTGTGGTGGTGTATAGAGCCAAAAAGGTTAGAATTGTGTCCATGTCCCAATATTTATGGACCTGACTGTATATATGTATACATATGTGTATACATTTGCATGTCCCAGTTCAAGTTCCCAGAATGCAGTGTAATAACTGTTTTTCTCGGAACTCTGATCTGGAAGCAGGTTTTTAAACTTGCTTTAGACATTCAAATGTGAACACAGATGTACTATTTATTTACTGTACTACTGTACGGTGGAGACTTTTGTTGCTCTTTTGCCCACCATATTATAAATGATTGTTGTGGTGAACTACCTCCTCATAATTTCCACAACACAGGCTGAGATCCCACTCCATGCTGATGATAGCCAGTAAGCTTCAAACAGCTGTACATGGATAGGATACTCAGCTTGTGTTTAATCCAACCTTGGCTTTGCATTAAAGCTGTGTAATACAGCATGCATTAGCTTAAAGGAAGCCATGTTTGATAATGGCTTAAGGATTGAAGAGCGAGGCATTTGTGGGCACATTTGCATGTCCCAACTCAACTTCCCAGAGTGCAGTGTAATAACTGTTTCTCTGAATTCTGAGCTGGAAGCAGGTTTTTTAAACTTGTTTTAGATATTCAAATGTGAACACAGATGTACTATTTATTTACTATATATATATATATATATATATATATATATATATATATATATATATATATTTACTGTATGAGCAGATAATAAAATTGTGGAATTCCACCTGCATTTTAGTGATAGATTATATGGTAATTGTGTGTGTACAGTGCCTTGCAAAAGTATTAACCCCCCTTGACCTTTTACCTATTTTGTTACATTAAAGCCTTAAGTTCAATGTTTTGTTAATCTGAATTTTATGCAATGGATCAGAACACAATAGTCTAAGTTGGTGAAGTGAACTGAGATAAATATATACATAAAACTATTTTTTAGAAATAGAAAACTGAAAATTGGCATGTGTGTATGCATTCACCCCCTTTGTTATGAAGCCCATAAAAAGCTCTGGTGCAACCAGTTACCTTCAGAAGTCACATAATTAGTAAAATGATGTCCACCTGTGTGCAATCTAAGTGTCACATGATCTGTCATTACATATATACACCTTTTTTGAAAGGCCCCAGAGGCTGCAACACCTAAGCAAGAGGCACCACTAGGCAAACACTGCCACGAAGACCAAGGAATTCTACAAACAAGTAAGGGACAATGTTGTTGAGAAGAACAAGTCAGGGTTAGGTTATAAAAAAAATATCCAAATATTTGATGATCCCCAGGAGCACCATCAAATCTATCATAACCAAATGGAAAGAACATGGCACAACAGCAAACCTGCCAAGAGCCGGCTGCCCACCAAAACTCACGGACCAGGCAAGGAGGGCATTAATCAGAGAGGCAGCACAGAGACCTAAGGTAACCCTGGAGGAGCTGCAGAGTTCCACAGCAGAGATTGGAGTATCTGTACATAGGACGACAATAAGCCGTACGCTTCATAGAGTTGGGCTTTATGGCAGAGTGGCCAGAAGAAAGCCATTACTTTCAGCAAAAAACACTTTCCTTAGAGTTTTCCAGCTTTTTGCTTCCAGACTGATAAGATAACATCTTGCAATTTCCAAGATGGCAAAGTATATATATGTAGTACAAATAAGGAATAGTACATTAGTGAATCTATTTGAATGTCTAAAAAATAAGTTAATAAAAACTTATTTCCTGCTCAAATTTCTCAGAAATACAGTTTATGCACTGGACTCTGGAAAAACTGGGCAGGACATACAAATGAGACCACATAATGCACCGTTACTCTGTCAATCCAAACCATTTTAAACATGGCTCTTTTTAAGCATATGCTTACTGTATTTCACAGTTTTAGGTATAGCAACGGATGGATTTTTCACAAACCAGGTCACTTAACGACATACAGTACTGTTTCATGCTTACTGCCGGTCCTCAGTGTGGTGTGGGTGCCTGGTTTGTGTGGTGATTGTTGTATAGAGTAGTTCTATACAGCAATGGTTTCACATATGGTGTGCTAAGAGTGATAGAAGCCCTCCACTGTACAAAGTACAGTAGTACAAATAAGGAATAGTACATTAGTGATTCTATCTGAATGTCTAAAAAATAAGTAAAAAAAAAAACATATTCCCTGCTCAAATTTCTCAGAAATACGTATATGCCCTGCACTCTGGGAAAAGTGGGCGGGACATGCAAGTGAGACCACATAATGCACCGTCACTTTGTCAATGTGACTGTGCATTATGTGGTCTCATTGACTTTTCCTATTTTGTCTTATTTGTTGTTTGCTTCCCCATAAAAAAAGAAAAAACATCTTCAAAGTTGTAGACATGTTCTGTAAATTAAATGATGCAAATCCTCAAACAATCCATGTTAATTCCAGGTTGTGAGGCAACAAAACACGAAAAATGCCAAGGGGGGTGAATACTTTTGCTAGCTGGTAAAAATATCTACCTAGAAGCATAGTGGTTTGAAGTAACCTGATGGAGCACCCTGAAACTGACCTCAGAGTGGTGTAACACTATATGATCTTTCATTAAAATATATATAGCAGATTTAAAATGTGTACAGAGCTCAATTTAATTTTTGAGGTTCAAAGCAAGCTAAAGTGGAATCAAATCCAGCGTTCCTGGAGTAGATGTCGCTACTTAGGGCATATGATTACTAGTCCTATGTCTCTAAGCCATTGGTGGAAACTCAGTCCTACAAGGACTTTCCAACAGTCCATGATTTCTAAATCTTTCTGCTTGTGCACTCAGATTCTCTTTGCTTTAGCATTGTTGAGTTAGCCAATTTTATTAATTCTGATTGATACACTTGGGCTCAGAGAGAGATTAAACCTGTCGGTAGTCCGAGTAAGACCAAGTGGCCTATGACTGCGAGTCTAAGCAGTAACAGAAAAGAAGATTTATTGAGACAGATGCAATGCAATCATGAGACAAAAATCAATATAACAAAGGAAAACAATTGCTGAATGTACTCCGTGTAATTTTTCTTCCTCCACCACCATCACCTGACACCTCTTTAACTTTGCAGATCACAAACTTTGAATATAGAATTTTTGCCCATTTAGTTTTCCCCATCTATCTATCTATTTAGTAGGTTAGACCTAATTACTTCTCAGTATAATCTTTGCACATCACAGGTATTGTCAAAACAACACTGTAGTCCATTATATACTATATGCTTCTATTAAGAATTAGACGTAATTATAAAGGATGTTTTTTGAAAGAAATAAATGCTATTTCTTATTTATGAACCATTATATACAATTTGTATTCACTGGTGACCATCACCGTTGAGTTATTTAAACTGTTTGCTTATGTATGTTTCTCAACGGGGAGGGGCCTTTAGCCTGATAAGATTTAAATTAATCCTAGTAAAAGTACTGGTGTTAAGGACATCTGTGTTTCATCTTATGCAGATGAACAGTTCCCTTTTTTCAAGGTTCACCAGGTGCTAGAGGCAGATAAACAGAGACACCAGTGGTGGCTTCCACTGCTGAATACTCGCACGTAATAATTTATTTTACTTTCTAAAATAATTGTGCACCTTATGAGGTATAGCTCTATAGCTGAAATAATATATTGTACACATGGAACAGTGATGCTTTAAACTCAAATGTGTTATTTGTACCTCCCACTGTTAATGGAAGTCTACCACACTCCTCTGTACAAATCATCTTACATTTGCATTTGAGGTATGCATGTATACACTGAACATTGAAATAAGGCAATTTGTTATATAATTGGAGCTTATATTATTTGACCCCCCTTCCTAACCTTATACTGAAAAACAGGCAGCATCCGAGGTTAATGGCAAACTGAGCATTTGCAGAAATATAAATACAACCAAATCAGCATGGATGCCCCAGAGATCAGCAGTGTGATCTTTTCTTTGTAATGGAAAAGTGGTTTTCCTGCCTAATCATGCTCTTATTCAGACCCAAATATAAATTATCATGTGCATCATGTAGTGGTCCCTTAACACTTTACTTTACTTAATTATAAAACACATTTTTTCCTTTAGATGCAATGGTTGGGTAACATTGTGTTGTATGTTTATATTAACTAATTGTGCTATATAAGCATTGTTTTTATTTTTAATATAGTCTTCTGTTGTCCTGTTTTTCAGTTGGTTTAATTTTAAATACATTCTATACATTCTAATGTAATAAGACATAGGGAAACAGGAGTGCCTTTCAGAAAGCTATAATGTGCCGAGCAACTTGAGATAATATTTTCTTACAAGTTTGAAGATGCATTTTGACATATAAATGAATATTGGTAATGAGGGAGAGAAAGCAGAGGAGGCGATATATGGGTACAGTGAGTAATTTAATGGGAAAAAATAAACAGCTAAGCAGTTAAGTCGTCTGCTGAGATGTGAATGCAGAGGCAGTTGGTTTCTGATAATTAGTATTTGGATGGAAATAAGAACATTTGACATTTGTTGGATTCTGCCTCAGTGATTACTGTATCTATTCATTGTCAGCACAGTACAGTTTGTGAGATACATGACTTAATAATGTATGAGGAGTTTGCCAGTGACCAGACTGTCCTCCCTTTGCCGCCTTCTGGTCATTTTCTGGCCTGTGTGTATATTGCAATACTACAGACATCAGTTATAGGCACTGGTAAGAAGCTGTATTCTAGGCTTTAAGGTGGATGTTCTGTAGAATAATTATTTTAGACTTTACAAATGAGAGAGCCAGGATGTGAGCTTCAGATTTGACAATTTGTTATCTTGCCTTCAGTGCACCGAGTGTCTGTTTGACTAACTAATGTTGGCATTGCTGTCAAGAATGCCAAGAAACATAGTATTCATTATTTCTGTGTGCCTTGTAGTGTATACAAGTTAAATGCATGTTTCTTTATTGAAGTTCCTAAAAGGCCATTATTGCTCTATTGCAGTTTTGAAGAACTAAACTTGATGATGGACAAATGATTATCGGAAGTAAAAAAGAAAAAGATAGAGCCTTAAATGTATTACATTTACTAGCGACTTGCCCGTCAAAAAATTACCAATTGTAAGGCTTTTAGTCCTCTGAGTATCTTCGGCGCTCATTGCGAGCCTCTCCCCTTGTGTACTTTTGCTCCTCTGAGCTCCCTGGGCGTTTATTGTGAGCTCCGCGCTGAGCGCCTTTGGCAAAGCGAGTGTCTCCTCTGCTCTGTTTTTTTTATAGAAATATATTTTTTTACAATAATGAATTAATTAAATGATAAATTAATATACTTTACCTATTTTTAATGAATATATCAGGAATCAATATGGTGAAGCGCTAACCATCGCTGTTGTTTTTCCTGCAGCATACAATGTACATTTGGACTGTTGGTGATCTGAGGAGAAAGTGTCAGCAATGTGGCAAGTGTGAAGTGTAAATAAAAACCGTTTGTTTAGTTGTGTAATGCAGTATTTTAGATTGGTAATGTTATTAGTTTCAAGTTAGTGTTGTAAAATGGCGGCGAGTGTGTATGTGTTACGCGGGCCTCGAGCATTCCGTCCTTCCTCATAGGGTATTTTGTACCTTGTACGTTCCTGGGTTAAAGTCGTATGTGCCTGGCAGTGTTTTGCGTGTTTAGGGTTCGTGTAGCCTCGTTTTCCTTTTTTTTCGGCGGCCATTTTTTCTCTTGCTTAGGCGATTGGCAAAAGTCTTTAAGTTTGATTTAAATTTGTGTGCAACCTCACTCCCAGATATCCTGGCTGTCCCCCCTTGCTGTGTGTGATGTTTTTAGTATTTTTTTTTTATTTGTTGTGTTTTAACGTTGCGCTACCAACGTTTTTTGGCTGAGAACTATATATGTGACATGTAATGATAATTACAGCCATTGCCTTTTTTGTTGTTGCTTGTCTGAGCTGCTTTTCCAACAGTGTTTGCCAATTTCCATTAGGCATATTGAGTGCACTGGCACTTTGAATTGCTTTATTTTCACTGCACAAGCTGAAAGTTTCTTCTGCATTTAAGATTCTCTCCACCTGTAAAAGCAGAGCAGCAGAAACAAAACTGGTGGTTTCCACTGTAGTATACTTGAATGTGACAAATTCAGAGATTGTTTTATTTTCTAAAAGCAGTTTGACCTTTATTTAGTTTTTCAAAAGTGTATTATAAATATGGCATTGCATGGGCACCGACTGGTTACTTCCCAGGGCTCATAGGGACAGACTTTGAGATCCAGAACCTTTTGAACAAGGTGATACATGTAGCACACTCATTTTTAGTTATGCAGTAATTTTAACTGCAAATACTTTAACAATCTTTGTCTAACTGTGACTCATGGTAGTGGTATGTTGTACTTGAAGACCAGCTGATATTTTTTAACTAATGAAACCCCCTGCTTTAAATGGAGGCTGACACCTCAAAATGCTTGGCATTATTTATAGCTGATGGGTTTGGGCCTTGAACCTACACTGTTTTCCCTCTCATTCAAATTGTAAAACTTCTATAGAGAGATATGGGGGAAGTTGGATTAACCTGGAGCACAATTGAGTTCATAACAATTTTATTTTTGCTCTTTTTATGAGCTAATGTCCTTTTGAAGTGGATAAATAATAATTTAATATGTTAGTCTCTTTTAAATTCAGTTAAAGATGCTTACATGTTCTGCATTGCTTACGAAATAGTGTTGAATGAAAATTTCAGCAATAATACCTATATTTTGTTAGTAAGCAATAATCTGTCTTTGTTTTCTATGATAATTGCTGCATGGTTGACATTCCAAAAGGAAATGATTTAAATGTCCTGTGATGTGTATTCAGAGAACATTGCCGCACCGCAGATAGAATGGCACACATGAAATATTTTGAATTAAATTCTAGGCAGCTGAATAAATATCAAATGCAAAAGTTATCAGAGTGTTGTATGTATTTGCATGAAACAGTAATGGCTTTTTTATTTGTTTTGTTTTGCAGCAATTAGTCGCTATGCAGGATGAGTTAAACAACAAGAAAAGTGAACTGGAAAAGGCCAAGGAAGAGCAAACACATGCACATGCACTGGTGAATGTCCTCAAGGAGCAGGTGAGCCAGACACTCAAGCCACTGCTGGACATTGTATGTAATTTGTTGTTTCCCATTTTATATATATATATATATATATATATATATATATATATATATACATATATATATATATTTTTTATATATATATATATATATATATATATATATATATATATATATATATATATACAATAATGTTAATTTGTAGGGCTGTAGGTGCTGCTGTGCATCTGAAGAAATTTACTTTTATTATGTATATAATACCTAAACACAACTTTTATATGCAATTATTCTCTACTGTGTGGTTATATTTTCTTTTCTTTGCTAATTATTTCTGCTATCCTTCTGAGGAGGGTTCTGTAAAAAGCACTGGCTGTTTAAGGCGCTACATTCTTATTGTACTGATAGAAGATTCCTCTACATTAATTGTCTCCTCTCACCCCTCCTACCTCATGAAGCAGATCAGCAGAAACTAAAATGGTAGATCCTAATGCATCTTAACCTCATGTAAAGATTAATACATTGCATTCTTTATATATTACCATTTGCAAGCGTAGTTCTTCAAAAGGGTGTATTTTAATTATATAATTAGAGTGTTTTTTGATATGTACAGCTTGGAAGAGAGGTAGAATTTTTCAGATATATTCAGATATATAATAAAAGTCAGCAAAATATGATTGCAAAAACACGAAAGTCAAGATTTTAAATTTTGAAACTATAGACTAGAATATTTAGGGCAGGTGTGCAGAAGTGTCACTTAACTAGAAAACTCTTTCTTTAGTGCATATTGCCCATTATCATTTTTTTAATTAATCTTAATTCCTACTAACCGGTAAAAGATTAATGCTTTATGCCCTTTTGTAAACTTATATAAAATCAGTATGGAAGCAAGTCACTGCAAATATAAATGATGTACTGGTAGTTTATTCCTACATAACTCTACCATAGTAATGCTATTCCTGTTTGTACAAGTTCATTTTTATATGTTAACACTATTCATAATAAATAATTGTGCATTCTTTATTTATAAACCTATTCTTTAGTGAAATATACATCTGTCTAATGTTTTTCTATTCCTGCAAAAAAAAAAGAAGCAAATGAAACTTAATAATTAAAATAAAACCATTATTTTAAAGTAGCACTGAAGCAAATTAGTTTGTCAAATGCTCCTGCTTGTTTAGAGGCAGTTTCATAATGATGATATATGCAGTGTATCATTCCAATGAATTACACACATATTTTCAATGAGTTATATATCACTCAAGGAGGCAGCCATCCATAAAGACATACAATCAGTCCTAGAACTCCTGAAATTAGTTTTTGCTCTCACTGTCTGTACAGCAGGCGCATGTTGTGGCAGGCTAATATCAGATTGTGTGACCTATGTTAATTAACTACTCCAGCTGCCTTCGTTTGTTTTGCTCCTCATGGAATTAAATGGAGGTGGACAAAATCTTTATTACCAAAACGGTACATGACAACACAAGTCACAGATCACAGATCTTTATTTACTCAAAATTCTCTGGTTTTGTACACTACAAATAAGACCATGTACTATCTACAATATACTTTTTCAGTTGTATATATCTATTTTATAAAAATACTGGTGTTGATACCAGGGATAATGTAACTGAGGATACTTTGTTTATATTTCCAATTTACCTTTTGAAGGGTTGTTTCTTTGCCATGCATGCAATTACCCACATGGCATATGATTTTATGCAAATATTGTGAGTCAGGTTTGATAAATATAATTAATTGTCATGAAGAATTTTTCTTCTATTCACATTTACAAATTTGCAAAAGTGAAATCTACACTTCAAATCTACTACTGAAGATCTCTAACACAGATCCTAGAACAATACAACATGTATGAATTGTTTAGGCTAGCAGCAATGGAAACTATTTTGTGCTCCTAAAAGAATCCTTCAAACCCCTATTAATTTCCATGGTGCATCACTATTTACCATAAAGAACAACCACATTTTTCCCATGTCCTAAAACCATTCTGAATTCTCTAAAATGACCCCAGGACATCAATATCTCCTACCCGAACCTTAAAACCCCTCCCAGATCCTGTTAAAGACACCACAAAACATATTTGATATACCACATAACTGTGAGTTATTCTGTATTTCACCATTGACAAATAATAAATCAAAAAGAAAGGAATAACAGAGTATTTGTTCAGTTTTTTAAAACATGTTCTGTTTCTTTCAAGTCAGGTATTTTTAGCTAAAATAGTGTGTAGGTGATTTCCTACATGTAACAAATTCAGTTAGCAAAAAAATAAAACTATTGGACTCTAGCAAAGGAGCACTGGTTGAAAAGTTGAGAATTACTTATTAGATTTTCACCTCTGATCTACAGTTGTGCTCAAAAGTGTGCATACCCTGGCAGAACTTGTGAAATGTTGTCATTTATTTTGAAAATATGACTACCGGTAATCATGAAAAAAATGTATTTTATTGAAGGGTAGTGATCATATGAAGCAATTTATTATCACATAGCTGTTTAAATCCTTTTTAAATCATAATGATAAAAGAAATCACCCAAATAGCCCTGATAAAAAGTTTACATACCCTTCCCTTGAATATTTGGCCTTGTTACAGACACACAAGGTGACACACACACGTTTAAATGGCAATTAAAGGTTAATTTCCCACACCTGTGGCTTTCTAAATTGCAATTAGTGTCTGTGTAAAATAGTCAATGAGTTTGTTAGCTCTCACATGGATGCACTGAGCAGGCTAGATACTGAACCATGGGGAGCAGAAAAGAACTGTAAAAAAACCTAAGTAACAAGGTAATGGAACTTCATAAAGATGGAAAAGGATATAAAAAATATATCCAAAGCCTTGAAAATGCCAGTCAGTACTGTTCAATCACTTATTAAGAAGTGGAAAATTCAGGGATCTCTTGATACCAAGCCAAGGTCAGGTAGACCAAAAAAGATTTCAGCCACAACTCCTAGAAGAATTGTTCAGAATACAAAGAAAAACCCACAGGTAACCTCAAAAGAAATAGAGACTTCTCTGGCAAAGATGGTGTGGTTGTTTCAAGGAGCACAATACGACGATACTTGAACAAAAATGAGCTGCATGGTCGAGATGCCAGAAAGAAGCCTTTACTGCACCAATGCCACAAAAAAACCCGGTTACAATATGCTCGACAACACCTTGACACGCCTCACAGCTTCTGGCACACTGTAATTTGGAGTGACGAGAACAAAATAGAGCTGTATGGTCACAACCATAAGCGCTATGTTTGGAGAGGGGTCAACTAGGCCTATAGTGAAAAAAATACCATTCCCACTGTGAAGCATGGTGGTGGCTCACTGATGTTTTGTGGGGTGTGAGCTCTAAAGGCACGGGGAATCTTGTGAAAATTGATGGCAAGATAACTGCAGCATTTATCAGAAAATACTGGCAGACAATTTGCATTCTTCTGCATAAAGGCTGCGCATAGGACACTCTTGGACTTTCTAGCATGACAATGACCCTAAGCACAAGGCCAAGTTGACCCTCCAGTGGTTACAGCAGAAAAAACGTGAAGGTTGTAGAGTGGCCATCATAGTCTCCTGCCCTTAATATCATTAAGCCACTCTGGAGAGATCTCAAACGTGAGGTTCATGCAAGATGACCAAAGACTTTGCATGACCTGGAGGCATTTTGCCAAGACGAATGGACAGCTATACCGCCTGCAAGAATTAGGGGCCTCATAGACAACTATTACACAAGACTGCACGCTGTCATTGATGCTAAAGGGGGCAATACCCAGTATTAAGAACTAAGAGTATGGAAACTTTTGATCAGGGTCATTTCATTTTTTTCTTTGTAGCCATGTTTTGTTTTTTGATTGTTCCATTCTGTTATAACCTACAGTTGAATATGAATCCCATAAGAAATAAAAGAAATGTGTTTTGCCTGCTCACTCATGTTTTCTTTAAAAATGGTACATATATTACCAATCCGACAAGGGTATGCAAACTTTTGAGCACAACTGTATATAACCAGTGAAGTATTCCAGACTGGTTTGGTCGATGTGTGCCTTGCATGTTCATCTATTTTATGTTTTCACAAAAAGTCGAACATCACTAGTGTATCATTTGTCATAGCTATTAATGTTTGGTCATTTTGTTGTCTGCACAGCAAGTTTTATTATGGCAACTTTGTTTTAGTATTTGAGAAATGGTATCCTATGCTTATATTTTTTGAATAAGGGTCACATTGTTGGATCTGACAGAGACAATATTTCATATTATTGTAGATTCTGAAGTTTAGGACTTTACATGCAAGTATTATATTTTTTTATAGCATCTAGATGATCTTGATGGATGGTGGCTATCTAAGACTGGACGTCCAAGTCAACCTTTTCAAGGGCTTTTCATGTTGTCTGTCACACGTTTGTGGTGTAGACCATAAAGTACACCGGCTTTTAGGCAAACTGCTGCACTAAGATCTATTGAAGTCTCAGCCTTAATCACCTTCATCTGTTTCTGAAACGTGTACATCAAGGAGAATCCCAAAGCATTCTTCACTCCCTTAATTGGTTATCTTCCAGTGATTACATTTGTGCAGCAATTTTTACCTCTAATAAATGCAGTTCTTTGAATCATAGAAACCGAATGTAATTTCCCACATGATTATCTACTGCACCCTAATCTCTAATGATCCTGATATGAGAAAGAAGTCTTTGATGGAGAAATCTGAATAAGGTGTTTCTCATTATTCTTAGTTCATGAATGTTTTTACTTATGAGCTATATTCTGTGGAAGTTCCACCATCTAATTCATAAATGCAAAAGTGCCGCATTTAACAAAAATTAGGTACTTTTACATGAAAAAATATTAACTGAAAACTGTATATTTGAAACTTGCTGAAAATATATGTGCGCAAATCATGTAACAGTATTTCGGTTCATTGGCTGATAGGGACAAGACCCGAAAGATACACAAACAAATATATGTGTATGCAATCTTACTTTAATTTTAAATATTATCTTTAAATCACTGTAAAGAAAATATATTTTTCAGGGTCTCTTTAATTTTATCCCTATTACATCATTAATCTCCCCATTTTACCAGTTGAGTTATAAGTGCAGAAAACTCTTCCTTCCAAAAGTTTTATCAATTATTTATTATATGTGTATTTATTCACTGTATGCTTACTATTATAATTCTTGTAAATTAGGAAAAGATGTGTACCCATGGTGCTGTAAAAATATACAATTTACTGCTGGCTCCAATTACTTGCAGTTAGCTAATGCATCCTAATTTTTTTCCCTTTAATACATGCAAAATCAGATAATTAATTGCCCTCTTAGAGACTTCCAATTGATTTATCTTGTCCTGCTTATATTATTATTTGTATTCTTTTTTTTTCCTTGGAATTATATTGCGGCTTTAACATTAGATATTTAAAAGATATGGTGAGCTTTTGCATTGTTCCCTAATGTGCCATTGCAGTATTTTATATGTATAGCTGGTTATTTCTCTTAGAAATGTTACCAGTGTTATTCATATTATTTATGATTGCCGTGTACAAGCAGAGTCAATCTAACTAGCATATATAAAGTTGATGATTCAGATATGTTACATAGAAGCATAGATTTGATGGTGGCTAAGAGCCAAAAGCCCCATCTAATCAGCCTGTTCAATCTATCTAAAAACATTTTTACCAATTTCTCAGGACAGCCATATCCCAAACATTCTTGAACACCATGGGCCTCATTCAATTGCTACGTTTTAGTGATCCGGGCTCGCAAATGACGATTGTAAGCTACAATGCTTTTCAGTTGCCTTCCGTTTGCGTGCTCCGATCGGGTTACGTGCTGTGAGCTACTTTCCATTGCGATTCTTCCTTCAAAGCCTTTGATCTCTCAAGGCTGCAAGAGTTGCGGACGCAAAAAATCCCTAATGGCTATTTATGGTAATTGCTCCGATCCACCCTTCCGTCAAGCCCGTAAATGGCTAAACGCGAAGCACAGGTTACTTGTACCAAGGAGGTGTCACAAAGAGCTTACATACAAATCAGAGTACTTATTAATCCAATAAAAAAGTAATGCTGTACTTTTATTAAAGGTGAAAGTGATTTTGGGTCTGAGAATTATTAGCACAATATTCCCCAACTCTCAAATCAGCAGAAATAGATCAGACTTCAACCTCCAAGCCCATAGGACTTTGATATCCAACCTCCATATTTCATTAATGTCCTACGGGCTTGAATACGGGTTGAGTTACAGGTTGGAGGTCATTCAAGCCCGTAGGACTTTGGACGGAAATTAAACGTGAAATAAAGTATTGTATTCTGGCGATGTGCAAGCTTGAGAATGTTGTGCTTTTAATCCTTATGTCACCCATTGTGTTCCCCATCATTTACAGTGCTTTACAGTGCTGTATTGAATTTATATTTGCAATTACAGTGCTCTGAGTTTGTGGGCTTGAAACACGAGTTACGGGCTTGCGGCCGCGATCATGTTCAAGCCCGCAAATGCTTACTGCCGATAGCATGGTTTGCGTTTATCGGGAAGGAAGACTAATTTACGGTGCCGGACAATTGAATAGCAGCACAAACGTAGAGCTACGCGAGGACGAACTTAATCGCAGGAAATCGGAGTTACGTCCCGCAATTGAATGAGGCCCCATGCCTGTATTTGTCCCTGCTGCTTCCACTGGAAGACTGTTCCACTTATGTACTATGCTCTGTTTGTTTTTCTTCAATAGGACAGTTTAGACAGTAATTGTGTGTCGTCTATACCAGTGGTTCCCAAATCTCTCCTCAAGACCCACCAGCCAGGCCATGATTTAGGTGAGCAAAGGCGAGGCAACTAGTATTCAACAGGCAGTGGAGCCTGAAATTGTTTCACCTAAATCATGGCCTGTCTGGTGGGTCTTGAGGAGAGGTTTGGGAACCACTGGTCTATGCACATACATAGTTGCTAAATCTGTGTTTAAATTCCCCTTGACTTGACTTGTGCAGTGTCTGATAGGCAGCACCCATCATGGCAAACTCACAACTTTGCCCTGGAGAAGGATAATAGAATCTTAAAAGTCCAATGTATTAAACCTATTTTTTAGTTCACCATTGATTAGGCTGTCTTGGTAAGGCTTGAATAATGTTATCACTGTTGAAATATTCCACTTCCTTTCAGTCGTGCTTAAGACAATGATAGCGAAGGGAAGAGGTACAGCAACTGTCACTAATGAGGTAAACTGTGTGTTTAAAGATTTGCTTTGCGTCTGTTTGCACTTGAATTTTTTATGTTACTTATTGGTGAACTACAAAATAGGTTTAACATGAAAGTCACTTACACTAACCCTTTAACAAGTGCCTGATTGCTGCAATAAATTGTAATATTACACATATTTAATAAATACCTTTATAACTAAAATATATATTTCATTTGTATCTAATGTGATGATGAAATCATATGATTTAAAACTTTTGTTGAGTCTCTTGACATTTAAAGGGACTCTTTCACACCAGCAGGAAGTTGATTTAGTTTTAAAGATCATTAAAAACTGCCTGTACATTGTACTAGCATTTTTTTCTCAACAGTAAATCATTTATGACATATTTAGAATTGATTTTGCAGCTCCTTATGCAAATGTGTAGCTCAGTATGCTGTGTGGATCAAGGTGCTTGATAAGGGTGGGAGATGGGGCTAACTGCCAGATAACATTGGGGATCTTTATTTTAGCCACTGCAGAGACAGACATGCAAACTGTAATCCCAACACATCAAATCAGCTAGTTAATATGCATGAGTTGATCATTTGAATATAAATGCAGCAACAACAACATGGAAATCCCCAAGATTGGTTCACTTTAGGAAACAAATGGATAACACAACATATATTTGGGGTGACACCTTCAACAGACATGCACACCCATCTATCATGTTTTAAACATTACAAAATGTGTTTATTGCCTGAAAAAAATATTAAGCAATGCCTGTGTAATCTTTCTTGAAAATAAAAGGACATGCTTCAAAATATACTGTAGTATTTAGGTCTTATAAATTAAATAACTGTTCATTAGCCCCCAGGGCAAGTATACATTTGTATCAGATTATTTTCCTCTAGGGCTTTCATTGTAAAGAAAATACCTAATTGCAGTGAATTTATGCATCATTGACATTATGAACATAATGACCATATATATATTTTCAAAATTGCGTAGAGTACTTTGAAAAGAATATATTATTCATAGAGTCTGGACATTTTTAATGCAAGGACATACATTTTGAAAGCCCATGTTTACCTTCTGTCAAGTTATATGTGCATAACGAGATGTGTGAGAGCTTTACACAAAACAGTATTTATTAGCTGACATTTTATATCTATGCATAAAAACATTGGGTAAAAAAAGAACATTTTAAATGTCACCAAGGACTTTCAATATTACCATCAATAAATAAGTTGCACATTATTATGAACTTCAAGTACATAGATAGAAATGTCATCACTCTATACAGCACTTCTATTCTCTCTGCAAAGATGTGTAAGTAACCTCATACTGTTGAATACCAGGAAGAATAATGTGGCTTAGAACTTGTTCAAATAGTTCTGTTATTTGGAAAATATTATATGCCTAGAAATGCCAACTGCTATTAGATCTTATTGATGAAAACCTTATAAAATATAGCCGAGCATATAATTAACAGCCATGGCCACTGTTTACTTATTAAATAATCAGTGTCTAGAAGGGCTAGAAAAAGTGTCTCTTCTTGTAGGCATTTAAAGCAGAGGTGGGCAAGTTCCGTCCTGGAAGGGCCACCCACAAGCGTGGTTTTGAAGATATCCTTTCTGTGCACAGGTGAGTCAATCAGGATGACTGAAGAGGTGATTGACTCACTTGTGCGCAGCAGGGATATCATCAAATCCAGGCCTGTGTGTTGCCCTCCGGGACCGAACTTGCCCAGCCCTGCTTTAAAGGGACACTATAGTAGTAAAATGAGTAATTGAATTTGCCTCCTGCTTTAGGAAAGCCGCATTGACTTGTATATATGGTTATTCATCTAGGAGTTTGACATATTTCCTCCCACCTACCATCCATATTGCGAATTTCTCTTAGTGTGTCATTGTATAAGGGGGCGGTCAGTAACTGTAAAACTCCATTTCGCAGTTTCTAGTACAGAAGTCATCACTGATGTGCCCGACTTCCAATACATGACTGAATGAACCAATATGGAACCACGGCTGTGCTGTGTGCTCTAGTAATGTCAATATTTAGTTGCCGCCTGTCCTCCCATACACTGACACACTTTTAGGGATGGGAAGAACGAGAAAGGCCAAGAGGACCACCCTCTAAAGGACAGCTAAAGGAAATTTGAATAATGAGTATTATTTCATAACCAATACCTTTAAAGGGCCATGACTGGTTTGTACCACTATAGTTTCTCTAATCTGCATTCATGAGTACTTTATTTCCAATGTCTTTTTAGTTGTAAGCACCTCTCCAAACAATGCCACATATACATTGCATAGAACCAAAGTTTGTAATTTGTCATATTCCCTTTAATTACACTTTTCTCATGTAATTGAAATATTGATTGTTTAAACCTTAAATTCCCATATAGCAAATTTAATGTTGAGAACCCAGCTTTTGTAATAGTGTCTGCTTTGTATTTTACTCTGATGTTTTGTTTTAGAGAAAATCACATATTCCTTTCTGTCCTTGCCTGGCATTTATTGTTACCTCTAGGCAGTATGAACACTAAAAGAGATTTGTGGCACTTTTAAATATTCTAAAAAGTCCATTTAAAAATAACCATAGGGGCAGGAACCCAGTGGCTAATGGCTTTCTGCCAGCACTGCAAAGTTCAAATCATTATCAGGCTGTTGAAAACTAATTAGAAATACTAGAATATCTTTGAGAAGAATTTGAATACATCCCGCTAATGCCTGGAAATGACTTTCCAACCTTGTTATTTCCAGTATAATGACATAAACATAAAATTCCCTTTAATCGCGATTCAGACATATGCAGGCTTATTTTGTGCAAAACCTTGTTAAGATGAGAACTTTAGTACCATGAAGATGATCTAATTATTTACATTAAATGGATTTATTAAAATGTACATCTGTAAACTTTTTGAAATTAGTTATTAATCATGTAAATTATAGTAATCATATCTGTAATTTTTCCTTTGCAGCTAAAAGGCGCCAAAGAGGTCACGGATTCACACAACCATGAATACCTCCCCAAAGTAGGTTATCATAAATCAATAGCAATCAGCAAAGGCACCTCATTTCTCTCTCTCTCTCTCTCTCCCCCTCTCTCTCATTTTTTCAGCGTTTTTTTTTTTTGCATCATTTAATTTACAGAACATGCCCACAACTTTAAATATGTTTTTTTTTTTTTTTGATTGTGAAGTTAACAACAAATAACAGAAAAAGTCAATGTTCATAACTATTCACCCCCCTAAAGTCAATACTTTTGCGGCAATCACAGCTCCAAATCGCTTTGGATAAGTCTCTATGAGCTTGCCACATCTTACCTCTGGGATTTTTGCCCATTCCTCCTTGCAAAACTGCTTCAGCTCAAGTTGGATGGTTTGCGCTTGTGAATAGCAATCTTTGTGTCGGACCACAGATTTGAGGTCTGGGCTTTGACGAGGCCATTCCAACACATTTACAAGTTTCCCCTTAAACCACTCAATTGTTGCTTTAGCATTGTGTTTGGGGTCATTGTCCTTCTGGAAGATGAACCTCCATCCTAGCCTCAAATCACGCACAGAGTGGTACAGGTTTTGCTCAAGAATATCCCTGTATTTAGCACCATCCATCTTTTCCTCAACTATGACCAGTTTCCCGGTCCCGGCTGCTGAAAAACATCCCCACAGCATGATGCTGCCACCACCATGTTTCATGGTGATGTGATGTGTTGGGTTTGCGCCAAATATAGCGTTTTCTTTGATGGACGAAAAGTAAAATTTTAGTCTCATCAGACCAGAGCACCTTTTTCCATACATTTTGGGAGTCTCCCACATGCCTTTTCGCAAACTCAAAATGTGCCATTTTGTTTTTTGCTGAAAGTAATGGCTTTCTTCTGACCACTCTGCCATAAAGCCCAACTCTATGGAGCATATGGCTTATTGTCGTCCTATGTACAGATACTCCAGTCTCTGCTGTGTAACTCTGCAGCTCCTCCAGGGTCACCTTAGGTCTCTGTGCTGCCTCTCTGATTAATGCCCTCCTTGCCCGGTCCGTGAGTTTTGGTGGGCGGCCATCTCTTGGCAAGTTTGCTTTTGTGCCATGTTCTTTCCATTTGGTTATGATAGATTTGATAGTGCTCCTGGGGATCATCAAAGGATATTTGGATATTTTTTTAAAACCTAACCCTGACTTGTACTTCTCAACAACATTGTCCCTTACTTGTTTGGAGCGTTCCCTGGTCTTCATGGCAGTGTTTGGTTAGTGGTTTCTCTTGCTTAGGTGTTGCAGCGTCTGGGGCCTTTCAAAGAACACCAAAATACATCAGACATTACAGCAATAACAAAAAGCTGATAAAAAGACTGTGTCTGTGAATTAAAATGTTATGTACAATTTAACATTTATGCAAAATAACCTGTGCAGTAAAGGTTTAGGTAAATCCTGTACTATGGGTTATTTAATATGCTTTAGTATCTAAACTCTTCTTAAATGAAAGAGCACAGAGTTCAAAATGTATGTAAATGTACCCATTTTCGCTTTTAATACTGCAAGATGTCAATACTGCAAGATGTGCATTTTTAGAGAAATCAGGGTAAAATTATATATGGAGAATAAAGAGGAAGTGATCTAAACTGACACTGACCTGATTCACATCTGTAATCTAAATAAATATCTATATCTGTAGGTGACATTGCTTTTGGCTTCAGTTTGACCTCATCAGTTACCACCTCATCAGGGGATTACTGGTAATATGGTGAACTGTAGTGGGCTAGAGCAGCAGGTTGCAGGCCCTGCATTGCTGCAATATGTCATGTAATCCCCGTGACAAAGCCATTGCTCTATTTCTACTTTTTATCAGTTGTATATACTGAACAGACACTGTTGTGGAAAACATGGAAATAAATCACACATTGCTTTGTAATATTTTACCAGAAGAAAAAAAGATTAACAAAATCATAAAGACTAGGATAACGAAAGCAGAAATATCCATTATTCTGGAAAGCAATTATTAGATTTCTATTCATTTGCTGATTTATGTTTATTAATTACACTCTTACACTTTGCATTAATCATGAGAGGAAACTACAGCTTCCATTTATGTAGAAAAATATTGTGTACCAGAGCCTATTCATGAATCATATGTACGGTTTTATTTTAATTGGATATTGATAAATACATGCATTTAATTTGCTTTCGTCTTATTGGTAGGCTATGAAAAGAAAATTGCTGCCAGTAAAGTGTAATAATTTGGAGAGGTTTTATTCATTCTGGAAATAGGATGTTGGTAGGATTGGAATTGTATAAGGGATATAGCAGGTTGCCTGTCTTTAATATTAAAATACTTTACTAAGTATTTATTTGCATATTTAAACATAATTTTATTAACACATGCTTAAAAGCTCTGTTTTTACACTGAAGACTTCTAAATAGTCCCTAGAAAGGTTTGCCCCTTGTAGCTAATGCATACAATTTTCTAGATGTACTTGCCAATCACAGATTATCTCTCTGCAGCATTTTCGACCACATGCTATTGAGCAAAGTTCCCTGTTATTGCAGAATTAAGTGTACACATATAAGTAAATATAATTGCATTTATTATTATCATTATTATTATTAACTAGCGACTTGCCCGTCAAAAAATGACGGCAATGTGATGTATATGTTTGTCAAGTTGTTTAGTTATTAACATATATTTTTGACCCTTGTAAGTATTTTAATATGAACGTGTATTTTTGTAAAATGTTGATGTAATGGTTTTTTAAAATGTAATTAGTATCTGAAGAATTGTTAACTTTAATATACATTGAATGAATAGGAAAGCAAAAAGTAAAAACCCTTCTTTAAACGTCGCAAATTTTAACATGAAGTTTAAACTATATGTAAGCAATAACCATCAAAGTATATATTTTTAAACTTGAACTTTATTTTTTATGTAAGTTTAGAAGTTAACAAAACATTGGTATAATTTTGAACATTATAAACAGGAACATAGTGAATACATTTTGTAACCTAATTTTTTATTAAAAGTATTAACATTTGAATGTAAAAACAATTGACATTTAAATTAATCAGTATTAAAATTCAATTTCTATCACAATAATTGTTAACTTGAATATACATTGAATGTAGAGGAAGGCATACAGTAAAACTCTTCTTAAAACGTACGTAATTAAAGTAATTTATTACTGAGCACATAAACTGGCGATAAACATTAATGTAGGTAGTAATCTTAAGATAACAGACAATATTTACATTGTGACTTAAAAGGTGCTTGACCTCTTAACATCCACTTTGTAATCTGTTGAATGAAATAACTTGAAAATATATTTTTTAAACTTGTAACATTAGAAACATTAACATAGTGACTTAACATTTTAACATAATTTTTACTAACAATGCAAGGCAAGTATTTTGTGAGGCAAATCATTCATAAACATGACTTCCATTAATTATGACTGAATTAAACAACCAATTGTTATGTATTTTGCAATGCTTTAAAAAAATCTTGGCATCGTTAATTTGTATCCTTCAAAGTTATAATGTTTTTAGTAAAAATACGTCCATCTTCTAATAAATCACCTTGACTTTCATTGTTTTCAATGTAAACTTTAATAGCCTGTGGATTTTTGCACCGTGACAACGCAACGTACAATTGACCATGTGCAAAAACTGGTTCTTCCAAGAAAATACCCACAGATTTGAAAGTTTGACCTTGTAATAACCATCAAAGTATATATTTTTAAACTTGAACTTTATTTTTTATGTAAGTTTAGAAGTTAACAAAACATTGGTATAATTTTGAACATTATAAACAGGAACATAGTGAATACATTTTGTAACCTAATTTTTTATTAAAAGTATTAACATTTGAATGTAAAAACAATTGACATTTAAATTAATCAGTATTAAAATTCAATTTCTATCACAATAATTGTTAACTTGAATATACATTGAATGTAGAGGAAGGCATACAGTAAAACTCTTCTTAAAACGTACGTAATTAAAGTAATTTATTACTGAGCACATAAACTGGCGATAAACATTAATGTAGGTAGTAATCTTAAGATAACAGACAATATTTACATTGTGACTTAAAAGGTGCTTGACCTCTTAACATCCACTTTGTAATCTGTTGAATGAAATAACTTGAAAATATATTTTTTAAACTTGTAACATTAGAAACATTAACATAGTGACTTAACATTTTAACATAATTTTTACTAACAATGCAAGGCAAGTATTTTGTGAGGCAAATCATTCATAAACATGACTTCCATTAATTATGACTGAATTAAACAACCAATTGTTATGTATTTTGCAATGCTTTAAATAATCTTGGCATCGTTAATTTGTGTCCTTAAAGTTATAATGTTTTTAGTAAAAATACGTCCATCTTCTAATAAATCACCTTGACTTTCATTGTTTTCAATGTAAACTTTAATAGCCTGTGGATTTTTGCACCGTGACAACGCAACGTACAATTGACCATGTGCAAAAACTGGTTCTTCCAAGAAAATACCCACAGATTTGAAAGTTTGACCTTGTGATTTATTAATGGTCATGGCAAATGCCATAATAATGGGAAATTGTCTTCTTTGAAGTATAAAAGGGAGACTACTTTCACTTGGTGCTAAATCTATTCTTGGTATGAAAACTCTCTCTCCTTTATGGGTCCCAGTTAAAATTTCAGCATCTATAAAATGGTCCTTTAATTGTTGAACAATTAATCTTGTGCCATTGCATAGGCCTTTTTTGGGGTTCATATTTCGCAGTAACATGATAATTGCACCTTTCTTTAGCTGCAAAATATGTGGTGGCATTCCAGAAGGAGTTAAAGAGTTTATGAATTCAGTTGAAAAGTTAGCCTGACTTTCATTGTCATCAGCAAGTACAGAATCAGCACTGTGATAATTTCTTTGTGGTGCATAAATTTTTTTTAAGATTTCATTATTGAGGATTAATGCATCTTTATTTTTACACGTCAGTATGACTTGGTTGGCAAGCTCGGAATATTCTTCGTTATTTATGCTCCCTTCAAATATAGCCGATATAATATCTTGTTGACAAATCATATGAGGTGGGATCTCTACAGTGTCATCAGGTAAATGTAGTATTTTTTCTGTTCTGCCTTCTCCAATTTTAATAAGCCAATCATTGAAATCAGTTTGGCCTTCTGATCTCATATTTTGTTGCAGTTGAAGATGGGTAAAATGTTTCCATACTATACTTGACTTTATACATGTTTCGATAATGTCAGTTCGATTTCCATGTACAACGACAGGTAATGTTTGTCTGAAATCGCCACCCAACAACATTACCTTTCCACCAAATGGAAAAATATTCTCCATGACTTCACGAAGCAAACGGTCAATACATTGGAGGGCATAGCATGACATCATTGTGGCCTCATCTATTATAATTAATTTACATTTCTTCAATTTCTTTGCTTGTAAGGATGTCATGCGAATATCTGACACAGAATTTTCTAAAATAGGCACTGGCAGTTTAAATCCACTATGAACAGTTCTTCCACCTTCTAATAAAAGTGCAGCAATTCCAGTAGTGGCAAACGCCATTGCTATTTTTCCTTGTGCTCGTACTGAACTCATTAATAAATTGTACAAATATGTTTTCCCTGATCCGCCAGGTCCATCAAGATAGAAATAACGCTCTGTCACCATGTCATCATCTATAGCATTTTTAATGGCATGAAATGCTTGCAATTGTAGTGTATTTAAAGCTGCAAGTCTTTCTTCTGTTCTTTCTGCTTGTAGTTGAATGTCATAGTCTTCAAAGTTAATGTCATCTATAAGACCTGGATCAGGCAAATTAAAACTTGCACAACTTAATCCATGAGTTAAAAAGACTTCTTGGATTTCCATTAACGCTTTTAAGTGTGCAATGGGTTCATTGTATCGTCGCATAAAGTCTTCAGCCATATTACTTTTAAAAGTCTCCCACAAAGCTAATGCATTTGGAGCATTTGAGAAGATACAAATAAAAGCAAATTGTTCTCTCATCTGTCGTGGCATTTGACATTGTGCTGCTTCTTCTAAACATCTTTCCCACTCTGTATCATCAGCGAGTAAGTTTCTATGTCTTGCAGCTAAATGGAAGGATTCATATACAATGTCATTAACAGTTCTTAAGTGTTCAAAACTTTGTGCTCCAGGAACATTTAAAAGTAATATCCGTAAGCAAAAACGTTCCACATCTCTTGGACTGACTGTGTAAATTCTTGGAATAATTTTATTGCCTCTGGTTTTTCTTGGTCTCCATAATCCATTCACAAAAACATAGTGATATGGAATTTCAATATATAAGTATTGTGTTGCTTCAGCATCAGTGGAATTTAATGCAAACCATGCAGTTAGTGTAGTGTGACGATCTTCACTTTGGGCCAATGCATTCATTTCATTTCCAGCATGGAAATAGACTAAATGTCGTTGTGGCAAATGTACTGCTAACCTATATACTGCATGTGATCTATCATGCATTTCAAATTTTAAAAGCCGCCACATAGCTTCTGGCGCACTGACATAGCGAGCATCTACATGAGATGCAAGTTCATCATGTACTAACTCACTACTTTCAGGGTTGTTTGCACTTTTGACGACTACAGTAGCTGCATCGTAACCTTTGTAAATATATTTGTAGACATATTTAATGGATTTGATGGAAGTGCAGGCTTCTACGTTGATGTGGGCGTTGTACTTCATGAGTAAATGTGGATTGTAGGGTACTACATATCTATTGTCCACTTTTTTTCCACGAATAATGGCACTATCTCCTTCTCTTCTTTTATAAAGTGGATATCCATCACAATTGGCATAGGTTTTGTCTCTATAATCTTTTGGAAATTCTTTGGAACATTTATTATTTTCCATACATGGTGATTGTGGATTAAGGTCACCACAGGGTCCATGAATCATGCGATGAGTAACAATCTCATATAGTCTACCATATAGTTCTGGATCTGGTAGTTCAGCAACAATGACTGCATCCACTTTGTCTGAAGTATCTAATTTATCTTTTTCTTGAAGTATTATTAGAAGATGTGCATGTGGAAGGCCTCTTTTTTGAAATTCAATGGTATATACATAAGCAAGACATTTGCCAAATAACTGATTTATAGTGAAGTCACGTATTAATTCATTTAATTTAATCTTAAAAACTCTGGCTACTAAATCTGGTCGATCTGAAGCAGTTTGTCCAAGAAGTAGATTTAGTGTAATTTCTGGCCATTGTGGGTTACATGTAAATGTCACAAATAGATCGGGTTTGCCAAATTTTGTCACAATAGCCATAGCATCATTGTATCTTTCTCTCATATTCCGAGGAGATCCTTGAAAGGAAGATGGTAAAATGATGGCTTTGCCAGCTGTCATGTCTCTGCTTGTAGCCACGTCAGCAACATAGTCCATGAGTCCAGAATATTGTTCTACACGGAGTTTATCTTGTTGATATTTGATAAAGTTTAAATTATTTGCCTCAACTTGCAAATATGAATCAATAATCCATTGTTGTGTTAGTTTCCCACCACATAAAATTGGATTAAATACATTGCGAATGGCAATTTGAGCTACTTTAAATTCAAGCATAGAAACATTATTTCGGATTCTGGCTTTAGCATTTGGGTAACTGGGAAGAGTTAATTTTTGTTGCCAACCTGCTTCTCCGTGTGGGAAAAAGATGGGATATGTCATTGGATCTAAATTTGGACTTTAGATACTCATATTAATAAACGGTTGGTCCTCATTTCTAGGATATATTCGAATGTCTCTTTGAAATGGTGGTTCTCCTTCATCATTCTGAAACACCATTGCAACCTCATTTGTTGTTGGCAAGTTACAACGACGTTTATCAGTATGTCTGTCTCTTTTAAGCACCATATTAACCTTCGGCATTGGTAATTGATGTGTTTGTGAATGAAGTAGTTGTTCATTTTCTACTTCTGCCAATTTTTTATAAGCTTTACTGTAGGGATTGTTGTCCATAATGTTATTTAGCTCTATGAAAACAGTGGGTAAGCATTTTTTATTTTCTTCCATCTGCATACGTTGGTCAACAGCTTCCATTGTATCTAGGACATATAGTTGAGCGAATTTTCTTTTATTTCCTTCCTCTGGATGTAAATGGGAAGTGCGATGATAAATTTGTCCTTGGACTTTAAAACAGTAAGGACCATGTCCTGGTACATTAGCAGCTAATGTTGCCCCCATGGATGCAAAGGATATGGCACTATTGTAGGATCTTATGTTTGTCTTAAAATTTTTGTAGTTTGGAAAAGTAGGTTCAGTCATAATATTTTGTAAATAAATTGGAAATTCTTTCCTTTCTGGAAGTTTGAACTTGCCTTTTTGACAACAACTAATAAATTGTCCATCTCTGGGTCTCTCCTGTTTAAAATAATAAGCCTCACAAAACTGACATTGAGTAGTCATGTCCCCACAACTATGAACCTCTACTGCTAAAGACTTGAGTAGAGGACAATTTGCAAAGCATATAGGATTTTGACTTTCATATTCATCAGGTGAAATGTCATATAATGTTTCAACAACAGGTTCTAAATGTTTTGTTTTTTTCGTTGCTTTTCTTGGTATATGTTGTATTGTTTGAGGTAAAATGTCATGTAATGTTTCATGAAACGGTTCTAAATGCTTTGTTTTCTTTGTTGCTTTTTTTGGTATCTCTTGTATTTTTTCTGGTAAAATGTCATCTGATGTTTGAGCAACAGGTTGTAAATGCTTTATTTTCTTTGTTGTTTTTTTTTGGACATATCTTTAATTTCTGCAAGTGACAGTCTTTTGCTTGCAATTCTTTTGCGTTCTTTTTCTCGTCGAATTTCCTTCTTCTCCGGTGTCTGCTGGCTGTCTGCTCTCTGTCGTCGTTCTCTAGCTTGGCGTCTTTTCTTTTCTTGTTTACTCTCGTTATCAGCCATGTTAATCTGTAAAAATAAAATAATGTACCATTAGTTTATTTTGAGATGTTAAGTTGTTTTTCATGACAAATAGTTATCAATAGTGTGTTAACATTTTATACTTAATCAATTTCAATGCGGTCAATTGAATAAAAGTCTAAATAAGGCCATCAGATAATTATTTAAATACATTTTTATTTATTAAACATGTATCCAAAAGCAAGTGTTTCAGTAACTAAAAAGGTATTTTCAAAAAGATGTTATGTCCTTATTTACAGCACTATTCAATTTGTCAAATGGCAATTAAATTAGGGTTTAGGACTGGAATGTTACAATGACAAATTGTATAGATTCTGTGTTTTTAGACTTTTTTGGACTATGCCAATTTATTTTTTAAGTTTACATTGAAGTTTGTATTTAGTGTTAAAGATTATTGGCCCTAAAAGACAAATAAGAGATAGATGATAGATATTACTTTTTATACTGTACCTTGGTTGAAGTTTGATTTCAAGCAAAATTCTTTGTTGGTCCTGTGTTGAAAGCCTTCGTCCGATGGTCTGGTCCTGTGTTGAAAGTCCTCGTCCGATGGTGTAGTCCTCTGTTGAAAGTCCTCGTCCTCTGGTGTGGTCCTCAGTTCCAACTCCTGTTCCGATGTTCTTGACGCAGTATCTGTTATAAAATAAAAATGAAAATGTTATGTTATTTGAATGTCTTTGTATTAATGAAAAAATGGCATTATTTCTGTGTTTTTCTACAATCCTTTTTGGTGCGCCACAATTTTGGTATGCTTCTGTAGGCTATTTTCTAAGGCTTATAGGTGGTTAAACATTAAAGAAGAATATTAATTAATTTTTCTCTTTTTTTACTTGTTATACTGTACCTTGGTTGAAGTTTGATTTGAAGCAGAATCTTTGTTGGTCCTGTGTTGAAAGCCTTCGTCTGATGGTCTGGTCCTGTGTTGAAAGTCCTCGTCCAATCGTCTGGTCCTCTGTTGAAAGTCCTCGTCCGATGGTGTAGTCCTCTGTTGAAAGTCCTCGTCCAATGGTCTGGTCCTCTGTTGAAAGTCCTCGTCCGCTGGTGTGGTCCTCAGTTGAAACTCCTGTTCCGATGTTCTTGACGCAGTATCTGATATAAAATAAAAATGAAAATGTAATTTTATTTGAATGTATTTGTATGAACTAAAAAATTACATTATTTCTTTGTTTTTCTACAATCCCATTTGGTGCCCACCACTTTTGGTATTCTTATTTAGGCCTTTTTCTAAGGCTTATAGATTGTTAAACATAAAATAAGAATATAAATGTAGTTTGGTATGTGTTTGTGTGAGTTTTCGTACAATCCTGTTTGGTGCGCACCACTGTTGGTATGCTTATTTAGGCTTCTTTCTAAGGCTTATAGGTTGTTAAACATAAAATTAAGAATATAAATGTAGTTTGCTATGTGTTTGTGTGAGTTTTCATACAATCCTGTTTGGTGCGCACCACTGTTGGTATGCTTATTAATGTTGTTTTGTATTGCAAATAGGTTGTTAAACATAAAATAAGAATCTAAATGTAGTTTGCTATGTGTTTGTGTGAGTTTTCATACAATCCTGTTTGGTGCGCACCACTGTTGGTATGCTTATTTAGGCTTCTTTCTAAGGCTTATAGGTTGTTAAACATTAAATAAGAATCTAAATGTAGTTTGCTATGTGTTTGTGTGAGTTTTCATACAATCCTGTTTGATGGGCACCACTTTTGTTATACTTATTAATGTAGTTTTGTAATGCTAATAGGTTGTTAAACATAAAATAAGAATCTAAATGTAGTTTGCTATGTGTTTGTGTGAGTTTTCATACAATCCTGTTTGGTGGGCACCAATGTTGGTATGCTTATTTAGGCTTCTTTCTAAGGCTTATAGGTTGTTAAACATTAAAATAAGAATTTAAATGTAGTTTGCTATGTGTTTGTGTGAGTTTTCGTACAATCCTGTTTGATGGGCACCACTTTTGTTATACTTATGTAGTGTTTTTTCTAATGGTTATAGGTTGTTAAACAAAAAGAATATAAATTTAGTTTGCTATGTGTTTGTTACAATCCTGTTTTGTGTGTACCAGTTTGTGTGTACCATATGTTGCATACTTTGGCCCTCATTCAATTGCAGTTTGGCCAATTCAATAGGGTTCTAAATGTGCTTATTTGGAGCCCTATTGAATTGTCCAAAATATCAATTGAATGAGGGCCTTTGTTTGCTGGATTTGTTATATTGTGAGGGCCTCATTGAATTTGGTTTTTCAATAGGGCTCTATATAAGCACAGAGCATATTTTTTAACAGAAGTTTTTAGTTAAATTGAGCCAAATGTGCTTATATAGGGCCTCATTCAATTGCGATGTGGCCAATTGAATAGGACCCTAAAGAAGCACATAGCATATTTTTATTAAAGAAGTTTTTAGTTAGTGAAAACCTTTCTTTTGGATAGATGCTTGCTAACTAAAAACTTCTTTAAAAAATATATGTTATGTGCTTATTTAGGGCCCTATTCAATTGGCCAAATTGCAATTGAATGAGGGCCATAGAGCCCTATTGAAATGGGCAAATCACATTTGAATGAGGCCCTCGGCCATTAAACATATTTAGGTCCTGAATCAATTGCGTTTTGACCAATTGAATAGGGCTCTATATAAGCACATAAAATATTTTTTGACAGAAGTTTTTAGTTAGTGAAGACCTTGATTGTGGTTAGAAGTTCAGTAACTAAAAATGTCTGTCTAAAAAATCTATTATGTGCTTATATAAAGCCCTATTCAATTAGCCAACTCACAATTGAATAAGGCTCATGGTTCGGTTCTTTTTTATACTTAATACTGTACCTTGATTGAAGTGTGGAATGACAGAGGGTCCCCTCCTGCCAATCTTAATCCGCCGGTCTTCTTGTAGTGTCTGTTTGAAAAATAAAGTGAAATAGTGAATTATAGAATTTTTTATTTGTATTTAACAAACCATGGCCTTTTCAGCATTTAAAGTATTTTTGTATCTTACCTCTTCTTCTTTGTTGGTGTTCTTTAAAAGGGATTGTGCTTCACAGTGCACGGTGCAAATTGTTGAGAGACGCTGTTGATGCAGAGTCTGTTTGAATATTAAAAAAAGTAGAAAGATTGAGTTTTAGGTGATCTATTAAATTGCAGTAAATTAATTTCATTGAAATATACTTCTGTAATTAATTTGAATTAACATTATTTTTTGGTGGGGTCTACACACATATGTCACATACATGAAGCACATTTCCATAGTTGAAAGTAATTTTTGTGTGTGCGTGTGACATATCACTATACATGAATCATATTTTAATTGTTAAATTAACCTTATTTTTATTTTTGGCCAACATACATAAATGTGTGTGTGACATGTGACTATAGATGATACACATATATGTGCGTGTCACATATCAGTATACATGACTCATATTTTAATAGTATTTTAATAGTCCCAACTTATTTTTTTCTAATGTAATTTAAATGTAGTTGTTTAATTAGTTTGTTGCAGGGGCAATACACATAAATGTGCATGTGACATGTCACTATACATTATACGCATAAATGTGCGTGTGACATGTCACTATACATTATACACATAAATGTGTGTGTCACTTGTCAGTATACATTATACGCATAAATGTGCGTGTGACATGTCACTATACATTATACGCATAAATGTGCGTGTCACTTGTCAGTATACATTATACGCATAAATGTGCGTGTGACATGTCACTATACATTATACACATAAATGTGCGTGTCACTTGTCAGTATACATTATACGCATATATGTGCGTGTCACATGTCAGTATACATTATACGCATATATGTGCGTGTCACATGTCAGTATACATTATACGCATAAATGTGCGTGTGACATGTCACTATACATTATACACATAAATGTGCGTGTCACTTGTCAGTATACATTATACACATAAATGTGCGTGTCACATGTCAGTATACATTATACGCATATATGTGCGTGTCACATGTCAGTATACATTATACGCATATATGTGCGTGTCAGTATACATAAACCTCTTTGTCTTCTTTAATTTTTTTTTTTTGATGTCCTGTCTTGATAATAAAATAAGTAATATATTATAGCTTACCTCTCAGTTGTAATTTGCACAATGTAAAGTAGTAAATTAGGAAAGAATTATCTTCTCAAGTTTTAGCAGCAGTTATCTCAGAAGTCACTCTGTTCATCACCTGAGGAGAAATGTATTTTTCTCTGTGAAATAGACAGTATTTATAAACTTGTAGAACATTCTGGAAAGTTAGACCGTTAGAACGCAATACGCATGCGCTATTTGCGTTCCAGCTTACAATTTGCGTTCCATCCGCCATTTTGTGCGTAGTAGTGGTTAAAATGGTGTTTAATATGAGTGTGATCCGTTCCGCATAGTATGTGTTTCATTATTGCGAGTAAGTGTAGTGTAGTTACGTCTGGAGCCTCGTTTTCGTTTTGTTCGGCGGCCATTTTTTCTCTCGCTTAGCCGATTTTCGGTCGTTTAAACTCTTTGTTTTGACTTAAATGGACGTGTAAATGAACTTTTGGAGGTGCTGGATGCCCCCCCCCCCCGTGCTGTAAGTAAGCTTTTTATGTGTTTGTTGTGTTTATTTCTTGTGTTTGTGATGTTTTGATGCGCGGCGGTTGGAATGGGTCTTTCGCGGCCGTATTTTTTTCCGATGCGGCCGTATTTTGTTGCGATGTTGCCGTATTTTTTTGCGATATACGCAGTTAGCTTTTACGTGTACGACGCAGTGTATTTGTTTCTAAGTCGTGCGTATGTGTGTTAAGAGCGTGTGAAGGGCCTTTTTTACTGTTTTTTTGTTAAGTCTTGCGTCTGTGTGTCTGGGTGTAAGCGGGTGTGAGGCGACTTTGAGTTTTTTTTTGTTATGAAGTTGTGTGTGTGTGTATGTGTGTTAACACAGCCGATGTTGGGATGCTCCCACCACCGCAAATGCGGACCCTCGCTTCGCGAGGATCCGCATTTGCGGGGACGTTGTTGGGTTTTTGTTGGCTGGGCGGTTGGGTTTATTCTGTTAAAAAGTCGTGTGTGTGTATGTGTGTGTTAACACAGCCGACGTTGAGCCTCCACCACCGCAAATGCGGGCCCTCGCAAATGCGAGCCCGCAAGCGTGAGCAACGACTCGTACGCTCACAACTATATATGTGATTATTAATAATAATAATATTAATACATTTATTTAGCACTTTTATCCCAGAATGGAATCAAAGCACTTAGGAGAGGGAAAAAGAATGAAGAAAAAAGGTGTAGCTTCTTGGAAGACTTGGATGAAGTTCATGGTCTTCAGTCTCTTTATGAAAATGTTCAAATTAGGGGCTCCTCTGAGTGACTGAGGAATAGAGTTCTTGGTGCTTCATACATAAAAGCTTGGGACCCAGAGCTGGTCAATAATAGAAATTTGGAAGTGGAAGTGTTATATAATTGAGCTTGAAAGCAGGGCATTTTAAGCATGCATTAACCGAAGATAACAGGCATTTTTGCTGTGACGCTTTTAAAGAGCTAAATCACACCAAGTATCAAAGGAAAAGAAATAAGGAAATACATCTTTTGAGAGATAGTATTGATCACTAACATGTGTTTAAAGGATCTCTGTTGTTTGTGAAAATATTCACATGCTTCTGACATATGTAACAAAATATCAGCATTAGCAACTAAGTAAATCAGGAGCATAAAATCATTTTAGAGAAAAATATATATAATAAATATTATCTTCTTTAGTCCATGCACTCATCTATGGCAACTGTTGCCCTATGAAATAAGTGATATCTCAACATTTTCACTATAAAGACTATTAACTAAATCTGTCGGATCAGTAGTCTTTATAAGTAATGCTACTATTACCTTAGTAGCACACACTAGTAGCATAGACAAAAGATTGCCAGCCAGACTATTGCCCTGGGACAACAGCAAATTACCATGCAGAACAGGTAATGTATTGCAGTTGCCAGCAGATTAATACAGCTGCAAAGGGAGTGACTAGAGTATGTAGTTTAAATAGACAAAGGAAGTCTGCAAACAAGTAATCATGGCACAGAGGAGCCCAGCAGCTGCTGGGGTGTTCACTGGCTATCCCTCGTCACTGATCTGCAGGTTTAACTTTCAGAAACAAGTTTAGTCAACAGGCTTGGCACAAATAGTGCATTATGTACAGCTATAGCAAGGCAGATACCTCATTTAGTGAATACTGTCCTGTCCTGAATTTATTGTATCGGTGGTTGGTTACAGGGACATGGAGGCATCCCTATTTTTATAATTAAAATATACTTAAATATATGTTTATATGCATATTTAAACATCATTTTATTAACAATTGTTTAGTAGTTCTGATTTTACTCCCCGAATCCTCCAAAAAGTCCATGCAAAGGCCTGCCCCATGTATCTCATAAATACAATGTTTCTACAGTAATAGATGTACTAGTCAGTGACAGACTGTGTCTAAGCATCATGTGGCTAAAATGCTGCTGACACACATCCTGTCATTAGCTAGTATATCTAGCACTATAGTGGGCAGACCTTCTGTTTTTGGAGGTCTCAGTGTATAAAAAAAGCGTTTACGCCTTTGTTAACAAAAAATGAATGTTTTAATATAAACACAGCAAATCTTCCATGTCCATTTAAATAACGCACACCTGTTGTTGCCAAAATGCTGCTCATATAACTCTAATTTCACTGCTTATTTTATAAAAAGGTTTGCAACTCCGCTAATACTTTTTCAACTATAGTGATACAACAACAAAAAAGAAACGAATCATAGTTTGCAAGTAATTTGTATGATGTAACACTGCATAATTTGCTCCGCTAATCTAGGAAACCTTGTAATTTGCACATGATCATTTAAATATGTTAATGAGTAAGATGTTTGACATTGGAAATTGTGTATTCCTTTGTTTAAACGTCATACTCTAGTGTTTTGCAGGACACATCTTTTTATAATTACAATTCCCCTGTTTGATCTAAGTACACCTGGTAATGCAACATGAAGGTTGATAGCGTCTCTACTAGTCATCCATAGACCTGCATTGTGCAAACTGATGTGTTGGGTACATGATCACAAGATCCTGTTTGGAGATCTGGATTGACAAGCCCACCTTCTTTTTATGAGACATGCTGGCCATCAATCAGATGTATGTAGAGCGATAGAATCTCTCCACTGTACGGAAAAGGAATAGTATTTTTGTAAACCGATTTGAAAATAAAAAAATAAGTTAAAAAAACATATTTCTCAATCAGGTTTATTGTACTGTACTCTTGGAGACTGCACGCTGACATGCAAATGCATCTCACTCTTGATTCTTAAATACATTCATTTAAGAATGAGATGGCCAGGGCTCTTTTCATCTGACTTGTGTGAGTCTGGATGGTTGAGACCCTCGGGGAGTATGTTCTTGATTAAGTGTGCAGTATCTCTAACATCTGATTTTATGGGAAGTTATCTCGGTCTCATGACCTCATACAGTTAGAACAGCTGTTATTCCTCTAATCATAGTTTCTTTACAATTTTATATTTAGCAGCCATTTCTAGTAATTGTTGTTGCACTACACACTGCAGTCCCACGAGTCAGGTTAGCCAAAGATGAAGCCATTATCTATCATTCATGCTTTCATCTTAACATTGAACTGATCAATAAAATTCAGAATCACAATGAAGAGGATCAGTGCCAGCTCATGTTGGTATAAGTGACAGTATTTATGCTAATTTATTCACTGGCACAATATTTGGACTTGGCATCAATTCAGCGCCCATTACAGTGCTTTATTTATTTACAGCTTTCTGCTTCTTTGCAGATCCTGACAGTCTCTGTAGAAACATAGCATTTCACTGACTTAACCTGTTAAACATAATCACTAACATCATCCCTGCTATTAACTATACAGTTATGGAGGAAATGCTGTATTAACACAGGGGATAATATACAAAGTGAAGAGCATTCTGAATGATGCCCTGATAGCTAAATAGAAAATATTGAAATTGCTTTGTGTTTGTTTCTTCCTATGCTTTTAATTGCTTTTAAAGCATTTTATGGCCTCTAATTGTCCAAATCGTAATTACTTGAGCCCGTAATGGAGCCCCGTAAATGTTACTGATATTTAAATTCCTGCGGTTGTCAAAAATGTAACTCTGTCCTATCTCCTCCTTTGATGTTTCAAGTCCGTAAATGTTACCAGTGCTAAAGACGCAAAATCCATATTTAATTACAACAATTCAACAAGCCGCAATTGCCTTCAAACCCATAAATGGCAAATGTATCAAAAAATTATACGAGTACTAGATAGGACTCGTAAGTGGGTTAAACATCTGTTTGTAACACTGCAAAAGTAAATAAACACCCACTACTGTACTTAAAAATACTGAGAAAGGCATTGGAATGAATTGCACAACAGCCTCAAGCTCGCAAATGTGATATTTCTGAAAAAATATTTTCGGAATGTTTTATTTCCGTGTTATATCGATCCCGGGAATCAAGGAGTTAATACATATCAAGGAACCTGCATGGACTAGAACAGTTGCTTTATTTATTTTCATTGATTTCTACATTTCTGGATTGCGAGTCCAATCGTAAATCGTACTTTTAAACACTAATTGATTGTGAACTCCATTTTTTACTGACGTCATGATGATGGTCTTATTTACTATTGGCTCTGTTTAAATTGTAACTTACGGGCTTGCTTAATTGATCATGATCATGCCCTGAAATATTACTTACAAGTTCATGGTTTGCGTGTTGTGGCTGTAAGCCTGTAATTGCAGGCTTCAGTTAATTAAATCCATCTATATATGTAAAAAAATTGGAATCTGCAGCCAAAAGTTCAGCTTTGAAAATAATTACGGACTTGCAATTAAATAGGGGTCTATGTATTTAGTATATTATTTTGAAGAACTAGCCTTGATTATGAGAAGTAACGTTAAGAAAAATATAAAATAAATACAATCCGTAAATTATTAAAAGACCACTTTGGTTCGGTAAAAACTTCACATGCTTGGGAAGTATGTAACAAAATAACAAAAATAACAGCTATGCAAGACAGGAACATAATAACATTTTAGAGAACATTTTATGTACATGACTGATAGTGTCAAGGAGGATCCCATCTTGCACTGCTAGCCGATCTATAGCTTGAGTGAGAGTTTTCCTGTGGGACCTTACTATGCCATTGAGTCCTATTGTTAAGGTACTATTTGAGGACATTTTTAGTAAGCTAATATAGATTGCATCTGAAACAACAGAAAACATGTCAGTCATCACCATCAAAGCTGAATATAACAGTTAAAAATTAAAGACTTGAGTATTTATTTTAAACTGTGCGAAACCACTTTGCACATTATCAAATCAAATTCTTCAAAACACCATACTATAAATAAGATACTTCATTCTGAGAGGTTTATCTTATTGCTAATTACACTTCAACTTAATCACACTGTCAATACCACATTGTTGTGACAGGCTTTCATAACTGAAGATTATACAAGAAAGATTGAATCTAAGATATCTCCTTGATATCTAATAAGGTTATGGAAAAAAATGTCATCCTACAGTAGAGGAATATTCAGTTTAATAGTTACAAATATTTTGTAAAGTTTCGTACTTTTTAAAAATTCAGCCTACTAACAAGTCAATTTAAAAAAAAAGTAAAATCCTGTAAATATTAGGCCTTCATATTTGCAAGCTATTTACATACATTAGATACAGAGTATGCTGATAAACTCTACAGTTCTGTCTAAAAAACAACTGAGCAAGAAAGACTATAAGTAAGAGATATAGCACTGGAAGAAATTATACAAGTTTATTATGTTCCTTATTCTTATTGTGAATCACCCCATTTAAACATGTAATTAGTGAACAAAATGAGAGAACACACTCCTAAATAATAACCCACTTACAGAAAGTAGGAAAAGAAAACTTAAAATAAAATATAGTGTACATGATAGGTAGTGAAGTGTAATAGTGTGAACAAATAATTATAATATTGAGTAAAATGTTAATCTAAAAGCCTCTATTGCAGCCAGTATATGTGAAATTTTAATAATGCCCAGATATTATAATTAATGTTTACTGTGTTTCAATATATGTGGCTCTATCTGGTTGAATACATTTGTGCACTTGAATGATTATTTATACCCTATATTGATAGTATGTTGTTTTGAACCATTTAGCTTGATTATGGACAAAATTTGTATAAAATAAATAAATACGGTAAATAACATCCTTTAACGTATTAACAGTTACATGCAATTTTACCTAAAGGGACACCTAAAGGGTTTACCTAAAGGGATGAAATTTTGGTTACGGTAGGATAGGATTAGTAAAATCATGAATATTTGCATTTGGAAGATATTTTAAAAAATCCTCTAGTAACAGAAAAACATTTTTGAATTTACTAAATTTTCCCTGTCACTCAGGTCAAGGGATCCTCAAAATAGACTGGCTTCCTTATGATTATCTAATAACCCTTAATATCAATTGTCATGACGGATTTATGGGGGTCAGGATGGGAGACACCTGAACCCTACCAGCAAACTGTCACCGCCCTAAACTCAAGGACTATTTTGTTATGACCATAATAACCTATATAATGTTAGGCCTTAGACTCTGATTCGGTACCCCGGATCCCCAAGAAGCATGGCCTATGAATATTCAGACCTAATAAGAATTGTTTATAATTTTTAGTGTTCAGGTTGTGGTTAGAACATGACATTTTAAAAGTAATGCTATAATGATTAGAATAGTAATTTGATCTAATAGGATGATTTGAGTCGTATAAAGTTTAAATAATGTATTTGTGCTAGAAGCACTACCTAGGTAGAGTATGCTAATATTATATAAAGTTACTTTAGTCACATATGGAACAAACAATAGTTTATGACCTATTAGAATGTTGGTTCTGTCAGAGTAGGCACTGAGGGGGGTGGTGGTGGGGTGGGGGGGAGAAGGATTACGTTTCTACAATAATTTATAGGGATATTCAAGGCCTGAGAGCAGCCAGACATACCCTCTCTCTGGCCTCAGATAATCGTAAAAGTTGATAAGCAAACCAGATAGTGGCTATAGAACTGGGGGGTTATTTTGTGATATGTTTCTATGCAAGCAAGAATAAAACTCAGTCTGTTTTGGCATATCCTAACAAAAGGGATCTGATTCTACCTTCAGGATTGATGAAGGAGAAAATTGAGGTGTACATGGCCCCTCAAGTCTGGGTCGTAACATCAATAATTGGCTCCTTAATTAATAATTAAAGTTTGCAGGCAATTTTTCAGGTCTTAGTTGGCTTCAACAGAAAGCAATTAATACAATAACAAGGGTAATTAAATAATGAAAACAAACTCACTCTGGTGGGAGGGCCTCACGAGTGGACTTACATCCAATATCTAGTGAATTCAAAGCTAATTTTCTAATAATAAATAATAAACTTCCAATTACAAATATTTAAATTGTATTCATACTTAACTATCCCTCCATAATTGAGACCTCTGCTAGGCCCCTTAATGGGTTAGACATTGTATTTAATTGTTTATGGGGGTTAAATTAATTTGTCATCTATAGAAAGTCAATACCCTTTCTAAACACATTTTCACTACTAGATATGCAGATTACTACTGTCACAACCTACAATGATGATGGAGTATAGAGGATCCTAGTCCTCTTTTCTCCTGTAGGTTTTAGACCTAAGATTTGGGTGACTCAGACCAATGGACCTTCTTTGCGGATGCAAGAGCATAAGTCCCAGCTTTTGGTAGTGTGCCTGGGAAAACCTGGAAGGGAGTCAGAAACGATCTCCTCTGCCAGCATATGCCCCTGGGTCAATAATACACCTGCACACAAAGTCTTGATGAAAATTATAAACCATGTTTTATTTTAGAACAGCATATTTAACCACATCACACAAGAATGGGGGAAGTGGCTACCGTTTAGCCAGCCCCAAATGACGTCTGGCCAATCATGAAGGGGAACTGTGCGTGAACCAATAGTCCCCTCCCAGGTCCGCCCACTAGGCGAGGCCAACTAATTAATTTGGGCTTTGAATGTCCAGGGGAAAGCATGTCTTTTACTCTCCTGTGCCTATGCTATGAAGGCTGAGAAGCCTTCAGGCCATCCCATTGTTTCTGGGTGCCTGCCTGTCTGCTCTCCAGCTGTGAGCTTCCCATTGTTAGTTCTATGCTGGATACTTAGCTAATGGGATTAACAGGCCTTTGGGAACAAAGGAGGCATGGCTGTATTCATCGGCTTCCCCTCTACAATATAATAACCTACTAATATAATACCATACATTCATATTTACAAATACAACACACAATGTTTCACACACATAGAACCAACACATCCCACCAGCTCCCTCACATGACACCCATTACAATGAGCCTAAACATGGAAGGGATGGGGATATGCTAAGGGGTAAACTTATAATACTTTATCCCCTAGACCACAACACAACAATATATCCATAACAAGTGGGCCCCAAACCTTTTGTTCCTCCCCATGGCAACAGCATGTGGAAGACCACCCAGCCCAAAATGGCCACCGCTGCCAGTCACAAAATGGCCCCAGCATAGTTCACACCCAATCCAATATGGCCACTGGCTGATTCATGACAACTACATTTTAGATTACCTATTTTTCAAGCATAACATTGTGTTGCGTGTTCTCTGTTAATGTGTAATGCTTGCTTCCCATTTTATGTTGATTTATTATCAATGTATTAGAACAATGTATTCAATATGAATACAAATGTAACCAAATTAACTAAATCCTGATCTGAAAGTATTTTTTTTTTATTAAATCCCCATAAATAACTCATATAAATTGAAATTAAAAGAAAACCTAACACACAGTTAATAGTGAATTCCCAAGGTACACAAATGTAATGTAAATATTACAGTTCTGGTGCTGACAATATATTGGACTGGTTTCAAAATAATATGAAGCATAGTGGGCCTCTGCAAAGTTCAGACAAGCCCTCCCCAGAGAGATGTTCTTCCTTCCTTCTCTTATTTTTGAGTTTGACTATTTGGTCTCATATCCTTCATAGAGACCAAATGGAGCTGCTCTTGAACAGGTACAATGTATAGGTCAGACTGGAGAATGGAAGGAAAGCCTCTTGAACATCTGTCCCTAGTGACAAGAAGAATGGCGGTATTTACTGTCAGCGTATATTTTAATATGTAGTTTATTTATAAATATCTGCAAAATATTTTGCGTTCACTGCATCCATTGTCTGTGGATATCTCCATAAACAAAGAATATTCCAATATACACACTGTGTGGTTTTCAGTAAAGTTGGCTCTGGATTATTGCTATCCACCTTAAAATGGCACTCAAAGCAACAAACTTGAGTCTTGGCATTGTAATGTTCCATGTTTTGTTCTTATAGAGACTAGGCAATATTCAAATGGAGTATCTAAGCTGCAAATCCCAGTGCACCTTAACCTTTTTTGATCATTTCTCTTCTGCTTGTTCATTTCCTGCCAAGAAGCAGATTTAAGAATACAAAGTGGGAGAGAGTAAAAGAAATATATGCACATGTTCTAACATCTATTGCACCTTGCTGAGCCTTATACATATTATATATATAGTACCAGATATCAGAAGGAATTAATGAAGACTTTGCAACACATTGTGAGTCTTATATTATTCATCACAAGTTTATATTGGAGTTAGCTATGCCTGATAAACTTTTCAGATCTAACATAATAAGGCCATTTCCAGTGAAGACATTGCCACAAATATCCTTGTAAAGACGTGTGTCTAAATATATATAAAATGAACAAAGTTAAGTTTTGTTCATGTTACTTTGGTTTGTATAGGACCAATGTAATGGTCCAATTTTAATGCCATTCCATGAGAACACAAACAATTGCAAGTAAGTGGTAGCACACTCTGCCACAGCTCTAAGCAGTTTGTAAAGGTTTCAAGGAACTCCCGTCTAAAGATGGGAAGGAAATCAGCTATTTTTAGTGAAAGTTTTCACAGAGAGGTTCAACTTTTTTTAAAAATTTCTCTACATAGAAAATATGTTTTTACTATATGGTATGTAACATTATAGAACGTTTTTTAGTTGTCAAGTAACTACAAACCAATTTACATTACTCCTTATGGGAGTTTGGTACTCATCGTTTTTGGTACTCATCCTGGTGAACAGATTATGGTTGAGTACCAAGGGTCCACTGTACTTCTGTTTTCAGAAGAGAGTGAACAAAAAAAAACATGTATTAAATTTCTGTTACAGACAATTTCATTGAATTCTGAGCAGTGTAATATAATTGGGTCAAAAGTTCAAGAGTGAACCAAACTATAGCTGCAGTTCTAAGCTGTGACATTTGCATTCTTTGTTCTGTGTTCTTTAGCAGCTCAGATCACCCAACATACAACGTCTTGCATTAAGTGCTAAAACATACATTTCATCTTCTATAAATGTGCTTCATATACGATTAAATTGTGTTTAAGTGGAACTTCCCTACTGAAAGCTGGACCATTACAGAGGTCATCTCTTTACAAGCTTTGCCTTACAGAAAAAAACTACCAAAACTATAGGACTTACTGTATATACTGTAAAATACATATTTTGTGAAAGTTTTGGCAAAACATTTTTTTTTTTAGTTTATCAATATATTTTATTTTTTACAGTTTTTATTTTTACAGTTTTGCACACCCCATAAGAGCAATGAACGGCATACTAAAAAATTCTTGGCATTTTTTTAAAATGTGCTCAATCCTTTCTAATACATAAAACTTTTTTCTTAAACTACATTTCCTTTGTGCATAAATTTCCTTTATGTTTATCGGACCAACACTGCTGTTTAATTAAAGAAGCAAAACATTCAGTGCCAATTCCCCACACCATAAAAGACTGCTATAAAAACTGGAAGTAATTTATATCATCTCAGGCCTACTTAACAGTTTTAGTTTTATTATACAATTATTTAAAGAGACTTTTTTTTACCATTCAAAACAGCAATCAAAATAGTCACCTAAGCGGAAACATCCCAATCATATGTCAAATCAGCATTTTACCATAAATTATTATTTTTTAATTTCTCTTATGCTATCAGACGACAATTACCGTTTACATTAATAATACTTTAGACAAAAACTTAAGGTGGCTCAGTTTATTTATCGATAATAGGAGGAGACATGTTATTTTATTTCTATTGTATTCAAAGTTGTTTTTAATTTAGTCAGCATTACCTTGGCCATAAATAACTATAAAGGGAAGTCAGAAAAGCATGGTGGTGACCCCTGAAGAAATCTAGAAACGTGCGTCGGGTCAGAGGCAGGCACGAACACGCATGTCAATGACGTCATCACGAGGCGTCTAACAGCGTGGCACGCTAAAGATACTAACTCCAGTAATAAAAGACCTAAGAGCATTAGTGACAAATAATGGAGCAGTCTCTGAACCGGAAGGCAAATGAGCCAGTGTGCAGGGAATTTATAATATATTATCATTTATAATAGGATTCATTACAATAGGATTTTCAATTATATATACCGTCCAAATATAAGCCGCACCTTTTTTCCCGATTTTTGAGCTTATATTCGCGACCGTAAAAAATGCTTTGCCGATTTGCGAACTTTGCTTGTTACAGGTGCGGCTTCTATTCGCAAACGCAAAATTACTGCAGATTTGCGCGATTGCGAGTTAAGGGTGCCGATTTTCACGCTTTAGACTGTGGTACTGAATAGGGATTTACGGTTTTAGTGATTCTAACATCCTGTAAAGCCTGTAACCTGCAAAACAAGCTACAGTGCTAATTAGAAAGCCTGTTTCTTGCAATGGCTGATCACTTTGAGAGTCTTTTTCTCTCCAATTTTACGGGTGCGGCTTATATTTGAGTACTTTATCATTTGATATTCAGACATTACTATTTATTTTAGCCTAACGCTATCATTATACAGCACCTTAGATTTAGAATCAGCAACAATACTGATTCTGCGTCTTTATCACCTTTTTGCACAGAAGCATTGGCACTTTTACATAGCACCAAGATTGGTGTTACATGGTTTATGGCACTTTTCACGACTGATAATGGAGAAGTTGTTTTTTTTCATGATAGCTCAGCACTAGCACTTTATATACAAGCATTGATGGATTCCTATTATACCCACGTGTAATATTGAGTTCATTTAGACACCTGCTTCTGATAATATTTTAACATTTTAACAAATTTAATAAAAGTGAAGTTTTAAAGTTTGTCTCCAAGGAGATTTGAAAATATAGGTGTGCACAAATAGGGTTTCTTTGTGCAATTCCATTTAATAATACCATGCGATGATGAAAGATAACCGTAATAAAATTAAATCAAGTTGTCTTGTGTCCTTTCTAGGAAAATGGCACAGTCAATGTTGCTGTGTTCAACCACAATAAAGAAAAGGATGTTGAAAAACAAAGACAGACTCTCAAATCTGAGAAAGAAGCTCTGCTTATAGGTAAGACAAAAATGTGGTAATTTACTAAATATATGTATATTAATAACTTATTCAAATGCAAATAATCATGCCTTAAAGAAGTATCTAGTCATTATGCACAGTGCAATACAATAGAGTTGCAAACAGTAAGTGCAATGAGACATCAACAGCTTGTGGTAATCATGTTTTATTAACAGCCTTATTGAGTAAGCAAAGAAGTGAGTAAGCTTGACAGACATGATAAGAGCTAAAAAATGTATATATACACCCTATATATATATATATCTCTGTATATGTGTGTCTAACCTCCACCAATCATCAGCATTGGGCTGCACTAAGCTTATGGCTCATTCTTATTAGGGGACTATTAGAAGAGGGCATTGGTCCTCTCTTTATTAACCCCTCATCCCTGACCCTCTCACTATTAACACTTGATCCCTTGGATCACTCTCTATGAACCCCCAATCCCCCAGCTCTCTCACTTTAACCTCTGATCTCCAGCCCACTAACTGATAAATATTATAAGCACTATGCATCAAGTAGCAAACTATCACTTTTATGTTTGCATTCATTCTGCAATATGAAGGGCTATTACACTAGTATAGACATATTTACATATACACTCATATATACATAATATATATATATATATATATATATATATATATATATATTATAAAAAAATAAGTGGAGGAATTTACGATAGTATTCCTAACATGGCAAATTTGTAATGAAAGTCCAGTGAAAAGCAAAAAATATGTAATAACAATATGTCAGAAAGTGTCAGATATACTTACAGATAGAAATATCAATGTCCCTGAAGATGTGCTGCCATAGGCCTGGACCTTATTGTCATAGGCAGAGATAAACTGCTGAATATAAAACTGATAAGTATTACATCTGTCCAATAGTTTTAAAACTGAGTAAAGGCTAAGATAAAATGGCAGTGAGCATACATTTTAAGTAAGGAGCAAGTAAATCACTTATAGGTGTGGAATAACACCAGAAAAGGCGGACATTTTGATCTATTTCTCTATATTTGCACCCGTTAAGAGTTTGGGAGATTGAACAGTAAATGTTATATCAATCTGCTTTAGTTACAAACATTATCTGACAGAACTGCTCACCCTCCCCTCAAGGCTGTCAATATGTAAAAAAACACTTGTTTAAAGCAGTAGGATATATATAAATTGATTTCTGTCTAATAAAATGTATACTGGTTACTGAAAACAAAACATTAAATTCATGTACTGTAACAAAATAAGCATTAAAAAAGCAGCATTGCTAATAAAACTAACCATATAGTATGGAGGCCTGTAGCAGTAAGACATAAAATTGTTATGCAATTGAAAAGTCACTAAGTAACAGCCCTGTGTCATTTAGATGACTCTGAGCCATGGTCTGTAATTTCTTTTGTCAGCTGTACTTTAGTTTTAGTCAATACCAGCCATTGAAGAGGGTTTATTATCAATTCAGAGAGCCACTAAGTATTATGTTTTAGCGTTTTTTGCTTCTCAGAGCATACCAGCAATGCTTCTTGTAGCAATCATAGACCAGTACAACCGTTATATAAATATATCAATTTGTTTCTCACCCGCATGTCTACATCACATTTACATGAATATGCAGTTGCCCTTTCTAATATTTCTACAGCAAAGCAAACAGTTGTTGGAACCACAAACAATGCAGTCTGTCTACTCACTGACACTACCTGGATCATACTAATGCAAATCACTGTAATTAAAATGGACAGCAATTAATGAAAATAACCTGTAAATAGACTCCCTAAGGCACAGTGAACAAGCGGTCCATGTCTGGAGTCCCCTATCACCCTAAGGGTAATTTGCATAAACAAAACAGTGAAGTCAGACCCCTTGCTCACTGTGCCTTAGGAGTACAGCTGCACCTCACTGATGAGGCCCATAGATACCGAAACGCGTCTGGGGGTTTGTTGTTTCTCCTGTTCAGGATAGAGTTGCCTGGTATTTCGGGGCTGGGTCACTCTTTTGAGTGAGACCAGACTGATATACTACAGGATATTTCTCCCTGTGCAGGACAGAAGTGAGCTAAAAGAGGTTGCTCTCAGAGTGGGTTATTATGTCCATAGAACTAACCTATTAAGGTTAGTTTGTTCTCTGATGAGCACCTTTGACTTAGTTGTTTTGCTTTAATATCAATATACTCTATTCACTCATTTAAATGTTCCAAATAATTTAACTCCAGAAGTGAAATGTCTTTATTGGAGGTTGATCTATTCAACTGAAATCGAAAATACAAAAATAAATAAAAAGTGTCACCAGAATGCCATAGACCCTAATTGAGGTGACATGGATAATGCGTTTTACTTATAATTGTATTTGATTGTATGATCTTTCTGAACAACCTACAATATCCCTGAAGAAGTCCTGTCTGGATGACACACGTAGGAGCCTGCTATGTCATTATTTTGCTGATTCCAGTGTTTTTGTGTGTATATGTTTTAAATGTAAAAAAAAGTGTGTTTTTATGCTACACTAGTTGGTCTTTTTACAAACCCTCCCTTCTATAATTGTATTTGGAATAAATGTAGTGATTGTTGGGGGATTTTTAATTAGAAATGGTAAATTCTCGATTTTATAAATTTGCTTGTTTTTTTCCCTTTGGCAATTTGTAATGATGAAAATTACATTTGTATAATGCTAGTAATCAAATTCAAACCATATTCTAAAACACTATTTGAATAAAAAAAAATAAAAAAATCATAGTTATAGAAATAAAGTACTCCAGTAGCTCACTTTGTGTATCGATCACTCTGTGTGTAAACTGAGCAACAAGACAAAATATGTTTACCAGTGGATGCAGTGGTATGCAGTACTGTATAAATGTATATCACTATATGGTGATTCCTGAGTGCTTAACACTCTGATATCAATGATTAAATAGTATAAAAAACAGGAATCATTCAAATGGCTGGAGTGGATATGGTTGAAGCTATTGTGGATACCAATAGTAATCTCAAAAGCATAAAATAGGCTGGACGGAATATATATACTAGTGACACTCTAAATATATATAAGAGAGACACCTAACCGCCCATATGTATGCTTAACTGGCTTAATACTGTTATAAGTAGCCAAATGCAAACAGTATGCAGTATGCAGTACTGTACACTTTTTATGTGATATTGGAGTTCCTAAGGTTTTCAAATCCTACACATTAATATATATATATATATATATATATATATATATATATATATATATATAATATTTTATATACTAGAACATTTTGATATTAAGTCATGTGATATTTTGAGGCAATGTGTAATACAAAAATCCACACCACCTATAGAAATACTAAATGGTAAAAAAGATTTTGTATATGAAATGGAACAATTACGAAACAGATTAAACAACTTAATAGGTAAATATGTAAAAACATGACAATGATGGATTTACTTAAAAGCAAAGTTATGTAAACCTTCTGGGACAGACACTCTGTATTATAGTAAATGTAATTTTAGTCACATAAGTTTAATTTATTCTATATGTATGTAGTTTTTTATGCTTCTTTTATTCATTTAAAATGTGTTAATCTGTAAATTGATAAATTTGTTTTCTGTATTTATATACTTAGGGCCTCATTCTATTATCGGCCGTAAAACGGCTGCAAGGCTGCGATTCCTTGCGGGGGTTCCGTTATCTTGCAATTCAATTAAACGGCCCCGCAAGGATATCCCCTTACAACCGGCCGTATATCTTGCAACCGGCCGTAAGCTCAGAAATCTTTAAACGCAAAAATATATTCAAGCCTGCACTGTACAGCTCTGTAAATGCTAGGGATCATAATGGGGGACATGAGGATTAATAGCAACCCCCTCTCAAGCTTGCACATCAGCCCAAATCTGAGTTTACATTAACTGTTTATTTTCCGGCCGCAGCGTGGGCGGGTCTGAGGTGCTCCAAGCCCTATGGACTTTTTACATGGATTTTTGACATAAATTAAAAAATAATTTATTTTCGGATTTGAGTGTAGGGGAATGTTGTGCTATTTTTGCTAACACCTACAATCACTTTATAGTCTCCTCAGAGTGCAGGATGGCTTTATTTCGTCTTTATAATGTGCTTAATTGGTGCTAGCGGGACCTTTTTCCTGCAAGTAAGCTGCGGCTCGCTTTTAGCCTTGCAGAGAGGGTTCCCGGAGCAATTGAATAGCAACCAGGATTTTCTTGCGGCCGAAACTCTTGCGGCCGTTTTAGATCAAAGGCTTTCCTCCGGCGCGAGGGATAGCAAAGCGCCGGCCGCAAGCCTGCCGGAATCCCCGGCCGGAGGGGAATAGAATAGCCGAATAGCTTGCGGCCGGTCCTTGCGGCCCCGCATCTCCTACGGCCGATAATAGAATGAGGCCCTTAGTAAATATCAATTCTCATGAGACATGAAAAAAATTACTGAAAACAGGAGCAACTTTTGGTGAACCTTATTTTCAATTCCCTGCATTAGACCATATTCCTATTATTGCAACCCCTTATTCTAGCCTCTCAATTCTAAAATGACAAGTATGGATTTTAAATAAAAAAAAAGTTATATAAAATTTCTGGGACAGAAACTTTGTATTATAGAATAAATTAAACTTATGTGACTAAAATTACATTTACTATATGCATGCAATTTAATTTTTATTTATGTTATAATGTGTTTTGGATTTTTTTGTTCATTTAAAAATGTATTAATCTGTAAATTGATCATTTTTATTTGTTTTCTGTATTTATATACTTACTAAAAATCAATATTCATAATATGTGAAAAAAATAATTCTAAATAGGAGCAAGTTTTGGTGAACACTATTTTCAATTCCCTGCATTAGACCATATTCCTATTATTGCAATCCCCTTATTCTAACCTCTCAATTGTAATCATAAGTACAATAAGTTCTGAGCCTGTTATGACCTTGGACAACTCAATTTATCCCATTCAGCAAGTACAGGACTGTTTAAGGCTTTCAGTGCAAATGTTCATTGTTCAGTTTTATTCACATGAAAGGTACACAGCATTACAGTATGTCCACTTTGCTTCAGTAGATCACTATTGCTGTTGAACTTACATCTATTTAATTTTGTTGCTGGAAAATAGTTTCTTGCTCAGTCGTTGTTGCTAATCTTCTTTTAAATCTCCTGGATAGTTTATTTCAGAGAATGTGTAAGCAAGTACATCCATTTTTTTTTTTTTTTGGTTTTATACAGTGGCATTTAGCAATAATGGTTATTAAATAGTTTTTATGACTGTGAACGGTGTAATTATTGGGAAACTGTAAGTCAATGTGTTTCATGACACATCTATATAAAATATTTTCTCAAGGGAACATCCACTCTAAGGAAAAATGATAATTGCTTCATTCCAGTTACTGCAATTTTGTATTGGCAAATCAAGCATAAAATTGATGGTTAATAAGCTTCTAGCAGCTTGAGTTGAGAAATATCATTTTTATATTGTTTTATCTTTGTCACCTGCTTGAAAATGGTTACAGCTGCATGAATTATATTGTTTAGTTGTAACTATTTTCATCTGATTTCTGCAAAATGGTCTAATTTTTGTAGTTGTTAATATATGTCTCCAATGTTACGTTACTGTTAAATCTAATAAATGAAATGAACTGAGCGATTAATCAACTTATTCAGACTTTATTGAAAACTCTAATTATATTTAGATTGTATATGCTCTTTTCTTGTCTAGGTATCATATCAACATTTCTCAATGTTCATCCATTTGGAGCAAATACAGAATATTTATGGTCTTATCTTCAACAGCTGGATTCACAGGTAAAAATGATTTCCTCTTGAAATACATTTATGTGAAATATACTCTGAGAAATACACTGCTGTTATAAAGGTCAGCGCTTTTTATTTACAGGTATCCCTCGTTATATGAGTTTTCACTTATTTGAGAAAGAGACTTTAATACCCATTTATCCATTATGCAAAAAAAAAAACACTATTGTAAGCCAAAATGGCACATTTTAATATAGGAACCAATGGGAGATGTATTTTTCGTTATACAAGTGTTTTGCTTTACAAGCAATTTCATAGAACATATTACACTCATAAGACAATGCCTGTGAGTGTGTAAATATATACAGGGTTTAGTGTTTCAGGCAATATTATCTGCTCATATTCAGCCAAATGCTTCAGAACTCATTGGACGGGCTTCACAGTGCAGATGGACAATGACCCGAAGCATACTGCAAAAGCAACCAAAGAGTTTTTTAAGGGAAAGAAGTGGAATGTTATGCAATGGCCAAGTCAATCACCTGATCTGAATCTGATTGAGCATGCATTTCACTTTCTGAAGACAAAACTGTAGGGAAAATGCCCCAAGAACAAGCAGGAACTGAAGACAGTTGCAACAGAGGTCTGGCAGAGCATCACCAGGGTTGAAACCCAGCGTCTGGTGATGTCTATGCATTCCAGACTTGAGGCTGTAATTGACTGCACCGGATTTGCAACCAAGTATTAAAAAGTGAAAGTTTGTTTTATGACTGTTAATCTGTCCCATTACTTTTGATCCCTTAAAAAGTGGGAGGCACATATACAAACTGTTGTAATTCCTACACCGTTCACCTGATTTGGATTTAAATACCCTCAAATTAAAGCTGAAAGTCTGCAGTTAAAGCACTTGTTCGTTTTATTTCAAATCCATTGTGGTGGTGTATAGAGCCAAAAAGATTAGAATTATGTCGATGTCCCAATATTTATGGACCTGACTGTATATTCCATAATGTAATAATAAAACTATATAATATTAAACACAGGTAGTTAATTATTAATACAATCAATGTATGATATGTGTTCTACAGTTGAATCTGGTAATGTTTGAAGTTATTGGATTTACTTTATCTGCTTCAGCAACTTGTGCTAGATAATTTATATTCAACATAGAGTTAGCAAACAGAGCAAAGTGTTGGGAGAGCTTTTGGGAGGAAAGATTTAGTTGTGTTTGAAAGATCACGAAGAAAATCATATACCATCAAATCAGCATTTTGGCCATAAGTAATTCCAATATGCCTTTCAGAGAACAAAATAGTTGGAAGCATAATAGGAGTAGCTATAGTGGAAATCAAAATGATTCATATATGTAATAAATAATTAGCATGAAGTTGTTCCCTGGTGGTTTGTTTAATTGTAAAAGGTAACAAAATGGGAATTGGTAAAATAAGTGCACTTCAGTGGGGTATATTACTTTAGCTAATGTTCCTGTTAAGCACTCTTCTGGCTTGTGGGACTAACGTATGTGATAACAGACCTATGACTGCATATGAAGCTAGGGGAAAGATGGCATTTTGGTTATTAGTTTTCTTGTGTCCATCATGTTGTCTTCATACAGTAAAATGTAAAATTCTGGGATAGCCTCATAGTAGTTAGGCTAAGTTTGGGGTCCCCATTAGCTCCTGGTTCCAACACAGTTACTAGCACTGTTAGAAGCTCCTGTATGCTAATGCTTGTAAACTGTTCATGCCTGTTACTAGGTCTCATGTGACTAATAGAACCCTACAAGGCAGGTGTCAGATATTGAGATAGATGGAAAAGACAAGAAGCATAGAATTTACCTTTTTCTTTTGTTCTGCATTGTTAAATGCCTTGTTACTAGGAAATTATGCTATGCTCTTTATAATTTCATCAAACACGATGAATTAATTTGCATTCATATGGATGTCACCTGCATTTTCATAGATGTTCTACAGTTCAGTAATTTAGAAATTGTTATTAGACATTTGGAATGAGGTGTTACTAATTTAACACTGTAGGAGGCTTTATAAAGTGCAATTAAATTGTTAATAGGTCTCAAGTAACATGAGAACTTGGAATCACATTCATAATGTGTTAGATTGATGAAAACTATACCTTATGAGAGTGTAGACTGGTTGTAAATATATGAAATTAAAAAAATAAATAAAGTCAATATAAATTGTTGAACAAATTAATATATTATTAAAAATAAAAAAAATATGTATTATAAGCAAATCATATTACGGTATTTAAACTGCTTCATATATGTAATAAATAATTAGCAGAAATGACTGATAAATGGGAAGTGAGGTTGTACCTTAGTTTTGCACAGACTATTAAATACCCCAGAAATAAAGCAGCAATGTGTAATATAAAACAGTTCTGGAACAGAGCAGCTATCACAAACAAAAACTGAGATTAACGACAAATGTCTCAAGTTCATGGTGAATTCATTGCATTTGGCTACTGTCCATAAATGTTTATGAACAACAGGACTCCAATAATCCGTGCCGCCACGGAGCCCCCAACTCTTCCTCATAATCCCAGGAATTTATAACCCCTCCCAAAAACACCATGATCGATTCCTAGACCTTGAAGTTTTTCTCCAGAATCCCAGCGTATCTTCCCTTCTCCTTGGAAAATGCTTTCAAAGGGATAGAAAATATTTGGGCTGACTCTCTTATGGAACCCTCAGTCATGAAATTCTAGGATACCACCAAGAAAAGGGAAAAAAAGGTGTGATTCATTGCTCTTTTCAGTCATATCAAAAGACATAGATTGTTTTTTTGCGGTAAATAATATTTACATAAATACAATTCCTGTGATTCATGTACAGAATTTTTTTGCATGAAGCACAAAGCTCATTAGTATGCATGTAGATTGTTTTCTATTAGATGCTTTTGAGATGAAATACAAAATAACATTAATACAATATTTTACAAAGTTCAGCATTTTTTATAAAAAATCTTATATATCAGTTGTGTTATAGTAATGTTAGTCAAACATATCTTGATATTGTGTACATAGCAGCAATGCCTTATATGTGTTTTTCTGAATATATAATTTGTTAAAAATTTAATAAAACATATTACAAGCTCCATTCAAATAGGCAATATTAGATTACTGTATACGTTAACATTAATGTAAAGGAGAATTAGATAAGGATGACATGGGAAATATTCCATGTTTAATTTGGTTTGCATGGAGAGTAAAGCACATGGTGGTATAATGTTTTCTGGGAATGCTTCATAGTGACAGTATATTAATGACTATTGGCCTTTTTCTTGGGATTAAATACAGTGCCTTGCAAAAGTATTAACCCCCCTTGACCTTTTACCTATTTTGTTACATTACAGCCTTAAGTTCAATGTTTTGTTAATCTGAATTGTATGTGATGGATCAGAACACTAAAGCCAAAGTTGGTGAAGTGAAATGAGAAAAATATATATATAAAACTATTTTTTAGAAATAGAAAACAGAAAATTGGCATCTGCGTATGTATTCACCCCCTTTGTTATGAAGCCCATAAAAAGCTCTGGTGCAACCAATTACCATCAGAAGTTACATAATTAGTGAAATGATGTCCACCTGTGTGCAATCTAATTGTCTCATGAACTGTCATTACATATACACACCTTTTTTGAAAGGCCCCAGAGCCTGCAACACCTAAGCAAAAGGCACCACTAACCAAACACTGCCATATAGTCCAAGAAACTTTCCAAACAAAAAAGGGACAATGTTGTTGAGAAGTACAAGTCAGTGTTAGGTTATAAAAAAATATCCAAATCTATCATAACCAAATGGAAAGAACATGGCACAACAGCAAACCTGCCAAGAGACGGCCGCCCACCAAAACTCACAGACCAGGGAAGGAGGGCATTAATCACAGAGGCAGCACAGAGACCTAAGGTAACCCTGGAGGAGCTGCAGAGTTCCACAGCAGAGACTGGAATATCTGTAGATATGACGACAATAAGCCGTACGCTTCATAGAGTTGGGCTTTATGACAGAGTGGCCAGAAGAAAGCCATTACTTTCAGCAAAAAACAAAATGGCACCTTTTGAGTTTGTAAAAAAGCATGTGGGAGACTACCAATATGTATGGAGGAAGGTGCTCTGGTCTGATGAGACTAAAATGTAACTTTTTGGCCAAAGAAAACGCTATGTCTGGCGCAAACCCAACACATCACATCACCCAAAGAACACCATTCCCACAGTGAAACATGGTGGTGGCAGCATCATGCTGTGGGGATGTTTTTCAGCAGCCGGGACTGGGAAACTGGTCAGAGTTGAGGGAAAGTTGGATGGTGCTAAATGCAGGGATATTCTTGATCAAGACCTGTACCACTGTGTGCGTGATCTGAGGCTAGGATGGAGGTTCACCTTCCAGCAGGACAATGACCCCAAACACACCGCTAAAGCAACACTTGAGTAGTTTAAGGGGTAATCTGTAAATTTGTTGGAATGGCTTAGTCAAAGCCCAGACCTCAATCCAATAGAAAATCTGTGGTCAGACTTAAAGATTGCTGTTAACAAGTGGAAACCATCTAAATTGAAGGAGCTGGAGCAGTTTTGCATGGAGGAATGGGCAAAAATCCCAGTGGTAAGATGTGGCAAGCTCACAGAAACTTATCCAAAGCGACTTGGAGCTGTGATTCCTGCAAAAGTTGGCTCTCTAAAGGGTAGGTGAATAGTTATGCACATTGACTTTTTCTGTTATTTTGTCCTATGTGTTGTTTGCTTCACAATAAAAAAAAAAAAAAAAACATCTTCAAAGTTGTGGGCATGTTCTGTAAATTAAATGATGCAAATCCATCAAACAATCCATGTTAATTCCAGGTTGTGAGGCAACAAAACACGAAAAATGCCAAGGGGGGTGAATACGTTTGCAAGGCACTCATATCTGAAATAAATATGACATGATTCAGCAGTGGTGATCTAACATGAGTTATGAACCAGACTTTATCCATACAGGATTTATATTTACCCAGTAGATTGTCAATAAGTGATTTGAAGGGTTAAGGAAGTTTTCTGAATTTTAGTAGGTATATAATATACCTACCGTATATACTCGAGTATAAGCTGAGTTTTTCAGCCCTTTTTTAAGGGTGAAAAGGGCCCCCTCGGCTTATACTCGAGTCACTACCACTGTGTCTCTCTTTCCCCCCCGTGTCTCTCTTTCCCCCCTGTGGCTCTTTCCCTCACCCTCCCTTATCATCCTCAACCCCCCCATCCTCATCCTCAACTCCCCCATCCTCATTCCCCCCATCCTCAACCCCCCTCCTCATCCTAAACCCCCTCCTCATTCTAAACTCCCTCCTTATCCTAAATTCCCCTCCTCACTTTACACCCCCCTCTTCCCTTCCCCTCACTTACCTTCCATCTGCAGCTGCTCCTCCACTCCTCCGTGCTTCAACCGGCTGCGTCGGGACCCGGCATATGCTAATGATGTGACGTCAAATGCGCATCACGTCATTAGCATTGGCCCAGTCAAGAAGCAGCCGGAAGGAACGCGGAGGAGCAACGGTAAATGGAGATGGAAGGTCATTGAGCGTAAAGGGAGAGGGGGAGGTAATTAGAGGGGTAAAGTGAGGAGGGGGGTTTAGGATGAGAGGGGGGTGGAGGATGAGGAGGGGGGTTGAGGATGGGGGCGGTTGAGGATGGGGGGGTTGAGGTTAAGGATGGGGGGTTGAGAATGGGGGGGTTGAGGTTCAGGATGGGGGGGGTTAAGGTTGAGGAGGGGGGTTGAGGTTGAGAATTTGGGGTTGAAGAGGGAGTTTGAGGATGAGGAGGGGGGTTGAGGAGGGAGGTTGAGGAGGGAGGTTGAGGATGAGGAGAGGGTTTAGAAGGGAGGTTGAGAAGGGAGGTGGGGGTTGAGGAGGGGGGTTGAGGATGACGAGGGGCATTGAGGAGGAGGGTTGAGGATGAGGAGGGGAGTTGAGGAGGGGGATAAGGAGGGAGGATGAGGAGGGGGGTTGAGGAGGGTGATAAGGGAGGGGGAGGGAAAGAGACTCAGGGAAGGGAGGGGGAGGGAAAGAGACACAGGGAAGGGCAAGGGGGAAGAGACACAGGGAAGGGAGATGGGGAAGAGACACAGGGAAGGGAGTGGGGGAAGAGACACAGGGGAGGGAGAGAGGGGGAGAGACCCGGGGGATGGAGAGGGGGGAAGAGACACAGGGGAGAGAGAGGGGGGACACAAGAAAGGGGCACAAAGGGGACACAGGGGGCAGCACATTTCCTACCCTCTGCTTATACTTGAGTCACTAATTTTCCCCAGTATTTTGTGGTAAAATACAGTCAGGTCCATAAATATTGGGACATCGATACAATTCTAATCTTTTTGGCTCTATACACCACCACAATGGATTTAAAATTAAACGAACAAGATGTGCTTTAACTGCAGACTTTCAGTTTAATTTGAGGGTACATCCAAATCAGGTGAACGGTGTAGGAATTACAACAGTTTGTATATGTGCCTCCCACTTTTTAAGGGACCAAAAGTAATGGGACATACATCAAACTTTCACTTTTTAATACTTGGTTGCAAATCCTTTACAGCCTGAAGTGTGGAACGCATAGACATCACTAGACGCTGGGTTTCATCCCTGGTGATGCTCTGCCAGGCCTCTACTGCAACTGTCTTCAGTTCCTGCTTGTTCTTGGGGCATTTTCCCTTCAGTTTTGTCTTCAGCAAGTGAAATGCATGCTCAATCGGATTCAGGTCAGGTGATTGACTTGGCCATTGCATAACATTCCACTTCTTTCCCTTAAAAAACTCTTTGGTTGCTTTTGCAGTATGCTTCGGGTCATTGTCCATCTGCACTGTGAAGCACCGTCCAATGAGTTCTGAAGCATTTGGCTGAATATGAGCAGATAATATTGCCCGAAACACTTCAGAATTCATCCTGCTGCTTTTGTCAGCAGTCACATCATCAATAAATAATAGAGAACCAGTTCCATTGGCAGCCATACATGCCCATGCCATGACACTACCACCACCATGCTTCACTGATGAGGTGGTATGCTTTGGATCATGAGCAGTTCCTTTCCTTCTCCATACTTTTCTCTTCCCATCACTCTGGTATAAGTTGATCTTTGTCTCATCTGTCCATAGGATGTGAAGGCTTTTTTAGATGTTGTTTGGCAAACTCTAATCTGGCCTTCCTGTTTTTTTTTTTTTTATAACATAAATTTTATTGAGAAGTTCTGGAATTGCAATGACAAAACAAAAAGAATAATGAAAAACATAGTCCACATGTTGTCTTATAACTAACATCATATTGCAAATATATTAAAACCATTCCATTTAAATAAAAACTCCATTCCAACTCTTTTTCTTTTTTTTAGTGATTCTGTCCAAAAATATTCACACTAGTTTCTTAATACTCAGCAATATATACAGCTTATAGAGTCACATTGCTCAAATTGCAGTAATTCACATTTCCATGAATGAACCTGAGCAGCAGGAGATATGTTAAAAGAAAATAAAATAGAAAAAAAAAACAAGTGACATTATATAACACCTATGGTGGAGTGTCATCCCACATTAATTCCCCGCTCAGCCAATCTTAAGGTAGCCATCCTCCCCCCCTGTACCTTTGGCGTACTGAAGAAATATCTCTCCGGGTCCTCTCACCACTTCTCCCCGTCCACTCCACACTCCACTCCCCAGCCGCACATCAGGAATGGCTTCTTTATTGTGTTCCCTTAACTTAGTTATTATATATTACTGTCTGTGAATAGAATCCAGGGTTCCCAAACCTCCAGGAAGCAGTGATGTGTATCTGATATGATATGGGTCATCCGCTCATTAATGCAAATAAAGTTTATTTTGTTTGTTACATCATGGAAATTAATATCCCTACTCTTCCATCGTCTTGCGATGGTGTTCTTAGCTGCTAGAAATATCAGTTGGGCCAGTTTATTCCCCTCCCTTCCCAATTTTGAGAAGCGTGCTCCCAGGAGACAGACTGCTATTGATGGTTGGAGTGGGGTTTTGAGTATTAGCGAAATTAGATTGGTCGTCTCAGACCAAATTTTAAATACCTTAGGACAACTCCACCAAGTATGAATGAAGTCTCCCCTTCCGTGACACCCCCTAAAACATCTATCTGGAATTGTTTGGGATATCTTATTTAGTCGAACTGGAGTTGTATATGCCCGATGTAAAATCTTAAGGGAGGTTTCTAATAAACTATAATTAAGTGAACCCTTAGATAGGTTCGTTAAGGATTCAGCCCATTTATTCCCATCCCAAATTTGCCCTAGGTCCAACTCCCACCTCGATACAAAGGAAGGCCTCCAAGTGCTTGGTGGACTATTGAAGATTTTGTAAATTGACCCCAAGATTCCTTTGGACAGGGCCTCACTCTTACACACCACCGACATCCAAGATTCCCTCGGGGGTCCATGGGTTCTTTGTATCTCATCAATCCAGCTCCTTATTTTAATGTAATTAAAGTGTTCCCGGTGTGGAACCTCGAAGTTCCTAATCATGGATTCTGAAGTTCTCATAATCCCTCCCTCAAACCAAGCCCCCAGCTTATCCAGACCATGCGAAGTCCAATATTCCTTTGACTCTGCAGTGATGGTGGTTAATAAGGAGGGCGATGTGAGGGGAGAAACCGGGTAAGTCAGTTTGTATTTCCTCCTAGCCCAGATCCAAACTCTCAGTGTAAACTTAGTTATGGGGTTCCGTATTCTAGAGTAAAAAGCGCTTGCACCTGGAGCCCACAGGATAATACCCCACATAAGCGGGGCCATCTGCAACTCCTCTACAAAGACCCAGTTTGGTTGAAGTGGAATGGAGTGAGCTAGTGGGATAGAGGCAAGCTGGGCTGCTCTGAAGTAACTCAGGAAATTAGGGCAAGATAGGCCCCCCTTGGATTTATGTACGTACATCTTTTTTCTCGCTATCTTAGGGGGTCTATTTCTCCATATGAACTTAAACACTTGGGTCTGGAAGCGGGCCAATTCTGTATTTTTTATCTGGATTGGCAGCGTCCTGGCAAGATAGAGCAGCCTCGGCAAAATATTAATTTTAACCGTGACTACTCTACCCGTCCATGAGATATGTCGGTTTGTCCAATTTTCCAGGTCTCGCCGCAGAGCCCTATAGAGAGGTGGATAGTTAGCTTTATACAAATTAGTTAATGAGTTGGTCAAATTAATCCCCAGATATTTGATGTGTGAGGGGGGCCATAGAAATTTGTGTACTTCCTTCAGGTGATTCAAAATGTCCAAAGGGATCCCAACACTCAAAGCTTCTGTCTTGTCCTGGTTTAACCTCAGGCCTGACAAATTGCTAAAGACTCCTATCGTGTCCATCAGGGCGCCTACAGAAGAGCTAGGGTTCGAAAGGGTGCAAAGCAGGTCATCAGCAAACAAGGAGCATTTTAGTTGCTGGTGTCCCACCCGCACCCCCTCTATAGAGGAGTTAACTCTGATCGCCTGAGCCAAAGGCTCAATGGCCAGAGCAAAGAGAAGAGGAGACAATGGGCAGCCCTGTCTCGTGCCTCTCTCTAATTAATACAGGCCATATGAGAACCAGGCAATTTTAGTGTGGCCCTGGGGAGTGTATAATAAGTACGCAGCAGGTTTAAGAAGTTTCCTCTGAACCCAAACTTATCCAAAGTGGCAAATAGGAAGGGCCATTCCAGGGTATCGAACGCCTTTTCGATGTCCAATGCGAGTAGGCACACAGGGAGACCCCTAGCCCTGGCCAAATGAATGACATTTAAAGTCCTCCTGATGTTATCACTAGTCTGCCTGTTTGGAATAAAGCCTGATTGGTCCTTATGTATTAAGGTGGGTAGGAAGATCGAGATCCTCTGGGAGAAAATTTTGGCCAGCAGTTTGACGTCCCCATTAAGAAGCGAGATTGGTCTATAATTTTTTAGCTTCCTTTGGATCCCGGCCCTCCTTGGGGAAGAGCGTCAAGTCCGCATGATTCAGCTCTGGGGGAGTTGTCTCTCCTCTTAGAATTGAATTGAAGAGACTACATAAATGAGGGGCCAGTATTTCCGAGAACTTTTTGTAATAGATGTTAGTGAACCCGTCCGGACCGGGGGACTTCCCTAGCTTCAGTTCTTTAATGGCATCTAAAATTTCTTTGACCGTCACATCTTTATTCAAATTTTGTAAGTCCAGGGGTGAAATTTGGGGCAAATCAAGGGAGTTTAGGTAGGAATGAATAACATTTTCTGAGGCCAATTTCTGAGTGGAGTAAATATTTTGATAAAAGTCCCTAAAGACCTCCTGGATTTCATTTTGGCTGTATGTGAGATCGCTTTTCCTATTTTTGATTTGGGATACCCTGGCTTGAGCATATTTAGCTTTTAAGCTCCTCGCTAGTAGCTTGTCAGGTTTATTCGCCTTGGCATAAAACAAATGTTGAGTCCTCCTTAATGCCTTATCCGTTTTTATGGTCAGAATACTATCCAGCTCTAGCCTGGCCTTATCTATCTGTTTCCTTAAAGCTATCGAGGGAGAAAGCTGATGTTGCCGCTCCAACTGAGATAGTTTCCCTGATAGCTCCTTTTCTTTTAGCCTGTTCTGTTTTCTGAATTGGGAGGCTAGCTTGATAAACACCCCCCTTATGTAGGCTTTGTGCGCCATCCAGACCCAACCCGCCCCTGTCTCCCCACCCGCATTGGACTCAAAAAATTCCACCAACTCCCTCTCAGTTTGCTCCTGGAATCTGGATTGCGAAACTAAGTATTCATTAAGTCTCCAGGTATAGGGCATCCGAAATTGAACTCCCAGTTCTACCTCTAGTGGGACCGCCGCGTGGTCCGACCAGGTGCACGGAACAATAGCCGCTTTGTTTGAGCTGTCTAGAAGCGAATTACATATATATATTGTGTCTATACGGGAATAAGTCCCGTGTGTGGGGGAGTAAAAAGTATAGTCCCTTCCTCTGGGGTGCAGACCTCTCCAGGCGTCAACCAGATCTAAGGAGTGCAGAAGTTTTAAGATTTGCCTGTTTTTTTTGGAGAAGCGAACTTCTTGGGAAGTTTTAGATCTATCTGCCACTGGGTCTAATACCAGATTAAAGTCCCCTCCTATAATTAGTTTGCCCCATTCTCCCCCCTCCAGGACCCTTAAGAATCTGATCAGGGTCTTATGTGGTGCTTTCGTGGGGGCATAGAAGGAGGCTAGTGAAACTGGAGAACCCAGAATCGTCCCCTTTAAAATGATGTAATAGCCCTCCCGGTCCACTATCTTGGTTGTCATTTGAAATTGGAGGCTCTTGTGGAGCAAAATCGCCACTCCTTCTTTTTTGGAGACCTGGGTAGAGTAGTAAAAATGAGGATAATTTTTGTCGAGGTAGGTTGGGGCTTTATTCCTGGCGAAATGTGTCTCCTGTAAGAAGATCACCATGGGGTTAAGGGTCTTATAGTATAGGAAAGCCTTCCTTCGCTTGAAAGGGGAGTTGAAACCTTTCACATTATGGGTAAGTAGTGTCATTGGTGCGGTCATGGATAGACTTGAGGTGTATATTTCTGGTGCATTAATGTAGCCTTACCCTCCTGGAGGAGCGCAGAGGAGGGAGTGCAGAGCGGATTTCCCCCTCTGGGGGATAGAAGTGGTGGAGCCCGGCCAAGAAGAGGTCCAGTATGATTAGCTCTGTGGGGGGAAAAGAGGCATGAGTATAAGTAGTGCAGAGGCGGTCCCAAGAAGTCTAAGGGAGGCAAGATTATACCGGACAAGTCTGGCAGTATCTCAGAACTACTAGAACCCAACTCAGTAGGCTGAAATGAGATCCGTTCCAATAGTACCAGGGGTCCTCCACTCTCTGAGGCCAGGCAACTTGGCCCACTGTCCAGCAGACAGGCCGCCGCCTCAAGCCCAGCTATGTAGAGCAAACCCTGATTTGGATCAAAATCCCCTAAACAGCCAGAGAGAAAGAGATAACAAGAACTAGGAGGCACCAAGTGGCAAGTTTCGTTTAGGCAGTAGGGGGGAGTACAGGGGCAAGAGAGCCCATGCTGATAGGTGACAAGGAGAAGAGCAGCAATGAAGAAAACACAGAGGAAAGAGAGAACAGTTGCTGCCAAAAGGTCTGACTGTCCCAAGACCACCCGTCCTGTCTTAAACATTCTACCCTCTTGGAACCCTAGAGCCTCTGTTCCAATTCCCGCCGGCAAGGCCAAACAAAAGTAACCTAGAAAAGTATTAAGAAAACAGAACAAAGACAGAACCATGAATAGCTTATTTAAACGTTTAACAACATAATTTTTTATCTTGACTAAAGCAGAGTAAACCTTTAGACCCGGTCCAGTAAAGAAAGATCCTGACGGACTGGCTATACTATCTGCATGTGTAGTAAAACTTATAGCTTTATCAGTCAGCTAAAACCTGCTGAAGAGGGGAAGAAAAGCAAAACATGGGTTAGTAACATTCCAAAAGTCCTTGGTAATCATGGCCCCGCTAAGGGCCCCATGCTCCTTTGAGGACCTAAGTAAAAAAAAGTAAGAAAAATAACACGTCCTGGGAAAAAGCCAGGTCAGTTCCAGGTGGCTTCCATGTTAGTCTCTACCAGGGAATTTTGATATGTTTTTTTTTTAAGCCCTTGTAAATCCTTAGGATGCCGAAATAAGTCTTTGCTAGCCAGTTGTCTTTTCAAGCGGACCAGCCTGTTTGAAAGTCACTGGAGTTGGCAGCAGCTGAATTATTGCATTTACGAGTCCATGATCTGGGAGGGTCGTCTATGAGTGGTCTTTGAGGCTTGTTCAGTGGGCCTCTTGTGCCTGGTCACTTCAGACCATTGCCTTTTCGGGAGAGGTAAAGCTGTTGATGCAGGTGATGTCGAGGTCGGTTCCCCCCAGAGAGATCCAGACTCTTCAGAAGTTCTTGGCAGTCTTCTAGAGAACGTGTTGTATACTGGGTGCTCCCTACTGAAAAAATAAGGGCAAATGGGAATCTCCAACGGTGCCTGATGCCGTGGTGGAGAAGAACTTCCAGGGCTGGCCTCATCAGCCTCCGTTTTTGAAGTGTGGAAGGGGAGAGATCCGCAAAAAATTGAAGTTTGGCCCCGGCTGGGCCTGTGATCACAGCCTTCTTGCGGGTAGTTGATAGGATTAGATCCCTTGATTGTTGGCGTAGTAGCCTTACAATGATGTCTTTGGGAAGGTCTAGGTTACGACTTCCCCCAAGGGCTCTATGGGCACGCTCCACTTCCCATTCGTGGTCTGGATGACCTGAGAGGATCTCGTCGATCGTGGCCATAAGGTAGCGAGGAAGGTCGACTATTGCCGTAGGCACGCCTCTGATCCTCAGGTTGAATCGCCTGGATCTATTCTCCAAATCCTCCAGTTTATCTTCTATGCCACAAATACGGGAGGTGTTATCCGCAATGGTGGCCCTGTCTCTCTCCTGGGCCTCTACCACTTGGTCAACGGTCTCTTCAAGTTGATGGGTCCTTTGGCCAATCTCATGTTTGTCTTTCTGCAAAGATATGACCGCCCTGTCTATGTGAGAGGCCAGGAGAGCCTCAATTCTTGCCATTGAATCGCTGTTGATGGAGACTTCAGGCTGTGGGGCCCCCTCCAGGGGATCCAGGTCAGAGGTGTCAGATTGCTCCGAGACAGGATCCTTCATCAGTGCCACTTGTGTTTCTGAAGCCTTGAAATGTTCGTCAATTTTTTGGGATGTTAATGACTTTTTGTTTTTCACCATTTTTATGGAGTTGCTTCTACCCGGGGTAGCCATTGAGTGTCCAGACAACGGATGGATTCCACTGGGGGGGTCACTCCGTATTGGCTTTTACCTCTCAAGTATTTAGGTCTGTTGTAGTCTGTCTTGTCTGTTCATATCTAGATTCTGTACTGAGATCTTGGCATCTCTCAGGCCCTGCCGGCAGGAACTGTGCTCGGCTCCTTCAGCTACATCTCCTTAGGCTGATATGCCCCGCAGTTCAGTGCCCCCAGCAGATCTGGGTTGTGTATTTCTCAGAGTGCCACCAAGTGTGATCTGTCTGGCCTTCCTGTTTTTGAGGCTCACCAATGGTTTACATCTTGTGGTGAACCCTCCGTATTCACTCTGGTGAAGTCTTCTCTTGATTGTTGACTTTGACACACATGCACCTTCCTCCTGGGGAGTGTTCTTGATCTGGCCAACTGTTGTGAAGGGTGTTTTCTTCACCAGGAAAAGAATTATTCGGTCACCCACCACAGTTGTTTTCCGTGGTCTTCCGGGTCTTTTGGTGTTGCTGAGCTCCAAGTGCATTCTTTCTTTTTAAGTATGTTCCAAACAGTTGATTTGGTCACACCTAATGTTTTTGCTATCTCTCTGATGGATTTGTTTTGTTTTTTCAGCCTAATGATGGCTGGCTTCACTGATAGTAACAGCTCTTTGGATCTCATATTGAGGGTTGACAGCAACAGATTCTAAATGCAAATAGCACACTTGAAATGAACTCTGGACCTTTTATCTGCTCCTTGTAAATGGGATAATGAGGGAATAACACACACCTGGCCATGGAACAACTGAGCAGCAAATTGTCCCATTACTTTTGGTCCCTTAAAATTTGGGAGGTACATATACAAACTGTTGTAATTCCTACACCGTTCACCTGATTTGGATGTAAGTACCCTCAAATTCAAGTTGAAAGTCTGCAGTTAAAGCACATCTTGTTAGTTTCATTTCAAATCCATTGTGGTGGTGTATAGAGCCAAAAAGGTTAGAATTGCGTCCATGTCCCAATATTTATGGACCTGAATGTAGATGCCTCGGCTTATACGGGTCGGCTTATACTCGAGTATATACGGTATGTCTCTTTTTACTTTACATATTTTATATTACTTATACATGTTTATAAGCTGCCTAAAATCATACAAATTATACCTGCTTAGGTCTGCCATCTACAGCTCATGAACACACAAACTCTGTACTTCTGATTGTGCAGTCCTCATACTAACCAATCAGTGATTATGTCTCTGCAGCCTGTTGCATCTACCAATGATCAGCATAGTAGGATTCGGCATCATAACCTCTGGCAAGAACCAGAGGCCTGAAAAGTAGGAGGGATATATACCATCTGTGCAGATACCATCTGAAAACAGTTGTGTTATATACTTGTCTTATTTAATACAATTATGAAAATTGAAAATAAAAAAAATAATGCAATTTGAGAAAATGGGAAGTTGTGATAGAAGAAGAGCAAGGGGAGAGAGAGGATGAATGTAGAGAGAGAAAAATGAAGGTTTCTTAAGGAAACTTGTGCCCTTATTTATGCCCTTGTTGGATTCAGAAAAACACTGCACCGCTTGCTATTCTTCAGTAAAAATAGTGTTATGGGTAATGTGTTACTGTACATTCTAATAGTTATTGAAACAAGAAATCAGAATATCCTCAGGCTGTGTATTCATCATTTTGTAATTAGATGGGAAGTAGAAGCTATATATAAAATAAATGCCCTTGATGCTTCATTTGTTTATTGTAAGTGTGCTAATTGTACATTATGATTACTCTATCATTGTTCTAAATCTTTCTTGTAGATATCAGCAAACGAAATAGAAACTCTACTTCTGAAGCTGCCACGCATGTTCAAACAAGAATTCACTGGTGTAGGAGCAACACTGGAAAAGAGATGGAAGTTCTGTGCCTTTGAAGGAATTAAAACTACTTGACTACAAATGCTAGTAGATGCTGCAGCATGACAGATGTACTGTATGAAGTATTACAGAAATAATGGACATTTTCAGGGCAGAAGAAATCTAACTTTAGCTACATCCGTGATGTTCTCTTGTGAGTAAAGATGTCATTGTGCGCCAGTCCTTCAGATTTTGTTTCAGAATTGTGATAGACCTCTTTACTGTAAAAGTAAATAAAGCAACCATTTTCTTTTGATTCTAGATAGTTTTGAAAATGTATTATTATCAATTAATGGTTAGTAGAAAAGATGGGTTAGAGGGACAGTCAACTGTTGAAGATTACGATAATATACTTGTTAGACGTAGTTCATAAACATGACATTGCATTAAGTTGCCACAAAGAATATTTTATTATTTAAATTGATGGTAACCATGGTATGAGACTGTAACCATTTATTATTAAGCAATTATCACAGAGATATCTCAGTGAGTTCATTTCATAGTTGTTATACGAGAGGTGGGCAAGAATAGTCATGGACAGCTGCAGGCCAGATTTGACAAGTGGCTTCTTTATCTTCCTTGACTAAGCTGCACTCGAGCACTGGAGTTGCCTCGAAGACTAAAATGGCCTATTCCTGTATTATATGGAGGAACGTTGAAAGAAGATACTTGAATCCTGTAATGAGATGTATCAAAGATTTACATATATATTTTTTTCTTTTATTGTGCCCTCAGAACTCCCAGTTCTACATTGTGTATGAAAATGTAATGTTTGACAATAATGCTGAGAAATATAAAAAAAATATTTAATTTTATTAGCTACTTGTGGTTCCCAAAAGTGGCTTGACTATTACCGTTAGACATGTCTTACCAGGAACGGTGTTTTTTTACTTCCATTAAAGCAAAGAGATTTTTGTCTTGCCAGGAGAGATTAAATAATATGTAACCACTTCTTTAAAGGAAAATCTGAAGCTATTTTTCTAATATAACCCATGATCCACAAATTCAGAGTATGACATCAACAACTGTAAATGTATCATTTTGATGTAAATATTAACTATTGTTGTTTTACTGTATTGGTATGTAATATATTCAGATATATGCATCAAATAAATATTCAGCTGCATTATTATCAAGTTTTATATAAAAAGGTAATTTTTTTCCAATAAATATGATTGTACTTACGAGTTATATTGTAGACGTTCTTTAAATAATCTACAGCTAATTCATATAAAAAACATTTGCAGTTCATAATTTGCTTATGATTCATTGTTTTGGGTGACATAAAAATGGTATATGTTATTTTTTTGCCAGCTGACATACAAAACACTACATGGTCAGGGGCTCAGCAACTTAGAGATTCTCATTTTTAAATTATTCAAATAGTCTATCAAAATCTACAGAGTAAGAACCTCCCTACTGTTTTGTCGATTGATACACTGATGTTTACTGTGGTCAAATTTGTCTATATGGTATTTTGAGTACCTAAGGTTAATAATGGCAAAAATGTTTAGCATTTTGCATTTTTATATTTTATACCAAATTATTCTTTACTGCAGGCATCCATTTTCTTAAGCCGGATGTCTCTGTCTTTTATTTTCTCAAGACTATGGCCCCTATTAAATTACAACCACACAGTTGAGTTCATACCGGCCGTAAGTCTGTGGGCTTAAAATCTACAATAGTTATAGAGCGATTCAATTGATCAAGCCCACAGCTACCTGGCCGAAAGCCTAAACCGTAAACCATGCACCTGTAAGTTGCATTTCAAAGCATGATCATGATCATGATCAATTAAGCAAGGCCATAACTACCGATTTAGAAACAGCCAATAGTAAATGAGACCGTCATCATGACGTCATTAAAACATGAAGGTTAAACGTCAATCAATTAGCGTTCAGGAGTCCTATATGCGATCAGACTCGCAATCAGGCAATGTACAAAATAATAAAAATTAATGATGATACTGTTCTAGACCATGTGGGTGACCTGATATGTATAAAATGCTTGATTACCAAGATCGATATAATACGGAAATTAATTGTAAAGAAAAATATTTTTGATTGCGCATATGCGAGCTTGAGACTGCTGTGCAATTAATTCTAATGTCTTTCATCGTTTTCCCTGTCTTTTAAAGTGCAGTATTGATTTTTTTTTTTGCATTTACAGTGCTACGATCAGGTGTTTAACCTCCTTGCGGGTCTCATCTGATATAACCAGACCTAAGAGCAACAAGGAGTAATTTTGGTATGTAATTATTTGGAGAAAAACTCGGGTAATGCTTCAGAATTTTTTGATTGGCAGGGACATGTTAGGTACAGCCTCAATAAACACTAGGGTCAAAGAAAATGCTTCTCTATAAGATGGTAAAGAACATCATTTTTTTGCATAAAGTCAATGTACCCCCCCAATGTACCCCCTCCCCCATTGTGCTAGAGAAATGTGGGCAAATTGGCACACATTTTGTGGTCATCCCCAAGCACATTATCAAAACTGTTAAATATATGTAAGTATAATGAATATACAAGCTTAATTTGACATATCAGTGAAATAGGTGATTTTGTGAGGCTCACAAGCCCTCACCTGAGCAGGACCTCAGTTGGATAGTGAAATAGGATGTACAGTAGATTCACAGTTATCTGGCAGCCTACAAACTGGGACTCTCAAGCCACCGGCACCGGCATCAATTCCCGAAATTCAAAAAACTCCCACTAAACTGGCCCTATCCGGCAGTTCGAGACTGCAAAAATTGTTTTAATTTTTTTTTCCTAATTGTGGGCCCTAAACGGTTTAGGTGCTAATGCATTTTTAAAGGCATTTTGAGTGTTTTGGGGGGTGTAAGGGTCATTTAGACCCTTAAAATCGGGGACTCTTGATTAACTGGCAACTACAGTTATCCGGCAATATTACTGTATTAGTTTGGTGCTTTAGGTGCACAAGGGCCAGGTGATGTTGTTACCTTGCTTTGAGCTATACATGTCCGCTTTTGCACTGAATTGCAAGGGAGTCCATAACAGCAGGATATTTTTTTTAATCCTGCAGTCACCAGTAGTGGGAACCCATGAAGCCATTTTTTGTAACATGCTGGATTTTGTGCTTGGCTGTTTTAGGTAATACATGGAAAGAATATTGTGATGTCGTAATGTGTTTATATTCTAAGATGGTATAAAATGTGTTGATTCTCTAGTTTAAGCGGAAGTCTGAACTTACATATGTACAACACAACCGGAACATCATACCTCCATCCCCCGATGATTTGTGCAAACTTGGGTGCTTTTCCGGTGATGATGTACTTGGCCTCCTGAGCTATCATCTGCTGTAACTGCATTCATTGTATAACCCTAGCTGAGTAAATCTTTTATAATTTCCAACGTGTGGTAACCATTTGCCGCCTATGAAAATCAGGGAACTAATGAGTCACAAGTGATTGGTTGTAGACATAGGTCTCCCATCACCCTTTGTAATACAGATATGTTTTAAAACAACACATGTCCAGTTGATTTATTTAAATTACACTCAATAAATATTAAGATGCAAAATATTCTCACCTTTCTTCACAGTTCTAGTTATGACCTAATAGATAAGTATTTGCTTCTCTCTGGGCGGAGAATGGTATCTCCCAAATGAAAGCTACTTGTGTGGTTGTCACTTCATATTTGTGGACATTGTTCCAGTCATTTTTTTTTTGTTTCCAAATTGCTAATCTTAATATATTAGTTTTAATAATATATTAATATATTGGTTTGCATATAGGTAATTATCACTACTATTTGTGGAACAAGTACACAGAAATATAAAAAAGGCTTTGCCCATTGATAATTTGTATTAACAATTATATAATTTATACACTTTATATGTTTTTGCGTGATATTAAATAACTGATTTCTCACTATTAAGTTTGTACACAAAAGAATAATTTTGTGTTGGTGGTTGGTGGTTGAAGCTTATATTCCTTTTTATGCTTACTAAAATTAATATTGTTAAAAAGTTTTTTGAATTAAAGAGTGAAACCTACTGTGAGCTCATTTGCATGTCCCCACCCAGTTTCCTAGAATGCAATTGGAACACTACAAATTATTATAATTTTTACGTACAATATAAAATAATAAAAAAAAGCACACATGGCTAGATTTAATCAAGCTACTACTATATTTAGACCACTCCATGATTGTTTCAGAATTATTGTATCTAAGCTTGCCAGTACAGAGAGAGGATATTACAAATGAAGTGGGGGCTCTTTCAATTGCAAGCCTTTGTTACAATTACGGAGCGATACAATTGAGCAAGTCCGCAAGTTGCGTCCCAACATCCGAAATGTAAACCATGCAGTCATATGTAGCATTTGAGAGCATGAGCCAGATCAATAAAGCAAACAGCAAATAGAAAATGAGTCAAAAAGCAATGAGTCATCATTACGGCAGTATAAGATGGAGGTTACATGTCAATCAATTAGCGTTTAGAGGTCCAATATGCGATCGGACTCGCAAACCCGCAAAATACGAAATAATAAATTTTAATGCCAATACTGTTCTTGTCCATATGGGTGGCCTGATATGTATGAACTCCTTGATTCCCAAGATTGATATAACACAGAAATAAAACACACAAAAAAAAATCCTACTGCAGATCTGCGAGCTTGAGACTGTTGTGCAATTAATTCTAATGTCTTTTCATCGCTTTCCCTGCAGTATTGATTTTTTATTTGCATTTTCTGTGCTACGAAATTTAACCCCTTTGCCGGTCCTATCTGGTACCCTTATGATTTTCTTCTACATTTGCCGTTTAATGGTGTGATAACATCTGCGTGCTTGATGAATTGTAGCAAGTGAAAAGCGATTTGCAATTTTAGAGATCATAACTCTTGTGGACGTGTAAGATCAAAGGCTTAGATTTCAGCCCGTAACCCGTAGATCATTTGCAGATCACAAAAAGACGCAAATTGAAAAGCAAATTAGTTTACGGCTACATTATGGGCTCCCATAAGCTACAATTTCTCAATTGAATGAGGCTCATGGTCTCAGAAATTTTAATACAGAGAAGCCATGGATGATAAGGCGATATGGGATTATAGATGGAAAGAGAGAGATGTGGTAAAAGAGAAACAGTACAGGAGAACAAAAAGAGTAGGGGTTTGGGTGAAAAGAGAAAGGGGAGACAAGAAAATGAGAAGGCATTGGCATAGGAAATAATAGAGGAGAAAAATAAAGTAAAGGTGGAGAGAGAAGACTAAGAAAATGGCAAGTATGCAAAATATTGTGAGGGAGGTGGGGGAAAAGAAAGAGAATGAAACATTGATGAGATTTGAATGTGGAGATAGGTCTTGCTGTTGCCCTTTGATTTCCTACTTCATCAGGATATTACGGCAATTAGAAAAATTTACAAACTCGTAAATGCATTACTGTCACCTTTATTCCTTTTTTCATATCTCTAAAATAAAAATAAAAACACAGAGCCATATCAATTGAGCGATTTTGAGATCTAGTAGCCTGTAAGTGAGGTCGCAAGCTATTTTGCTATTCAATTGGCGTCTTTTTGTGGGCTTGGAGCGGCTTCTGAGTTACAGGCTTGAAAAAATGGCGGCGGTTAAACTCGTAACTTACACCCTCCAAAAATCTTTGATCTGTCAAGGGCGCAGGACTTGCGATCGCAAAAATCTCTATTCAATTGGCAAAATCGCTCAACACCGAAGCCACAATCAAGCTTGCAAACGCCAAATGGCGGCCCAAAGCTTACGGGTTCCAACTAGGACACGCAAAATGCTTACAGACTAGTTTGTAACACTGCAAATGGCAATATAAAGACACCAATGCACTTTAAAATATGGGGAAAGCAATGGAAGGCAATTACATGCACAACTCCCAAATATCAAATCTTGCAAAAAATAACATTTTATTTTCCACATAGGTTGTAATGGTCATGCATATGCCAATATGAAAAGCCATGCTGCAACATGCTGAAAGCTATTCAAGACACACTACCTCATTAAATTGCAAAACCAATACATGCAAATGGCTGAAATATTAACCCTTTCACACTCACAGAGGCGCTAATGTGGACCCTAAAAATACAAAGACCATCTTATATACATTTCATTCATCACATCTACATTGGGACAACCAATAGTTGCCAAATGACACTGCCATATGGCATATATCAAGTACCAGGGAACATTTCACATATGGTTGTTCAGTCCCTCAGTTGTGTCCGACTCTCCGTGCAGTACACCTACTAATGTCTTTGTCTGCGCGTATCCACAAGGTTTGCATGCCAAAGATATTGGAGTGGGTTGCCAGTTCCTTCTCTAGTGGACTGTGATTTATCTGACCTCTCTGCTATGACCTGCTCCCCTACAGTAGCCCTACATGGTATAGCTCACAGCTTTATTCAGGTACACAAGACCTTTCACCACCACCACTTAGCAATTCACATTAATGTAAATTGATGAATAGCAGAACAAACTGGGAGCTCACAAAATGGGAATGGCAAGACATCTTGGCACATGGCCACCAGCATCAAGAGGAGAGGAGGGGCCAAGCTGCTGGTGTCCCCACCACCCAAATAACCCTCCCCTCCTCCGAGCCAGGGCCCTTCTGATCCTCTTCGTTCCTCCTCCCCCTGCGCTGGTTCCTGCTGGGTGGGGGCTTGCTCCATCACATCCTGCTCAGATGGAGCCGACGCCACCGCCTCTGGCTCGCCACTGGAGCCAGACCTCCTTCTGGATGTGAAAGATAGAAAAGAAAGGTATATGTCATTAGTATGATGAATAATGCATTGTTATGTGTTCATTCTTTACTATCTCACATCTAGGCTTGAACATGGGTGATTCTCCTAATTGCAACTCAGATTAGCTCTCATATGCTAAATATGATGTATTCTTTGGTTAATGGTCATGATCGTTCTTGGCTCCTAACCCTATCTTGATTCTGGCTGCGTTCTGTAACTATATATGCTACAGTAGGCACACCAATAAATTTACTCTCTTTTGCTTTATTACTGTTGTTGTGCCCAGGAATGACAGTGATTTGTCAGTTTCATGGATTTAATGACACATCCACCTATCCCTTGTTAATTCTATGGACCTGACATGTCAGTGTCCTTGTTGGTCATTATGTACATGTGTAGTGTGTGTGATGCACATGTGGTGGCATGTTGGTGTATGTCATATTCACCTGACATGGAGGCTGGGTCCTGCTGTCCGCCGGGCCTGAAGCTCCCTGGTGACCCTCTCCCACTCATTAGTTCACGATGTGTCCATGGTCCTCCTTATCCATTATCCTCCTCATCTTGGCCCTCACATACTGGTGCGTATAATTGTGGGCCCTGTGCTTGACCTTAGCCTCTTGCCCTCTCGACTGTGGACGGGGACCCTTGCCTCCCTGACCTGTCCCTAAAGCCTCTCCCTTCCCCTATCAGGCCCCTTCCCCTCTGTCCTTCTTCTACGTGTGTCTGAATCTCGAGCCTCCCTTCCACCACTTACCTCTGCACTCTCCTCCTCTCCCTCCTCCTCCTCTCCTCCCTCCTTGCCCTCTCCCTCCTATCCTCCCTCCCTATCCCTTCCCCTCACTTACCTTCATCTGCAGCTTCTCCTCCGGCCTCCGCTCCTTCCTGCGTCGGCACCCGGTATATGCTAATACCGGGTGCCGAGGATGAGGAGGGGGGTTGAGGAGGGAGGTTGAGGAGGGTGTTGAGGTTGAGGAGGGGATTGAGGATGGGGGGTTGAGGATGAGGATGGGGGTTGAGGATGGGGGGGTTGAGGTTGAGGAGGGGGTTTAGAATGAGGAGGGGGGTTGAGGAGGGAGGTTGAGGAGGGAGGATGAGGAGGGAGGTTGAGGATGAGGAGGGAGGATGAGGAGGAGGGTTGAGAATGAGGAGGGGGGTTGAGGTTGAGGAGGGGGGTTAAGGTTGAGGAGGGGGGTTGAGGATAAGGAGGGGGTTGAGGATGAGGAATGGGGTTGAGGAGGGAGGTTGAGCTTGTGGAGGGGGGTTGAGGAGGGAGGTTGAGAATGAGGAAGGGGGTTGAGGAGGGTGATAAGGGAAGGGGGGAAGAGACACAGGGAAGGGAGAGGGAGGAAGAGATACAGGGAAGGGAGAGGGGGAAGAGACACAGGGAAGGGAGAGGGGGGAAGAGACACAGGGAAGGGAGAGGGGTGAAGAGACACAGGGGAGGGAGAGGGGAGAAGAGACACAGGGGAGAGAGAGGGGGGACACAAGAAAAGGGCACACAAGAGGGGGACACAGAGGGCACAAGAGGGACACAGGGGGCAGCATATTTCCCATCCTCGGCTTATACTCGAGTCACTCATTTTTGCCAGTATTTTGTGGTAAAATAGGTGCCTCGGCTTATACTCGGGTCGGCTTATACTATGTACATACATTATGTGTAATCTGTAAATATGTGTAAGTCTTAAGTGTAAATCCGTATAAGAATCCTTATGCAATAGAATATAAATCAATAAAAAAGCAAACTACCTCTCTAACCTAGCTCCTACTCTCAATCAGAAATTCCGAACCTCCAACTTGCCCGCTACTTTCAAATAAAATTTACAACACAGTCAACGCATGGGTGTGTGGAACTCAAATTTATAAGCTCCAACTGTCAATCATATTCGTCTAGACCACTTTCTATTGGCTGAGAGGCCTGTGTCGCTGAGAGGCCTGGCTCGTAACTTGCACCCTTGCTCAATTGAATAGCATCACAACTCACTCACATGCATTCGGCTGTCTGCAATCGAGTTGCAGGATTGGAATTGAATATGGCCCATAGTGTCTATGCTATGTTGTATGTTTAATGCAAAAGCAAATGGATCTCTTTTGTCATATAGTTTTGAGGCCATTAGCCTACTCCTGATTTTCTGACCTCACGACAATATTTCACCTTAGCGTATCTTTGTTTGCTAGCCACGTATCTATAAATAATCTGTACAGTGCGAAAATGCATCACATTTGAAGATAGAGCAATGATAATAAAATGAGTTGCTAATGTCCTTGCCCAAGACATCTAGGGGAATATGCAATCTTAAAGTCATTAACTTGCTGGCATGATATTCATAGTGGAAATATTAGGTGCTGCCATTTCAAAATAAATTAATGTATCCACCTGCCAGTTTAAAACAAAAATATTAAACTTGTGCTTTCCTTTATGCTGTTGCTATTAACAGCTTCATTATAAACAGAGACATTGATAACAAAAAGCAACAAAAATAAAAAAAATGTCAAATTCAAAAACATATATTTTAAGTTCACCATTACTTTCAATAAATTAGTTAATAATGTTTTGACTGTAATTTATTAATTTGCTAATTGCATTATATTTACTAAAACAATATTGAGCATCAATTAACTGCATATGTATAATATTTTTTTCTTATCATTAGTTACATCAGTAGATGGCAATCATCATATTTTAATTTGCCATGATAAATAAAGTGGTTTTCTCTCTCATCATCTCTTGTTTATTAGAATCCCAGTTTTCATCATTACCAATTGTTTATAAACACAAGGACTGTTGGGTTCTTGGAAATCTCTGCACCAGCACCCTGATATCTGGCGTCTGTATCAGTCAGGGTCTCTCCATCGGGAATCAGAGTCTCAGTATACTTCCTGTCGTAGTGACCAGGACAAGATACTTGCAGGGTGGAGATAGGATCAGTATCGCAGCCACCAGGAGCAAATAAGAGAACATACCATTTCTATATGTCTCACCAGTAAACTGATTTAACAATATTTATATGGTTAGATATGGGGGGGGGGGGGTTGTATACAACACAATAATGCTAGGGAGTGGCAGACAAACACACAGAGATTGACTCAACAATAGCATCCTCAACTGTCAACTGTCTAGCACATCAGAGATGTAATTAGCTTATCTGGCAAACAATGGGACAAAACAAATTACAATACAACCACTGGTTCCTGTCTGTCTACAATGTCTCATTGTAGACCTATATAGCCTCATTCAATTGAGCTTTCGGGAGATCCGGGCTTCTGAAATGTAGCCCGCAAGTTATTTTGCTATTCAATTGGTGTCTTTTTGCAGGCTCCGATTGAGTTATGGGCTCTGGCCTCCCGATCCGATGTTATTTTTTAACATCTCAAGTTAATGTCCCTCCAAGCCTTTGATCTTTCATGGCCGCAAGAGTTCCGAACGGAATTACTCCCCCTTTGCTAACCACTCCATCAAGCCCGCAAATGGCAAAAGTCAAACCACAAGTTACTAGTACCACAGACGACTCGGAAAGGGCTTAAAGACATGTCTGGAGCACTTTAAAAGCAAATAAAAAAGCAATACTGTACTCATATTAAAAGGGAAAGTGATGTTAGGCCTCAGAATTAATAGCACAACATTCTCAAGCTTGCAAATCGTCCCAGAAAAATACTTTATTTCATGTCTATATTTTGTGTTATATCGATCCCTGCAATCAATGTGCAATCAAAGACATATACTGTAACTTGCATGTAATAGAATATCATATTTACGGCATTATTAATATTGCATTATTCTGGAATGTGGGTTTGATCGTACCTCGTAATTGAAGCCCGTAGGACTTTGAAATCCAAACTCCATTTTTCATTGATGTAATGATGACGATCTCTGTTCCCATTGGCTGTTTCTATCTCGGGAGTTACGGCCTTGGTTGATTGATCTGTTCAAGCACACTACATATAATGTCATGGTTTCCGAATTTTGGCCCATAACTTGCGGTTTTGTCGAACTGAATAGCACCGTAACTCGGGCCTCCTTCGGACCTGGAGGAGGCCCGCAGACACACGGCCTACATCCCAGAAGTTACGGCCTCCTAATTGAATGAGGCTCATGTTGTTTAACAGTTTCATGACCATTTAGTTACAGTTTAAATACACATAACACAGTAATATAACATGGGGGATTACATATAGTATACAGGATAAGGCAGAGACATATGCCATAAGACCATATGAAGCATGGTGGTACACTATGGCCCTTTGCTTTGGGGCTATTCACCCCTCCACCCACCTGCCCACATTTCCATGTGGCAATATAATTCCCATACCCATTTTCCAATGGGGCGGTATGTCCTCTATGGTGGCTCAATGCACCAGGCTCCAGGCCCTGGAGAGGAGCCCGTGACAATATACAGTATCTCACATTTTTGTAAATATTTTATGATATCTTTTCATGCGACAACACTGAAGAAATGACACTCTGCTACAATGTAAAGTAGTAAGTGTATAGCCTGTATAACATTGTAAATGTGCTGTCCCCTCAAAATAACTCAACACACAGCCATTAATGTCTAAATCGTTGGCAACAAAAGTGAATGCACCCCTAAGTGGAAATGTCCAAATTGGGCCCAAAATGTCAATATTTTGTGTGGCCACCATTATTTTCCAGCACTGCCTTAACCCTTATGGGCATGGAGTTCAATAGAGCTTCACAGGTTGCCACTGGAGTCCTCTTCCACTCCTCCATAATGACATCACGGAGATGGTGGATGTTAGAGACCTTCCACCTTCTGTTTGAGGATGCCCCACAGATGCTCAATAGGGTTTAGGTCTGGTGGCATGCTTGGCCAGTCCATCACCTTTACCTTCAGCAAGGGAGGGGGAGTGCAAGGTCTCTAACATCCACCAGCTCTGTGAAGTCATCATGGAGGAGTGGGAGAGGACTCCAGTGGCAACCTGTGAAGCTCTGGTGAACTCTATATTGACAATTTGGGCCAAATCTGGAAATTTACACTTAGGGGTGTACTCACTTTTGTTTCCAAATGTTTAGACATTAATGGCTGTGTGTTGAGTTAATTTGAGGGAACAGCACATTTACCTTGTTATACAGGCTTTACCCCTGCAAGTTTACATTTTAGCAGAGTGTCATGTCTTCAGTGTTGTCACATGAAAAGATAATAACATATTTACAAAAATGTGAGATACTGTATATATGTATTTATTTCCATATTTGAGTCATCATATCTATATTAGAACAAAAATTATTGGCAATATTACACTACCACATGACATATATCAAGTACCAGGGGAAAATACACCACACTATGCAAGAGGTTAATACCAATCTGCAAACACACAGGGACCACAACAGCTGCTCCAATGCAATGACTATTAAAGGGATAGACACACCTCAAATAATACTCAACAACACTATTGATCATCACCAGAGCACACTTCTGTCACAGATCATCTAACCACATCCATGGAAAGATATGGCATCTATACCCGTACCTTCACTCATAGAAAGTGGGGTGTGAGAAATATCGGCATGGGCCACTTCAGGCCTTAAAGAATGGAGGGGTTGACATTGATGCAGGCAATTTGGGTATATGTTGCCAGATAACACAGAGTTGTCCCAGGGAGCATGTATGCAACATGCTGTTAAAGGCAAAGGGCCATGGGGATTCAAGGCCAAATCAGGAAAAAAATCGGATTGCACTAATAGGGTCAAGCTGTTCATGAAGGCCAACAAACACACAATGAGGCTGTAGAGATGCACATGGAACAACAGCAAACAGACGTCCATCAAGGCCAATCTCGGGACACCCATCCTGTAAGTTCCCATGCCATTGCTGTTGGGCATGTGGCAAGATGTAAATCAATAATATTTTTGTGAAAATATAGCAACTGTTCTGGTATTAATTCATTATTAATAATACCTGCCATTTGATTTACAACCCTTCAGGGGGATAGTGATATACTTTTCCTGACTATTAACTCAAACATCACCAATAATTTTGCTCAAGTATGATATAAAAAATTGTGATAATAACATATTAAATAGTGCTTGAACACATTTTGGAAAGATTTATACATGTGACCATTTGGAAACCATGTCTGTGTCACTGTAATGGGATGAAATGTTCATATAACAATGCATTGGAATGTAAATAATGTTAATTATTTCAGAAGGATGGCACACTTTGTGTAATCTTTAGGTGTTATGTGCACCTGTATGTGAAATTAAGTTAACAATTATGATATAAACATCACTTTTAACATCACATCCCAATTAACTTAAGATTAGTTACATGCAAACATATGACTACAGTACTCAAATACATGAAGGTATGGCTATATAAGAAGATGATATACATACACATATTTGATTCTTACATAAATGTTATGTATGTTGATGTCTCTAAATCGTAAAAATTAAAAACACACAGAAACAGTGAGAATGGTATAACAAAACTCTGTTTTATACACAGAGCACACTTATATGTGTACTCGACTGTGCATTAATATCATGGGTGTTGTGTGGGTGAATTACAGAATTTTTTCTTAAAGGTAATATTGTATAATAATAATAATGCATAGCATATACTAGGGTCACATGTGGGCACTGAACATCCATCCCTACAGAGTCTGTATCTGCATATGCTGCAGTGGGCATGCCCATACCTGGACACTCTTTTGGATGATTACTCGTGTTCTGCCCACTAATGAAAGTGATTTGTCAGTTTCATGGTTTTAATGATGCATAAATGATCCATCTATATATTGGTAAATCCAGGGAGCTGACAACTCAGTCTCATTGATGGTCAGCATTTACATGTGTTTTCTATGTGTGTGTGATGTAGATGTGGTGGCATGTTGGTGTATCTGATATGCACCTGACAAGAATGCTGGATCCTGTTGGGCCACCAGTCCTGTAGCTCCAGAATGTGATGAATACAAATCTCATCATACATCACTCCATTTAATAGAAGTAACCAGTAATGCGCATAGCACTTACAGTTGTGCTCAAAAGTTTGCATATCCTTGGCGAATTGGTAATATATGTACCATTTTTAAAGAAAACATAAGTGAGCAGTCAAAACACATTTCTTTTATTTCCAATGCGATTCATATTCAACTGGAGGTTATAACAGAATGGCACAATCAAAACACAAAACATGGCAACAAAGAAAAATATGAAATTAGCCTGTTCAAAAGTTTGCATACTCTTAGTTCTTCATACTTTGTATTGCCCACTTTAGCATCAATGACAGTATGCAGTCTTTTATTATAGTTGTCTATGAGGCCCCTAATACTTGCAGGTTGTATAGCTGCCCATTCGTCTTGGCAAAATACCTCCAGGTCATGCAAAGTCTTTGGTCTTCTTGCATGAACCTCATGTTTGAGATCTCCCCAGAGTGGCTCGATGATATTAAGGTTAGGAGACTGTGATGCCCATACCACAGCTTTCAACTTTTTCTGCTGTAACCACGGTATGGTCATCTTGGCCTTGTGCTTAGGGACATTGTCTTGCTGGAAATTCCAAGATCGTCCCATGAGCAGCCTTCGTGCAGAAGAATGCAAATTGTCTGCCAGTATTTTCTGATATCATCCTGCATTCATCTTGCCATCAATTTTCACAAGATTCCCCATGAGCCACCACCATGCTTCATAGTGGGGATGGTATTCTTTTCACTATAGGCCTTGTTAACCCCTCTCCAAACATAGCGCTTATGGTTGTGACCAAAAAAGCCCTATTACAGCTGTGAGGCGTGTCAAGGTGTTGTCGGGCATATTGTAGCTGGGCTTTTTTGTGGCATTGGCGCAGTAAAGGCTTCTTTCTGGCAACTCGACCATGCAGCGCATTCAAGTATTGTGATATTGTGCTCCTTGAAACAACCACACCGTCTTTTTCCAGAGCAGTCTGTATTTCTCCTGAGGTTACTTGTGTTTTTTTCTTTGTATTCCAAACAATTCTTCTGTCAGTTGTCGCTGAATTTCTTCTTGGTCTACCTGACCTTGGCTTGGTATCAAGAGATCCATGAATTTTCCACTTTTTAATAAGTGATTGAACAGTACTGACTGGCATTTTCAATGCTTTGGGTATCTTTTTATATCTTTTTCCATCTTTATGAAGTTCCATTACATTGTTACATAGATCTTTTGACAGTTCTTTTCTGCTCCCCATGGCTTAGAATCTAGTCTGCTCAGTGCATCCACGTGAGAGCTAACAAACTCATTGATTATTTATACACAGACACTAATTGCAATTTAAAAAGCCACAGGTTTGGGAAATTCAACTTTAATTGCCATTCTAACCTGCGTGTGTCACCTTGTGTGTCTGTAACAAGGCCAAACATTCAAGGGTATGTAAACTTTAGATAAGGTCCATTCCGGTGATTTCTGTTATCATTATGATTTAAAAAGGAGTAAAACAACTATGTGATAATAAATGGCTTCTTATTATCACTATCCTTAAATAAAATATGTTGTTTTGCATCATCAGTCATATTTTCAAAATATATGGCAACATTTCACAATTTTTGCAAGGGTATGCAAACTTTTCAGCACAACTGTACATATAGTCTTTGTCTGCTCAATTAAAGAGATGCATAAACTTTGTGACTATGTAATCCAATTCAGTTACACGCATACAATGTGTTAAAAAAATCAAAAATCTGAAAAAAAGATGGTCAAAACCTAAAAAAGGCAAAGGAGGATACAAATCTAAAAAACATGAATGTACAGTACAGTGCTAAACACCAAAACTGTAACAGTAAACCAACTTGCCTGATCTTCATCTGTAAGCATTACTAACCATTAAGTGGGAGCCATGGTACATCAATAGCCATGAACAATAATAATGGTATGTCATCCCACAAGAAATGCTTAGCTGTGACCATAGTCAGTGGTCCAAGAGTACTATCACATCATGAATGAATCCTACAAGATCATGATGTCTGAACAACTAACCTTTAGTATTTAGTGGTCAACAAAGGTCAACAGCTATAATGTCTGCTAATTACATCAGACAAAAGTATCTGTTCGCATACTGAAATTGGGGGGATGACATGCTTACCTAATGCATGTAAATGGGGGCATTCATTAACATGCCATTGTGGGACTTTGCAAGTCTCCCGCCATATCTGCATTGGTCTAAATTAATGATAACAACAGCCATGTATTATAAAACTGGATACATAATTTAATTAATAGCGTGTGACCTACATTTATAGGAGTTGATGGCATTGATGGAGCGTCTATCTGATAGCTACTGCAAATATATTTCCATTACATCATTTGGTAGCATTGCTTGCAGATAAAGAAGTTGAAAAAAATATGGACTGCACCATCTCTTCTGAATGGCATTCCTCAGTGACCATGACATGGGGAAATGTTAAACATAAACCTATGTGTCCACAGTGAAGAGGATCATGTACCATGTGTTGGGGGGTAGCCATCTGCTTACAAAATATCGCCATAACATAGGCAATGATTCCCATTTCTATCTATTTGATATCTTGTTGTCTTGAACCTAGATAGTTCACTTAATTTCAAATATTTGGAGCTATCATTTGCTAGATGTGATCAGTTCTTTGGAATATGAGCATGTTTGTTATTGGCTCATATCAATACAATCATTCCTGCTGTGGTATGTATATGCATACACTTACTCTTCAGAACTTGCTGGGCAGTGTGTCATACTAAACAGTCAGTGGCCATATCTCAGCAATCATTGTTAACATGCTGCCTAGAGGAGTTCCCTGAGCGTTGGCCTAACTTCCCTCCCCCTGCAAGGATAGTTCGTCGTTCACGTATGGCACTGAGGAGGATCACCATCTCCTTGTGCATGTAGTTAGGGGCACTGTGTTTGGCCCCAGGCTCTTGTCCTCCTTACTGTGGACTGGGATCCTGTCCTCCATCCTCTGACCCTGAGGCCTGACCCTCTTCCCCACAAACCCCCAGGATCAGGCAGCTCCCTCTCTAACCCTGTGATTGGTATGCCTATGATTATAGGTGAATCCCTCCCTCCCTCTACCTCACCTACCCTCACCTCCACTCCTTCTCTGTCTACCTGCGCTTCTACTCCCCAGGGCCACTTCTCTCTCCTCCTATCCTCACATCCTCTTCTCCTCCCCACTTCTTCCCTACCCTCCACAACAATCACAAAAATAAAGTAAGAATAAATGAAAATAAGTGATATGTGCAGTGCCTTGCAAAAGTATTCACCCCCCTTGGCATTTTTCGTGTTTTGTTGCCTCACAACCTGGAATTAACATGGATTGTTTGAGGATTTGCATCATTTAGTTTACAGAGCATGCCCACAACTTTGAAGCTGTTTTTATTGTGAAGCAGACAACAAGTAGGACAAAATAACAGAAAAAGTCAATGTGCATAACTATTCACCCCCCTAAAGTCAATACTTTGTAGAGCCACCTTTTGTGGCAATCACAGCTCCAAGTCACTTTGGATAAGTCTCTATGAGCTTGCCACATCTTACCACTGGGATTTTTGCCCATTACTCCTGGCAAACCTGCTCCAGATCTTTCAAGTTGGATGGTTTGCGCTTGTGAACAGCAATCTTTAAGTCTGACCACAGATTTTCTATTGGATTGAGGTCTGGGCTTTGACTAGGTCATTCCAACACATTTACATGTTTCCCCTTAAACCACTCAAGTGTTGCTTTAGCAGTGTGTTTGGGTCATTGTCTTGCTGGAAGGTGAACCTCCGTCCTAGCCTCAAATCATGCACAGAGTAGTACAGGTTTTGCTCAACAATCCATCTTTCCCTCAACTCTGACCAGTTTCCCAGTCCCGGCTGCTAAAAAACATCCCCACAGCATGATACTTCCACCACCATATTTCAATGTGTGGATGGTGTTCTTTGGGTGATGTGATGTGTTGGGTTTGCGCCAGAGATAGTGTTTTCTTTGATGGCCGAAAAGTTACATTTTAGTGTCATCAGACAAGAGCACCTTCCTCCATACATTTTGGGCGTCTCCGACATGCATTATCGCAAACTCAAAAGGTGCCATTTTGTTTTTTGCTGAAAGCAATGGCTTTCTTCGGGCCACTCTGCCATAAAGCCCAACTCTATGAAGCATACGGCTTATTGTTGTCCCATGTACACATACTCCAGTCTCTGCTGTGGAACTCTGCAGCTCCTCCAGGGTTCCCTTAGGTCTCTGTGCCGCCTCTCTGATTAATGCCCTCCTTGCCCGGTCCGTGAGATTTAGTGGGCGGCCGCCTCTTGGCAGGTTTGCTGTTGTGCCATGTTCTTTCCATCTGGTTATGATAGATTTGATGGTGCTCCTGGGGATCATCAAAGATTTGGATATTTTTTTATAACCTAACCCTGACTTGTACTTCTCAACAACATTGTCTCTTACTTATTTGGAGAGTTCCTTTGACTTCATGGCAGTGTTTGGTTAGTGGTGCCTCTTGCTTAGGTGTTCCAGGCTCTGGGGCCTTTCCAAAAAAGGTGTGTTTATGTAATGACAGATCATGTGACACTTAGATTGCACACAGGTGGACATCATTTCACTAATTATGTGACTTCTGAAGGTAATTGGCTTTTTAGAGCTTTTTATGGGCTTCATAACAAAGGGGGTGAATACATGCGCACATGCCAATTTTCTGCTTTCTATTTCTAAAAAATAGTTTTATGTATATATTTGTGTTCTGATCCATCACATAAAATTCAGATTAACAAAGCATTGAACTTAAGGCTGAAATGTAACAAAATAGGTAAAAAGCCAAGGTGGTGAATTTCTGATGTAAAAAAAGTACTGTATGTATGCCTATTTATTATATGTTAGAGTATATGGTAGGGATGGGGTGTGTGGATGTAGTGACCTCTATGTTTGTGCACCTATATGTATTATTACTTTATGTGTATGTATATTATGTCTTATCAGTTAATATGTGTTATGATGAATGAAGTGTAAAATAAGTATTTTAGAAATAGAAATCAATAAAACCACAATAACCTACTCTCCAAAATCGCCTACTCTCACTCTCCAAGCCCAAAAACCTCCAGGACCTGCATGCTTATTTGTCAAAATCTACAACACAGTCAACGAATGGGGGTGTAGCTTGCAGCTTAATTTTCTCTCCCTGTCAATCACTGATCCATTAGGCCATTTTCTATTGTGGCACATTCTTAAATTGCAGGATTGGTTTCAAAATGAGAGTTTATATATAATCACACCCCCTAAAAGCTTAGGGTTAACTTTAGATACCATACTGATACTCATGCTCAGACATCATCCATAAAACAAACAGACAGTTTATCTGAGACCCATCTCATGCGAATTGTTTAAAACTGACTATGAACACAGTTTAGCCATTTTCAAAAAAAAGGTGACAAAAATGGTCAAAAAATTATACTTTTAATCAACAAAAACAAGGCAATCTGATTCATAGCACAACATTTCTGCTAATAGCTACAGATGCAAATTACCTTGGTAATTTAAATAATTATAGACTTGTAGTGGTAGTAAAAATGAGCTTGTATAGGTCAAAAATCTGAGAAAAGCCCAGTAAACAGAATGTTTATACTCCTCACACAGACACTTATTCCTCATAATACAAACGTGTAGCATATAATTAAATCTGTTAGGCACATGGTAGAGAATTTAAATTGTAGACATTATTTGGTAATGACTGAAACTCTATTAGAATGTCACATTTTCAGTGCCAGAATTAATGTTTGGTCAGTGTTTCTCCATAAAGCTTATAAAGCTTAATTCTTACAAATTTATAATATAACAACACACAACATTAATTCCATTGAACATCTTGGCATTCAGCCTTTCTACCTATAAGACAAATGTTTTTGATGGTACAAAGCTTCCTTGTTAACTCATAATGTGTTGTTTTTTCTACTTGAACAAAAAGAAAGAAAATGCAATTTTACAAACAGTTTAGGAATTAAACAATTTAATCTCTCCTTGAAAAAGGACAGCTTTAAATTACACTTTAATGAAAGCTCAAGAATTTTACACTGGTATGTGTTGTCAGTTTATCAAGTTTTGTCATAGAACATGTATGTGTTAATTGTTATGTCACAACCCAACCTTCACAACAATGCTTGGAACATCTTAGATCTGTTTAAAGTTTGAGAAAAGTTTAAAATACTTTGGGTAGTACTTGAACAGAAAGTCGTCTTAATTGGTCTCATGTTGTTAGACCTTTTCTTTGCTTCTCTATATCTAGATCTGGTGAGTATGGTTGTGCTGCTCATTATTTATAGAAGTGACTGTTTGGTATTCCTAATTTAGTGTAGCACTATGTTTATAGGGATTAAGGTGAAGGTTCATATATTTTTTTCTCTCCCTCCCCCATAATTTCATAATTTGCCTAAGTGTATAGGACGTGGGAATGGAAGTATATTTATGTGTACATTATTCTTTTTAGAATGTTTTATTCAATTTTATGTCTTCTTTTATGATTTATTTTATTATTAGAAAATAAAGGTTAAGTTTACTTAAACATTTTATATGTTCCCTAAATTTGATATGGAGAACCCACTATGGGAGACAATGTGGATTAGTGTGTATATTCAAGTGTGTACATTTTCTTATATATATATAGTTTATGGTTGTACCCCAAAAAACCTTGCAATCTGTCTAGATGAGAAGAGCAGTGAAGCCAAGTCATACATTTGGGTTTGCTGCTAAAATCTCATACTTATCTCTTACCAGAATTTTTTTTTTTAATCATCCCTTTGAGGTGTGACAGATTCAGTGAGGGAAAAAAGTATTTGATCCCAGACACCAGACCGAGTGAGACTGACAGTTATTTTGTGCTTCTTCCATTTGCGAATAATCGCACCAACTTCTCACAAAGCAGGTTGGCGATGGTCCTGTAGCCCATTCCAGCCTAGTGTAGGTCTACAATCTTGTCCCTGACATCCTTGGACAGCTCTTTGGTCTTGGCCATGGTGGAGAGTTTGGAATCTGATTGATTGCTTCTGTGGACAGGTGTCTTTTATACAGGTAGAGAGTGAGGTAAGAGAGTGCTCCTAATCTCAGCTCGTAACCTGTATCTCCTGTGTCTCTTCTCCCCTCTCCCTTCCCTGTGTCTCTTCCCCCCTCCCTTATCACCCTCGTCAACCCCCCTCCTAATTCTCAACCTCCCTCCTCAACCCCACTCCTCATCCTCAACCTCCCTCCTCATCCTCAACCTCCCTCCTCATCCTCAACCCCCTCCTCATCCTCAACCCCCTCCTCAACCTCCCTCCTCATCCTCAACCTCCCTCCTCATCCTCAACTCCCTCCTCATCCTCAACCTCCCTCCTCATCCTCAACCCCCTCCTCATCCTCAACCCCCTCCTCATCCTCAACCCCCTCCTCAACCTCCCTCCTCATCCTCAACCTCCCTCCTCATCCTCAACTCCCTCCTCATCCTCCCTCCTCAACCCCCCTCAACCTCACTCCTCAACCCCCCATCCTCATCCTCCCCCCTCAACCCCCATCCTAATCCTCCCCCCTCAACCCCCCATCCTCACCCTCAACCCCCCATCTTCAACCCCCTCCTCACCCCCCCTCAACCTCAACTCCCCTCCTCAACATCAACCCCCTCCTCAACCCCCATCCTCAACCCCCCTCCTCAACATCAACCCCCTCCTCATCCTCAACCCCCCATCCTTTTCTTTTGCTTTCTCTATTATCCAGCGGACATTAGCAATTTGATCTCCTGTGCCTCTTCCTGGCAAATTTGGTCAGTCTATATTGCAGTCCAAAAAAAGGCAGATATTGTTGGAGCCGGGGATGTAAGATCTTAAGCATTACCTTGATGGCATGTGAAACAAGTGAAATAGATTGATTAGCGGAGCACTCTTTGGTTCTGCCTTTTTTGGGCTGGGATATAGACTAACCTTTTCTATTGTCCACTCTTGATTCTTCCAAATGTATTGGCATATGGCAAGAAACACTTTCACAGCATTATCTTGTAGGATTTTGAATAGTTATGTGGGGATTGCATCAACTCCTGCAGTCTCATTATCAGCAAGGTTTCCTTTCTTTATTTGACCTACTTCTGTAAAGTCTCTAATATTTTTGTCTTTTATCACACCCACTTTGGCATGAAAGGTTCACTTGAGATCCCCAATTTTCTTAAAGAGATCTGTTGACGTTACAATTCTATTATCTTCTTCTATCATTTTATCATCTGTCAATATAGTGTCTCCTTGTCTATTCTTGCTATCCTCCTGAACTCCACATTCAGTTTGACAAACCTTTTCCTATTTCCACTACCTTTTGCTTTCCTTCTTTCCTGGGCTGCTTTCAAAGCCTCATCAGACAGCCAGTTTGCCTTCTTAGTTTTCTTTCTTTTGGGATATTCTTTGTGGCTGTTTCCTGGATAATGTCGCAAAGCTCTTCAGGCATTCTATCTACCATGCCTAGTCTTTTAAATCTAGTATTTAGCTCCACTGCATACTCACACCAGATATTATTTATTTTGTATCTGCTTGATCTGATGATTTTCCCTCTTTTTATAGATTAATTCTGATGGTCTGACCCACAGAAAGTTCCAGGTCTTGTGTTTGCTGACTGTATAGAGCTCCTCCATCTTTGGCTAAAATCTGATTTCTATATTGCCCATCTGGTGTGTAGAGACTGTTGGAAGAGGATGTTAGCTATGAACAAAGAATTATCTTCACAGAATTCTACTAATCTCTGACATGCTTCATTTTGTACTCCAAAAGTCAAATGTGTCCATTATTCCAGGTATCTTTTGGTTCCCAATTTTAGCATTCCAATCTCCTATGATGATAGTAACATATTTCCTTGGTGTTATATCTATATCTTTTCTTGGTGTTGAATATCTTTGTAGAACTGAACAACTTTAGCATCTTCAGCATCCATAGTTGGAGAATAGACTTGGATCACTGTGATGTTAAATGGTTTGCATTGAATTTGAATTGAAATCATTCTGTCATTTACTGGGTTGTAACAGAGGACTACTTTGACCACCCTTTGATTAATTATGAGGGCTACTCCATTTCTTCTGTGGCATTCTTGACCACAGTAGATGATCTGGCAGTTTTCTGATGTGAGATGCCCCATTCCACGCCACCTGAGTTCACTAATTCCTAGGACATCAAAATTTAAACTTGCCATTTCATGTTTGACCACGTCCACTTTGCCTTGGTTCATAATTCTAACATTCCAGGTTCCTATGCTGAATTGTTCTGGGCAGCTTCGGACTTTCCTTTCCACTCCAGACACATCCGCAGCTGGGTGTCCTTTAGACTTTGGCCCAACCACTTCATTAGATCTGGTTATATTCGTACTCGCCCCCTGCTGGGTGGTAGGCACCTTCTGACCTGAGGGGCTCATCTTCCGATGTCATGTCATTATACTTTGTTGTGCTTACCCATAACGTTATCTTGGCATAGATACTGGAGTGATTTATCAGTTCCTTCTCCAGTGGACAGTGATTTGTCTTGCTTCTCTGCTATGCCCTGTCTAGCTTGGGTGACTCTACCTGGTATAGCTTTGGTATAGCTTCATTCATGTACACAAGCCCCTTCACCCTGAAGGTAAACAGGTAAATGCATATATACACATATAACCATATATAATTAATTATAATAATATTATTTAAAAAAATCAATTAAAATATGGGCTATAATATATTATATAGATAATGAAAATTATATATAATTTCGAGATTGGTGTCCTTTTTCAAAATTACTAATTTCTGCAAAAACAAGAGAAAAGAAAACCAATAAAGTAAGGGAAACCATACAATACAATTGTGATTGCTATGAAAATCAAAGGACTAAAGGATATGTAATTCAGAAAGCTTTGTGTCTGAGCATAGTTAGGCAGAAATGTAGTTATAAAGCTAGTGTTGGGAGTACCTGTTCTGGTAAGCCTTGCGGTAGGCCAGCGATGCCCCCAATAGTTGTTCCTGTTAATCCATGGCTGGTAGTGACTCACAGACTGAGTATTCCACAAGGGATATCTTGGAAAGTTGGGTCTGCTTCTGTGTGTCATAACTTCACTCTGCAAGTCTTTGGTCTGCTGGTTACACCACTGCAGCTGCTGGATCTGACGCTGCTGCTAATTACTGTTTTTGTCTAGCAGGGGTTCTGCCTACACCAACTACTCTGCTCGAGTTGTAGATTCCCCTCCACATTTGTCATGGTTCCTGCTTCAGTTCCCAGTCAGATTCTAAGCCTGTCTTGTCACTTAGCTGACTGCTCCAGTGTGCTTCTGCTGTAATGAATAAAAAATGTATGTCAATTTCAGTTTATCTGGGCATTTCTATAAAAATAATTGTTTGCCTTTCTCCCTAAACAAATTGAGAGTCCATATTTACTTTAAGATGCTACCAGTAGCACAAGACCCCTGCCATGTTGTGGGCACCAATACTTTGCACATGTTACCACCAGCATTAGCTGTGCAACTGAAAAAGTTATGAACTATTACTTTTTTTTATTTTCTTCTGCTTCCTTATAAGGGCTGCTCTTCTTCCTCTCATTCTCACTGTGGGCCTCATGCACATGCAATTTGACCAATTGAATAGGGGTCTGTATAAGCAAAGAGCATATTTTTTTACAAAAGTTTTTAGTTAGTGAAGACCTTGCTTTTGGATATAAGTTTACTAACTAAAAACTTCTGTAAAAAAATGCTCTATGCTTATATAGGGCCTCATTCAATTGCAATTTGGCCAATTGAATAGGGCTCTAAATAAGCACATAGCATATTTTTTACAGACATTTTTAATCAGTGAAAACCTTGCTTTTGGATAGTTTTTTACTAACTAAAAACTTTCTGTAAAAAAATATGTTATGTGCTTATTTAGAGCCCTATTCAATTGGCCAAATTGCAATTGAATGAGGGCCATAGAGTACTATTGAATGAGGCCCTGTATGAGGAGTGAAGGCAGCAAGCTCTGAATTTCCATATAGCTTCTTCTAATTCACACAGCATGGGCAGCAGCATCCTATTGATCCACTCTATAATGTGAGGATGGTGCTGCTAATGTAGGAACTAGGACCACATGACTGCATGACCACACATTCTTCAGTTTCCTTATTTATTATTTATTTACATTTATATAAAAAACAGTCACACTCCTAGACCTGGGAACAAGCATTGTAGCGATGTGGACATAATACTTTCCTCTCCCTGCACTTTTCACTGCATACCACCCGCCCAGAAGCCACTGGTGCATTAGGGCAGTGAGGCAATCACCCCACCAGAGATAGTAGCATGAATACTAAATAAAATATACTTTAATATAAGAGTTTTTTATTCTCTAATAATGAATGCCCCTCTTCCTCCACTTCGTGTTTCTCTGTCTACTGTAAATGTGAAACTAGTATTTGCTCCCTCCATTCCCTCTCCCTAATCTTCAGATCTGTACTGCCGCTGTATCACACAATGTACCATCTCCGCAGGGGACTCACTCTCATCTTGCAACATTTTGACACATTGCTGGGCGTGGGAGCATTTTGTCTGTGGGGTATGGGCACTTGGAGTCCCAGCAAGGGGCGTGCTGACTCTCTCAGTGCTACTCGCCATAAACAGCTGAGCAACCAGACCTGCCTTCCCAGCCCAATGACGAGGCAGCTACAGATCATGTAAGCTCGGTGTGCTTGGGTGTTTTTTTCTAATCGGTATTCATGTTCAGATGAGACAAGGCTTTGCCTTTGTAAGAAAAACCATTGTGAGCTACTAAACACCATGAGCTTCATTCAATTCGAAGGCCGTAGTATACAGGCCGTATGTCTGCGGGCTTGATGGGGGCTCGATCTCTGCTAAAAATCCGGTGCTATTCAATTGAACAAGCCCACAAGTTACGGGCCATAAGCCGAAACCGCAAAGCATGCAATTGTACGCAGCAATTCAGGGCGGGAACATGATCAATTTAGCAAGACCGCAACTACCCATTTAGAAACAGCCAATATAAAATGAGACTGTCATCATCAAGTCAGTAAAACATGGAGGATACATGTCAATCAATTAGCATTTGGAGGTCCGATATGCGATCAGACTCCCAAAACCGCAAAACACAAAATAATAAAAATATCTGGGGGCTTGAACTTTGCTACAATTACGGAGCAATTCAATTGAACAAGCCCGCAAGTTGCAGCCTGAAATTCCAAAATCTAAACCATGCACTCATATGTAGCATTTGAGAGTGTGAGAGCAAACAGCCAATAGAAAATGAGACCATCATCATTACGGCAGTATAAGATGGAGGTTACATGCCAATCAATTACCGTTCGGAGGTCCGATATGCGATCAGACTTGCAAACCTGCAAAATACAAAATAATAAAAATGAATGTCAATACTGTTTTAGTCCATGTGGGTGGCCTTATATGTATTAATTCATCGATTCCCGAGATCGATATAACCCCGAAATGAAACATAAAATAAAATGATTTTTGATTGCCGATTTGCGCGCTTGCGACTGCTGTGCAATTAATTCTAATGTCTTTTATCGATGTCCCTGTCTTTACAGTGCAGTATTGTTTTTATTTGCATTTACAGTGCTACGTTTAGGTGCTTAACCCCCTTGGGCGCCCTCTCTAGCACTCGCAGGATTTTCTTCTACATTTTCCATTTACGGGTGTGAAAACATTTGCGGGCTTGAGGAATTGTAGCAATTGAATATCGATTTGCGATTTTATCGATTGTAACTCTTGCAGACGTGAAAGATCAAAGGCTTAGATGCGGTGTAAGTTACCGTTGTGACAGCCGCAAGGATTTCAAGCCCGTAATACGAAGCCTGTTTGCGGCTCGCAAGGAAACAACAATTGAATAGCAAATTAGCTTATCGGCTCCATCATGGGCTGCTGTAAGTTACAATTGCTTAATTGAATGAGGCTCCATGTGCTGGGCTACTGTGACAACAACCTACTGTGAGTACTAGCCATATTACATGTATTTTGCATTGTTTGCTTTATTGTAAATCTTTTTTTAGGCTTGTCTTTCAGTCAACATATACTGTAACTGTATAGTTGGAAGGGGTTAGAAAAGCCACAATTTAAATATATAAGATAGTAATGTAAGGATAGTCACCAGTTTCCTGTATTATCTATTGAATGTGTTTATTTTTAGACAGTATTGGATTGTAATATATCTTTCAGTGCCATTTAAATATGTTGTTCTTGGTATTGTATAAATTACTGATGCATAGGTACAGTGAATTGTGTTCTTGCAACAAAGGGGTTAATGGTGGTGCAATTTAATTGTGTGGGGGTTAAAGGTATTTGACAATACAGAGGATAGTGCTCCTTCTGGCAGTGCAAGGGTTACTGTATTGATTTATAGCAATGCATGTGCTGCATCATGTATTACATTTATTAAAGTTATTGATCAACTGTTTCTGCTATAATTTCAATAATTGCATTCATTTTTATAAAATAACACAAATTGCTCTATAACATATAGTACTGCATTTATACTCACTACTAACAGCAAAGCTAGAAAAATGCAATGATTTCAGAGAAATACAATATTTTCTGCTTAACTACATCAACACATTACATCAACACCAAGTATTTTGGTTCATATATGTGTGTGTGTATATATATATATATATATATATATATATATATATATATATATATATATACAGTATATATATATATATATATATATATATATATATATATATATATATACACACACACACAAAACGTTTATCCATATATCATAGTGATACAGAAAGTAGTCCCAGGTCTTGTGTAACCGATAATCACATCTCCTTGTTCGTGTTGTGTGTATGACATACATGCACCCAGACATGTATTATTAAAGCATAAGTGCATGCTCTTGGCCAATCTATGTTTCATTTCATGTTTTTTAAATATAAATATATATAGTTCTTACCTGTAGTAAGTAAACAAATATATATATATATATATATATATATAATATATAGTTCTTACATGCAGTAAGTAAACAAATAATATACAGTATCTCACAAAAGTGAGTACACCGCTCACATTTCTGTAAATATTTTACTATATATTTCATGTGACAACACTGAAGAAATGACACTCTGCTACAATGTAAAGTAGTAAGTGTACAGCCTGCATAACAGTGTAAATTTGCTGACCCCTCAAAATAACTCAACACACAGCCATTAATGTCTAAACTGTTGGCAACAAAAGTAAGTACACCCATCAGTGGAAATGTCCAAATTGGGCCTAATTAGCCATTTTCCCTCCCTGGTTTCATGTGACTCATTAGTGTTACAAGGTCTCAGGTGTGAATGGGGAGCAGGTGTGTTACATTTGATGTTATCGCTCTCACACTCTCTCGTACTGGTCACTGGAAGTTCAACATGGCACCTCATGGCAAAGAACTCTCTGAGGATCTAAAAAAAAATTGTTGCTCTACATAAAGATGGCCTAGGCTATAAGAAGATTGCCAAGACCCTGAAACTGAGCTGCAGCACGGTGGGCAAGATCATACAGTGGGACCAAGATAAACTTATTTGGTTCAGATGGTGTCAAGCATGTGTGGCGACAACCAGGTGAGGAGTACCAAGACAAGTGTATCTTGCCTACAGTCAAGCATGGTGGTGGGAGTGTCATGGTCTGGGCCTGAATGAGTGCTGCTGACACTGGAGAGCTACAGTTTATTGAGGGAGCCATGAATGCCAACATGTACTCTGACATACTGAAGCAGTGCATGATCGCCTCCCTTCAGAGACTGGGCCGCAGGGCAGTATTCCAACATGATAACGACCCCAAACACACCTCCAAGATGACCACTGCCTTGCTAAAGAAGCTGAAGGTAAAGGTGGTTGGCCAAGCATGTCTCCAGACCTAAACCCTATTGAGCATCTGTGGGACATCCTCAAATGGAAGGTGGGGGAGTGCAAGGTCTCTAACATCCACCAACTCCAGTGGCAACCTGTGAAGCTCCGGTGAACTCCATGCCCATGAGGGTTAAGGCAGTGCTGGAAAATAATGGTGGCCACACAAAATATTGACACTTTGGGCCCAATTTGGACATTTCCACTTAGGGATGTAGTCACATTTCTTGCCAACGGTTTACACATTAATGGCTGTGTGATGAGTTATTTTGAGGGGACAGCATTTACACTGTTATACAGGCTGTACACTTACTACTTTACATTGTAGCAGAGTGTCATTTCTTCAATGTTGTCACATGAAAATACATAATAAAATATTTACAAAAATGTGAGGGGTGTACTCGCTTTTGTGAGATACTGTATATAAATAGTTCTTACCATTAGTAAGTAAACAAATAAAAATTACAGTTCAGTAGCTATTTAATAACTGCACAAATACTGAAAATATGTCCTTTATTCTGCAAATGTTTTTGTATATGGGAATATGTGCAAAAGAGACAAGAAAAACAAGCACTAGTAACTAGCACATGGCCAGTCCAAATTAGTCTCATGGTGCAAACATAGTAAATATGAACTGTAACTGGCAATTGGTTATATTTATACCACAGCAAAGGCCTACAATTAACAAGCAGTGGGCATGGCCGATTCTCTCACTGCATTGAATGATAAGCAATACTGCAAAGTAGGTGATTTATATACATTTAGCCATAAAAACTCAAACACACCACATACATACACACACACACAAACATACATACATACACACATACAGTACATCACACACCATTTACATTTATTGTGGTTACTAGAGGGCAGCTAGGCTGAATATAACGTCTACCTGTGTCATGGGCCAGGATCAGGCTCCTGAAGCTCCTTCTCCTCATGGGCAGATGCAGTGCTGCTGGAGGAAATGGGAGGATTGGGGGAGGAGCCAGCTCCCAGCATCTTGGGTGCTCTGTGTAAAATATCCCCTAGTCACTTCCTTTGTCTGCAGCTGTGTTCTAGGAGCTAAAATGAGTTGCCCCTGTCAGAGGTCCTGCCTTTAGGCTCATTAGAGCATGTCCTTGTAAACTACGTTTTGTGCCAGTGCTTTTGAAAGCACTGGCAGTAGTTACGACAGCATTCCTATTGTGAAGATAAAGTTTCCTCATTATATGCAAAGTCTCCTCCCACCTCAGGCAGTAGCATATTCGCTTAGAAAAGTAATACATTATAGGTTGTATGATGTTTTTCCATTCTAAAATGGAAATATTATGCTATTTGCAAGTGAGGTTCTTCAAAAGAGGATATTTTAATGTATGACTAGAGGAAAGACAGGAGTTTGTGTTTATTTTCAAGTTAGAGAGGCTAGAAGTGTTTCTGTTCTGCATGTATATAGAGATGACAGAAAGTGTATGTTCTGCAGTATAAGAAAGATTGCAAGAGTGTGTCGATTCTACATGATATCTGCAAATCAGTAGAGTACTGTATGTGTCTATACCAATTGCTACCAAACTTGTGACAGAAAGAAAGAAAGATGGTGTCGATTTTGCACACAACCATTTTACTTAAACCCCATTTAGTTTTTATTCCAAAGTAAGTTCTGCCCCACCAGTTTAAAACATTCACCACTGCACCTGTCCCTTCCCTCCAATCCTCTTCTTTTGAAGTTCACACCATCCACCTCTACTCCCCATCTCTCGTCGGGTAGCTGTAAACTATGATCCATGTAGACCACCCTCTGAAATTCTGGATCATTTTACCACCTGGCTCCCTCACTTTCTCTCCTCCAATGTACCTTCACTTTTTCTTGGCAATTTCAACATACCAGTGACACACCCACCTCCCCAATAGCTGCAAAATTACTTTCACTTACTTTTTTCATTGACCTCTTACAATGTACAGAATCCCCGACTCGCAGTGATGGACACTCCCTTGACCTTATTTTGAAGAATCTCTGCCCAACATCCAACTTCCTAACCTGCAACCTTACCACACCTCCTATGCACTGCCCTCTTTACTCCATGCCTCCAAAACTCACAAAAACCTGCAAGCTCCATGACACTTTTCTACCTTGCTACAACCCATTCTTAATCTGTTCAATCCCTTCACCTGCCCTGAAACTGCCACCTTACAATACAACATATTATAACACTTTTCCACCTTGCTACAACCCCTTCTTAATCCTTTCACCACCTTACCTGCCCTGAAACTGTCACCTTACAATACAACATATTATATTATTATATCTTATATTATACTTTCCACCCTTGCCCCATAATCACAGGCAAACACCCTGACTCTTGTCCACAACCATGGCACATGCCACAGGATTACTTCTCATCGTTAAAATCAAATCTTTCCTAAAACCCCAAACATTTGTTCACCACAATCAACACTCTTCTCTGTCCACTGCCACAGTCTGCCTCTAACTGTCTCACAGCTGAAGACTTTAAAAAATAAAATTAAAAGCATCGAAAGCAAACTCTCCTCTCAGCGTGGCCCTAAGACCCTCTCCTCTCAACAAACCGACAACACCCAGCCTTTACCCTTCCTCAATCCCACATACATCATGGACTCTTTTTGAAGCTGTAACTGAAGATGAGGTCTCTAGTCTACTATGATCCTCTCACCATAAAACGTCTTCACACTATCCTATTCCTTCACAATTTATCTGTCCCCTCTCTACCTCATTTATCACTGCCTCACACATATATGCAACTTTTCCTTTAACACTGGAAAGTATCTTTAAAATATGCCATAATTACACCATTTCTTAAGAAAGCCTCATCTGACTCAGATTCTCCATCAAACTGTCGCCCTTCTCTTTACTTCCCCTGGCTTCAAATCTGTTTGGGCGAATAATTTTTAATTGCCTCACCCAATTTATTTCCTTCAACTCCCTCCTTGACCCCTTCCAATCTGTCTTTCGACTGGAAGACTCTACAGAAGCAGTGCTCAGTAAAGTCAATAATGACTTGCTCACCCTAATTGTCCTAGATCTCTCTGCTGCCTTCAATACAGTTGCCCACCCTCTTCTTATCCAAATTCTCCGCTCTCTTGGACTCCATCACACTGCTCTCTCAAGGTTCACATCATACCTCTTTTTGTTACCTTGTCATCTGACTGTGTACCTGGTGTACCCCAGGGTTCAGTCCTAGGTCTCTCCTTTTCTCCATGTATACCCTAATAAAATATTTTTGATTTCAATATCATCTAAATGCAGATAACACACAAATCTACTTCAGAGGCACCAGATCAGTGCCCCTATATTCTAGCACTAGTGGTAAACTGCCTCTATAGCATATCCTAATAAGTAGACTGCATAATATGTAATACTAAAGGGTGATGTAGTGCATTGAACAACTCTTGGAAAATCAATCTATTCCTATGTTATCCTAAAATGTGATATCTCCACTACTTCACCATTTACATGTGGCCCAGTATTTGGTGGTACACACAGAGAGCTGTCTGTAAGTGAAACAACTTTAAAATTAACTTAAAACTGCTGTTTAAAGCCCTCATATTAATCAAAATAATTTTTATGGGGGTTGTGTTAAACCTCTCCACCCACACCCTCAACTCACTGGACACTTGTCCAATATTGAATTATATGGCCACTATGATGGTTGAGCTTTCCTCACTTTTAAGTAGCAAAAATCAATAAAACAGAATTCAATATAATGTGAAAACACAAACTATACCTGTTTTCCGACCATCCTTTTCAGACTTTGAGTTAGCCTAGAACTTACTTCAAGGTGCTTGCCTATTTACTGCACAGCTTTACTGGCACACTCTATGGTGTCGATGTGCTGCACCTCCTGCTACAGGAGTTCCAAAATACAGATTAGGAGAAAATCAATAATTTCGCAAAGAAATGTTTTTAATCACAATAAATTTGACTCATCCTTACAGTGGTCGTTTGAGATGTTACACTGTAAGAAAACAATGTTCAAACTTCAACTAATAAACAAGGAGTTATTTAAATTACTTTTTAAAATGGAATGTAGCTGCTCATGAAGAACAATTTCATTTTAAATTAAACGTGCAAACATCCATTAACAAACACTGTATAGACGGTGATCTTTTTTTTTTTCTTTTTTTTTTTGTTAATAAAATCTGTGCAGCTACAAAATATCCAGTCATGCTGATAGCAAATAGTTATCCCCTGCAGGTGTTAAGGATGTAATTACAAATGGTCTCATACAGTGACTACGGCTATACTAGAAGCAACCAGGCAATACGCAGGTTTGTACAAATGCACATTTTTCAGGGGCTGTCGTAGACACAATTTGCAATGCTGTAAGCTCATTAAATTGTTCATGTACTGTTCACTACCAAAACCACCCAGCAAATCCTATATCTGAAATTGATTTCTTTATTATTATAGTCCAGAGAATTCTTCACTAGATCAGTGTTAAAAATGTAAGATGACCAGGAGTTAAAGAACCACAATTATAATCTTGTAAAATGATTTCCGAAGCACATTTGTCAGTCTGCAGAGAAAAGCTTATTAATGTATTTGAAAACTTGAGTTACGGGAGTAATGAGGTTTTCAGTCTCTGCCCAGGATCAAGGATTGTTTAGCCGACCTAATTTACATCAAGTTGTTGCAGTCAGTACTAAAGTTCATTGGTGAACTCAGTTTTTGCTTCTCTCTGGTAAATGAACCTTTATTTAACTTACCAAAGGGACATATTACAAAGTAAGTAGTTAAGTAGGTAAGTGAAAGAACTGATCCTGCCACAGAAAATAATTCTCACTTTACAAAAGAGACACTTGTGAATGTCCTAAAATCTCAAAACTATGGGAAGAAACATATTTAATATTAGAATCACTGACAGAATTCCCTATCCTTAGAAAACCAGAAGCAACAGTATTAGGATTACCTATATCAAATAGATCAAAAGACACACAACTCCAAATAAATCAAATATTTTAGTTACTAGAATTATCATAACTAAAAACTGGAATCCGATAAATCTGCAACAGAAGAGATAAAAAATGTTCAGTATATACACACACATGACGGCAGCAGTTATAGACAAAAAAATATATATCCTGATATTTGGCCACTTAAAATAGACAAAAATAAATAAAATAATAACATAAAAACCTAAATAACTTTGAAGAAAGAGAAAGAGGAGTAAATAAAAAATGAAGAATGGTAGAAAGGAAGGAAGAGGAAGAACAAAAAAGGGAAAGATAATAATTTCTTAATGACCTAATATCCCTCTTCTTCATCACTGATAATGTAATGAAAAATGATATAAAATAATTTCTGTATTTATGTATATCTACAACATAGTTGATAATTATTTGTATTTAGTTTTAAATACAATAAAACAATATTTGAAAAACCAAAGACAAGACACCCCATTAAATTGCTCCAACTGTAGAAATCGTGACCCATAAGGCGGCCTGCAAGAGTAACGGTTATTAAATTTGCCTTTTTCAGCTACCTGAAAACAATCTGCGTGTTACAGGAGGAACATCCCTATGGGCTGTCAAAATCTGAACTCTGTCCAAACTAGGCCTTTGATCTGTCAAGCCTGTAAATGTTACGATCGCAAATTGCTATTAAATTGCTATGAAAAACACACTGGGGTTTAAACTCGTACACGGCAAATGGAGCCAAAAATATTATGGCCTCCAAATAGAACCAGCAAAGGGGTTACAGACAAGTTCTCAACACTGTAAAAGACAATATAAACACACCAGTGTACTTTAAAATATGGGGAAAGCAATGAAAGGAATAACAATTCATTGCGCAACAATCCCCAAATAAAAAATAGGCATTTACATTTTTTTTTATTTTATCATATGTTGGAATAGTCATGCATATGCCAATATGAAAAGCAATGCTGCAACATGCATAAAGCAATTAAAGACACACTACCTGATTAAATAGCAACACCAAAACATGAAACTGCTTGCCATACTAACACTTTCTCGCTCCCAGAGGCTCTAATGTGGAGAAGAATCAGAAAGGGACAAGACTGTGCATTAATACCATGGGTGTGGTGTGGGCGGATACCGGAAGGGTGCAGAGGCTGTGGGCAATCAAAGGACACCTAAAGGGTTAACTGTTAGACAACATCATACGGATAAAGTATAGCATCTACTATGGTCACATGTGGTCAGGACACCACAGTAACCATAATCAGATGTGACCTAGGAACATCATATCACAGCCCGTTTCATAGAAATAACCATTAATGCGCATACAGCAACCATATGGTCTACATCTGCCATATTAAACAGATGCTATAAATCTTGTTACATTGTGTACACCCCCTCTGTGTCTATCCCCTATAAATACTGCTGTCATTTAAAAAATAAATCAGTTCACTTGGAGATATATAGAAATTGTGTATCTCTGATTACGTTCCTGGTGGTTGCGATACTGAACCTATCTCCACCCTCTAAGTAACCTGTCCTGGTCACAACCACAGGAAGGTTACTGTGACTCCTGGAAGCGCTGATTCCTGATGGAGAGACTCTCTGATTGATAGAGAAGCCAAATATCAGGGTGCTTGTGCAGAGATTTCAAAGAACCCATCAGTCCTTGTGGGTAGATAACCTGTAGTCTATAGCAGGTGGCTCTGGGCTTATATAGCCCCTACTCTAAGATTGTAACACTAATCGATTCCACACACAGTGTGTTTTCATACATTACTGCTGATTCCCAAATAAATGATAGGAATCTGGAAAACATAAAGAGGAGGTGTTAGAACAATCAGAAGCTGTTATTATAGAATATTGTTTTTGCTCTGGACACTACAATAAACCAAATAACAGGAACGTAATTTATGAGCAGTAATAACCATATTGATTTTCTCCTGTTCAATCTTCCCGTAATATTTTGAGGATGTGTAATACAAGGCATGGTTCACACAATCTTTCAGCAAAAAGTACCATCACTATCTACATGGAATAGTTGTGCCATGCTGATATCACATCTCACTGGTATATGGGTGGTACCAAGGCCAGACAGATCACACTGTTCACATTAACCCTAAACACATGCACATTGATCCTGATGTCAAACCAAGGAAATCATCAATTTTGTTTGGATAACACAAAATACATTAATTGGCTTTCATACTGTTAACAGGCTGAAACAAAAATGCATGTATAACTACTGCTTTGGAAGAGCAGATCCTAATAGGACCATGCAACTCTAGAGCCGGGACCCTATTCATTATAATTGAAACTCCCCCCAGTCATGCTCATTAGTGATGAGATATGTAGTAATTTATTGCATTTCAGATCCATTTGCAGTGGTTAATGGCACTGATTGAATGCCTGTTGAGGTGGTGGTGGTGGCCCGGTGAGCAGGGACTGTTGCCTGGCCGGTGCCTGGCTCCATTCTGGTGGTGGAAGCCAGACCGATGAACCGCAGGGGGGAGGAGAAGGTGGGGGCATGCCTCTCTAGTCCCTCCAATATGTGTTCCCTGGAGATAACTGCAGCTGCGGGAGGAGGAGGGCAGTGGGGTTGAAGGCCACAGGGGTAGCTTGAGGTCCAGAATGTGGCCCTACTGCCCAGGTGAAGTCCTACTCCTTTTCCTCACCAGGGCACGGGGGCTTGAGCTTGTCCCTCCTGCCATGCACTGGATCCTGCTGGGCGGAGGCTTGCTCTGTGTCCTCCTGCTCTGATGGAGCCAATGCCCACACCTCTGGCTCACCAGTGGACCCAGACCTCCATGAAGCTGAAAAAGAGAAACAAGAAAAGAAAGGGATATGTGTTAATGATTTTGAAGATAACATTTTATTGAGTTGCTCCTAACTATCTGACATCTAGGCTTGAACATGGATGAATCACTTACAGGACCATTGACCTCATTATCAGTGCTCTTCATTGTGTGACAGAACAGAAGATTCCATGTTAATCGATTGTTTTACTGCTGGTTGATTACATTATTGTATTGCAGACCACATCTATTCCAGCACACTGACAGCTTGCAGGAGCGGGAAGGGTTTACGGGATTGAGGCTTCGGCCCTTTGGTTGCCGCCTTGTTGAATGTAATAGCTCTGTAACTCCAGCAGATTTTAAACCCACAGACATACGTGCTTGACGACGGCAACTGCTGGCTTGGAATTTAATGGGGCTAATGTCCTACTATCAGTACAAGCTTTTATAATATAAAAATAAGGTGGGTCAGGGAACTGCCAATTACTGGGAGGCAAAATAGAGTTTGACAAGTTGATAAGTGTAAGTTTGTATAAGGTAACTTTGAGACTTTGATATTTGTTTTGCTTTTTATATCACTTTAATTGGATATGAAATTCAATTTTCAGCCTGCCATCCAGTTGTGTAACTTTATGGAATAGTCGATTTATTATAAATAAATAATTAATTGAAATGCATTCATTTTCAGAATGCAAAGTATCACAATAGTGGTGAAAACATGGGAAACATACAACATCCTGTAGCACCCACTTTCCTGATTGTCTATACAGGAGAACTTATCATACTGTATGAGAAGTTTGTGCTGGTGCTTAAAACAAAGGACCAAACTTAAAAACAAATACACCTGATTACAAATGTTGGTTACAAAACAACAATTAAGAAGATTAAGAATTTGAAAGAAATGTGAGAAAACATCTCTTACTGGGATTAAAATGTTTTATTGCTTGATCATATCACCGGGAACAATTTAAGTAGTCTCACAATATTTGTTTTCAAGTATTCTGAATAGAAGTTTCAAATGATACCAAGTTTACAATACTCATTATTTTCTCATAATGTAATTTGTTAATGTTCACTGTAATGGACCAGCTTCCATAACTTTTAAAGGCTTATCTAAGTTTGCTGGATTATGAATGCATCTGATAGTGAAGAATTAGTAGTGTATGCAAAAAAATTGCATGAAAAAATCCCCAAATAAACATTTAAACACTTACATTGAAGTCAGCAAAATCTATTGTAATTTCTGTCATTTGCAAATTAGGGTTAACACCCTTCAAACCCAGGCTAAATTAGCATCAAAATTAAAATGATTTGTTTTTGCCAACCAGGAGCCCTATTAAATTGGGGCTATGTTTTAAAACGTAGCTCGTAACTCCAATTTTATGTGTTACGGCTATTAAATTTGCCCTGTAACACAGCCCGCAGAGGACTTGCGGGTTAAGACGCAGGAGGGCCGAAAATCACCTACAATTTGAGCTAAGCTGAATTTTGTGGCCATAAATCCTTTGATCTGTCAAGTCCGTAACTTCTACGTTTCCAATCATGCTATTAAATTGCAACAAAGTCACTCGCGTGCAAGCCCGTAACGCGCAAATGGAGCCCAAAGCCTATCGTGTGCTTGAGAGGACCCACAAGTGGGGTAAAGTCCAATAGGTAGCACTTGTAATGCAAATAAAAACACACTACTGTACATGTATTAAAAGTGAAAGTGATGTTAGGTCTTAGAATTAATAGTACAACATTCGCAAGCCCGCAAATCGGCTTTGAAAAATAGTTTATTTCATGTTTATATTCTGTGTTTATCGATCCCCGCAATCAATGTGTTAAGACATATACTGTAATTTGCATGTAATAAAATATCATATTTACGGCTTAATTAATATTGCACTATTGTGGAATGTGGGTCCGAACGCAACTTCTAATTGAAGCCCATAGGACTTTGAAATCTACTCTCCCCTTTTTCAGTGACGTAACACTAATGATCTCTTTTTTCATTGGCTCCGTCTAAACCCGTAACTACAGTCTACACTAATTGATCAACCGCGAGGCCGCAAATCCAATGTTCTATGAACAAGCTCGCAGCCCCTTCTAATTTAATAGCAATGTAACTGCCACATTTCAAGCATCCAGCCAATACGTGCTTCACGTTGGACTTACGCTGCTGGAATTTAATATGGCCCCAGGTTAGCTGAAACATTTAATTTAAACTCTAGGGTTCCTGTTTGTGCTGCAAAACAGCCTGGGATATGTAGTGTATCAATTATATGTGCTATGTATTGCTGCTGACATACAGACATGAAGCTGCAAGGAGACTGGCTGAGCAAGCAACAGCAGGTAAATAGTGGGTTAATATTGCTAAAGGTAACACACAAAAAACAGTTTTAAGTTTTCCTAGTGCTTCAGACTTCAATACTAGTCAAATATATAAAAGAAAGAAAGAAAACTTTCTTGAAAATTTAAAAAACTCAGCCGACTTAAAAACATGTATCTAAACCTACCAATAGGCATAGTGATTTCTGCAAAACACAAACATAAACAGATTTGTTATGGAAAGTAAACCCATAACAAAACTGTTTATGTTGTTTGCGAGGGACGCTGTTCGGGCCACAAATGCGGACCCTCGAAAAGCGAGGGACCGCATTTGCGGAGGTGAAGGATCCCAGGCCTGCTGCAATGAGCCAAAGGCTCATTGCAGGTCACAAATGCAGACCCTCGCAAAGTGAGGGGCCGCATTTGCGTAGGAGTAGGCTCTACGGCGCCTCACAAGCGGTTACAAACAGCCACAGAAGCCTGACTTTGAAAAAAAACTATACCACTCAATGACTAAATACAGACTTACACAAAAGAATATGAGCCACAGGACTTAGAAAAAAAAAATTACAAACTTGCAAAAATATGACTATAATGGCCGACCCGCGAACACCCAAAATCATTAAAAAAACACAAAATACACACACAAAAAAAACAACATTACACACAGCAAGGGGGGACATCCAGGACGTCTGGGAGTCAGGTTGCACTCAAATTTAAGTGGAATTTACAGAGTTTAGACACTTTAAAATCCCCTAAGCGAGAGAAAAAATGGCCACCGAAAAAAAACGAAAACAAGGCTACACGACACCTAAACCCGCAAAACACCGACAAGCACATACAGCTTTTACACAAATCCGTACGAGGTACAACATACACTATTAGCAAGGACGCTAAATCATCCACACCCGCGTACCACATACACAATCACCGCCATTTTACAACACTAACTTGCTTCAAATAGTTAAAGTATATTAATTTATGATTTAATTAATTAATAAATTATTATGAAAAAATACATATACAGAAAAAAAAAAAACCACCACAGTATCGCAATAAATGACAAAGCCCTTCACAAGGAGCGCCATCGGTGCTCATAGGACACAAAGTACAGCCTTGGGGCTCATTGCAAGCCACCTGATGAGCTCCAAAGGCGCTCAGCACGAGGCTCGCAATGAGCGCCGAAGGATCTCAGACGACCAAAACACTTACTGTCTGTGGCAAACAGCATTACCTGCCTTACAATTTTATTGCCCCGTAATTTTTGACGGGTAAGTCGCTAGTTAATATTTATATTATTGACCATCTTTGAAGACACCAGTGCAAACTGTTCATTAGGCATGCTGAGGTCACTTCCAATGAAGATTTTAAAATAATGTATGGTTACAATTTCACTCTTAATAAAGTTATGTTTTAAACAACTACATGCACGCCTCATTCAAATATGATAAGAACTAAAATGTGCTTCATCTGTTCTTTGTTTAGCATAACTATATAAAATAGTACCCTCTTTTTAAATGTAAAAATGTAAATGGTCTCTTCGGGTATTATTTTTTGTTTTATATAAATGTTTTAATAAGTTAATTTCATTCTTCTTAATGTAATTGTCATAAGATACATACATTTTGCTTACTTAGAAGAAGTCCCCATAGTGTTAGATTCTCTAAGGAGCATTCCATTTCTTGTTCTTCTCCCTTGTGACAGCTGCCATGTTACACAGCTGTGACCCAAAGCAACACCCACAAGGTAAGGGGTTCACACCACCAATACTACTACTACTACTAACTGCAGATAGTGGCATACTGTGTGTCTGAGCTCATCATAGCTGTGCAAAAGGGCAGCAGCCATGAGGGATCATAACAAGAAATGAAGATTCTGGAGAATACGTTACTCTGAGGGCTTATTAAAATTAAGTGAAATATAAATTGTTTAACATAAGTACAATAAGGGGGATAAAATTAAGTAACTAAGATAATTAAGTAACATAATTATATTATTTACATGAAACAAGGTGCATCTTGTCTTATTTACCCATTACCCTTTAAGGTAATGGGTAAATAAGGCATACATGTCCGGCTAGAGATAAAGGCTTGTCTTGTCTGGACCGATTCTCTATATTTTCTTTAGTTTTCACATTAGCCCTAATTTTGTTTGAGACATAGCTCAGAGGCCTTAAATGTACTTTATGTATTGATAAAAAAAAGCCCAAAAATGTAGGCTTTCCATTGTTGACTATGATGACTAGTTCACAGGTTTTTACAAACAAAGTCCCCTATGCTATCGAGCAGTATAATTTGCGGTATACTCTAAAATTGTCTTTGGGAGATTTTTTTCCCATAGATTACACGTTTATTCTAAACTTCTCACTCACAGTATATTTTGGCACTTAACTCACATCCGTAAATCGTGCCTTGTCTACAAGAGATTTCTGTGTAGGAAGTATGTGTTCACTCAGTATATTACACCAACCCAATCTTTATGCATGAGAAACGGCTCTAGGAACCAATATAAAATGAGAATATCATGATTATTATGAGTGACAATAAGCGCAGGAACTGCCACAAAAAAAATTATATCTATATATGTATGGGACAATTGTATTTATAGATTTAGTATATATAATTTTGTTTATTCTATATATATATATAATATATATATATATATATATATATATATTATATATGCATAAAGACAATGCATTGGAGCATTTGTGCCTAGTCCACTTTGTTTTCCAATAAGTATGGACCCCTTAAATACTGGGTTGTGTGTTACCCTGGATATTATATAATTAGACATAATAATGAAAATATCATATGTTTTAATGACACATATGCGTATATTGGACTATTAAGTGTCAAATAATGATGATCATCTATTGTTTTTTGGTGCTATGCTGTCTCTTTACCTGCTGCTGCGGCACTCATGCAATGGTTTAAAAAACATTTAATAGTGGATTTTGGTACCCGTAAAATTTTCTTCAGATTTTTTATGTTACAGTACTGCCCTATTTTGCTAGTTATATGAGTTATCTAAATCTGATTAGAATAGGATTTTGGTGTAAAAGTCAAACTGAGTAACTCGTAAGCTTTTGGCAGTTCTCTAGCAATGTTTCTGGGATTGGTGATTAACAGAGTTTGGTAGTTTTACTTAGCTCTCAAACAAGGTGTAATCTGTGACAAAGGGATTAGCATAGGACCAAAGTTTGTCATGACTAAAACATTTCCATGTTGTCAAATCAACTAAATAATAACCAATGGAAAAATAAACTCTTTAGCTTAATCCTAATTTGCTTTCTGATCCCATGGCTGGATTTCTCACTATGAAAACAAGGCTTCTGCCTTGGGGCATCACCCTGTGAGGGGTTTCTTGTTTTCATAACAATATACAGTCAGGTCCATAAATATTGGGACATCGACACAATTATAATCTTTTTGTCTCTATACACCACCTCAATGGAATTGAAATTAAACAAACAAGATGTGCTTTAACTGCTTTAACTTCAGCTTTAATTTGAGGGTATTTACATCCAAATCAGGTGAACGGTGTAGGAATTACAATAGTTTGTATATGTGCCTCCCACTTTTTAAGGGACCAAAAGTAATGGGACAGATTAACAGTCATAAATCAAACTTTCACTTTTTAATACTTGGTTGCAAATACTTTGCAGTCAATTACAGTCTGAAGTCTGGAACGCATAGACATCACCAGACGCCGGGTTTCATCCCTGGTGTTGCTCTGCCAGACCTCTTTTGCAACTGTCTTCAGTTCCTGCTTGTTCTTGGGCATTTTCCCTTTAGTTTTGTCTTCAGCAAGTGAAATGCATGCTCAATCGGATTCAGGTCAGGTGATTAACTTGGCCATTGCATAACATTCCACTTCTTTCCCTTAAAAAACTCTTTGGTTGCTTTTGCAGTATGCTTCGGGTCATTGTCCATCTGCACTGGGAAGCGCCGTCCGATGAGTTCTGAAGCATTTGGCTGAATATGAGCAGATAATATTGCCTGAAACACTTTAGAATTCATCCTGCTGCTTTTGTCAGCAGTCACATCATCAATAAATACAAGAGAACCAGTTCCATTGGCAGCCATACATGCCCACGCCATGACACTACCACCACCATGCTTCACTGATGAGGTGGTATGCTTTGGATCATGAGCAGTTCTTTTCCTTCTCCATACTCTTCTCTTCCCATCACTCTGGTACAAGTTGATCTTTGTCTCATCTGTCCATAGGATGTTGTTACAGAACTGTGAAGGCTTTTTTAGGTGTTGTTTGGCAAACTCTAATCTGGCCTTCCTGTTTTTGAGGCTCACCAATGGTTTACATCTTGTGGTGAACCCTCTGTATTTACTCTGGTGAAGTCTTCTCTTGATTGTTGACTTTGACACACATACACCTACCTCCTGGAGAGTGTTCTTGATCTGGCCAACTGTTGTGAAGGGTGTTTTCTTCACCAGGGAAATAATTCTTCGGTCATCCACCACAGTTGTTTTCCGTGGTCTTCCGGGTCTTTTGGTGTTGCTGAGCTCACCGGTGCGTTCTTTCTTTTTAAGGATGTTCCAAACAGTTGATTTGGCCACACCTAATGTTTTTGCTATCTCTCTGATGGGTTTGTTTTGTTTTTTCAGCCTAATGATGGCTTGCTTCACTGATAGTGACAGCTCTTTGCATCTCATATTGAGAGTTAACAGCAACAAATGCAAATAGCACACTTAAAATGAACTCTGGACCTTTTATCTGCTCTTTGTAAATGGGATAATGAGGGAATAACACACACCCGGCCATGGAACAGCTGAGCAGCCAATTGTCCCATTACTTTTGGTCCCTTAAAAAGTGGGAGGCACATATACAAACTGCTGTGATTCCTACACTGTTCACCTGATTTGGATGTAAATACCCTCAAATTAAAGCTTAAAGTCTGCAGTTAAAGCACATCTTGTTAGTTTCATTTCAAATCCATTGTGGTGGTGTATAGAGCCAAAAAGATTAGAATTGTGTCGATGTCCCAATATTTATGGACCTGACTGTATGTACATTTCAGTTTATTTACTTTTAACATATAGACCCTGTTATCTCTAGCCACACACTGAGAGCATTTTCTTTAATTGAGTTTGGGTGTGAAGTAGCAGGCTTGCAGTATGTTGCACTATAGTGAACCAACAGGGCATGGTAGCTTGTGGGCATGTTCGCTGTATCAGCACCACTCTGCTCTTCCTTACATACTCAGATGTAGGAGTATCAGTTTTTTTTTATACTAACTGTGCCTCTCACTGCCTGTCTACCACCATCTCTCCTCCTTAAGGTCCCAAAAGTACCATAATCAGCTCACTAACTCGGTTCACTCAACAATACAACATGTTCCTGATCCTCTTATATATGGTTTCCCAGAATACCAAATAGGATTCCACCTTCTCATATCTAATTAGGAAGTAAAGATGACTGAGCCTTTCCTTGCCTGTAATATAAATTATGCCTTATTGTGTGTGTACAGTAATTGTGTGTTATAATGTTTTTTTGTGCCAAGTCATATCACACTGCATCATATCTTATGTTGACAAAGTAATATCACACTATACCACATACAAAGTAATATCACACCATATTATATCGGACGGATATCAAGGCATAACTCCACATCCCACACTTACTAAGTCATATCACGTTGTACCATATCCCACGCTTGCCAAGTCATATCACACTGTATCATTTCCCACGCCTACTAAGTCATATAATACCACATCATATTTCATGATTACCTAATCATATCACACTGTATCATATCTAATGCTTACCAAGTCATATCACACTGTGTCATATCTCAATCTTACTAATGTTTATCTCATCATGTCATAGCTTACTGAATCATGTTGTATCACAACATATCATATCTCACACTGACAAAGTCATATCACACTGTTTCTCACCCATGAATACAAGTCATCACACTGTATCATATCTCAGAAATTGCAACTCCTATCACACCGTATCATATCCCACCCTATCCAAATCATATCACAACGTATAATACGCTGCGCTTAAAAAATCATATCACACTGTATCATATCGCACCCTGACCAAGTCATATCACCCTGTTTCATATCTTACACATACCAAGTCAAATCACACCATATCATATTATATCACAAATGCCAAGTCATATCACACCGTATCTTATCCTACGAATACCAAACTTTATCACACCGTATTGAACTCCTAACATACCATATTGTACCAAGTCATATGACTCCCTTTTATACCCCTTGCGTTATACTCCTAGCGTTCCAAGACATAATATGCCATAGTATACTCCCAGCTATCTAAACCATACCAGACCAATTTGAATTCCTTGCTACCGTCTCATATCATACTTTATTGTTTCCTAGCATACCAAGCCATACCCTATTGTACCAGTTGCATACAGTGTCATATCGCTTTGTTGCATTCCAAGCCCTTTCATACCGTCATACTATACCATATCAGACCCTTAGCATGCCAAGTCATTTAATACTGTATCGTACCCCCAGCGTACTGAATCATACTGTATCGTATCTCTAGCATAACAAGCCTTGTCCTAACACATCGAACACCTAGCATATTGTATCCTTAGAGTAACAAGTCATATCCTGTTGTAACATATCCATAGCATACAAAGTTACATCATACAGTATTGTACTCCCAGCATACCAAGTCACAATACAATATATCGTATTGAGACATTAAGACATATATAGTACCGCTAGCGCATTAAATCGTAACACAACTTATCGCACTTTTAGTGTACAAAGGCTTAACATGCCATATCACACTCCTAGTGTTACTAGTAACATCATACCGTATTGTACCCCCTAGCATACCATACTGTATCATACCCTAGAGTACTGAGTCATATCTAACTACACCATACACCTAGTGTACCATATCATAACATACTGTATTGTATTCCCAGCATATAAGCATCTGATCATGCTGTATCATACCCCTTGCCTACCGAATCATAGTTTATTGTACCCCTGTATACTAAGTCATACCGCACCGTACCCCTCGCATGCCAAGTCATCTAATACCGTATCATACTCCTTTCATACCAAGTCATATCATATCGTAATACATTGTGACATATTACTTTATCATCCTGCTAGAATACCAAGCCATAACATACCATTTTGCATTCCTAGTTATCTATCTATAACTCGCCTGACCTGTATACATTCTAAACCAGATACCACACCTAATAATAAAGATATAAAGCTATAAATCCTATTATTACCCTACCTACCAACTTTGTACTTTTTGACCTCTAATAAGGCTAGGACGATGTAGCTAAAAAGGCCACACCTCAAGGTGCCACCACTAGAGAGAAAGCCCTAACCACAAATACATACACATATATTTGAATTAGTACAGCACACACAACTGATGTGTTAGTCCTGCAAGTGTTGGTGGTACAGAGGTGGACATGTGCTCATTAACCCAGAGGGCAGATAAGAAGTTTGAGCCTAAAGTTGCCAGATAGGTAAATCCGCCCTGTCCATGTCTTATCCACTGTTGTACAAAAATGCCATTTAAGAAACAATGTATCATAATGGGTTCATAGCTTCCCTCTTAATCACTTTAATTATACTGTTGTTGTTTTTTTATTATTATTATTTTTTTATTGAAAAAGTAGCAGCAGGTAAAGTCAAGTAATCATACAAACAGCATGCTAAAACTGGCAATGAAGAACAAATGATCAAGATTAACAAATTTGTAGTAATAATAATAATGAGTGTGCAAACTAAATTTGCACAGCAGTATGCATTAATCAGGGACCCTTTAAAAAGCTAACTTTAAACATTATATAGATGTAGAGCACAAGCATTGGATTACTTATAATGAAAATAATCACTAATCAATAATTTTCTACCTTCTGGAAAATGATGAGCAATAACAAAAATTCTGTTATATGTAAGCTCCTGTAATTGAGGTTCTATCAGCCCTATTAAATTTGGTGCCAGTAACTCCAATGTGAAGCTTGTAAAAGATGCAGGCTTAAAATTTAATTAGAAGGGGCTGTGAGTTATGAGCTTGAGACGCAAACCCGTAAACCATTTGTCGACCGTTGGATTTGCGTTCTTGTTGGTGATCAATTAGTCAAACGGGTTCAGAAGGAGCCAATGGAAACAGAGATCGTCATGAAAGTGTCACAACAAAATGGAGGTTGAATTTCAAATTCCAGACATAATGCAATATTAATAAAGCCATAAATATGATATTCTATCACATGCGAGTTACATGATATGTATTAACACATTGATTGCCAGGATCGATAACACAAAAATATAACATGAAATCAAGTATTTTTGTGGGCTGATTTGCGGGCTTGGAAATGTTGGGCTATTAATTCACTTTCCCTTTTAATATTAGTACATTAGTGTGTTTTTATTTACAGTTAATGAGCTATGGATTGGACTTTACCCACCTTGCGAGTCCTCTCCAGCACTCGTTGGGCTTTGGGCTACATTTGCGTGTTACGGGCTTGCTCGCGGGTGACTTAGTTGCAATTTAATAGCATGATTGGAATTGTAGCGGTTACGGGCTTGGCACATCAAATGATTTGAGGGCGCGAGGTTCTATATTTCTCATCCCGCAGGCATTTTTCGCAGGAAACCCACAGCTCAGCAGCGGCCTGCTTTACGGGGCTAATTTAATAGCCATAAGTCTTACTTTCAACAATGCAAGCTACGGTTTTTCAAGTAGCCCGAATTTAATAGGGCTGTTCAGTTTTTTATTGAAAACAATTCATTTGTCCAAAAGGTAGAATTTCTGAAGGGCTGTTTGTCTCAAACTTTTCTGATCAAGGTTATGGATAATGTATTTCTTATCTAATAATTTTACTGTACAATAATATTGAGTTAATCTGTCTACTTATGGTTTACTGATTGTGCAAATACACAGCACCTTAACACTGAAGGTTTCTTAGCGTTTCCTCACAATTACTCCAAAAACCAAACCAATTATGATGCCCAGTACATCTTTATATTCTCCACAGGTTTGCTTGTTTGATGTTTATAATTTAATATGCCTATATTATCTGACTGAGCCATCTCTATTGGACCAAACCAAAATACTTCTTAAATTGTGAGCTCTCAAGAAGGGACTGGGTCTCCTGTATCAATGTGCCATTTTTCTTATTTTACTGTCTTCAAATGAGCGTAACATTTTATCCATGTATTTATTGTAGGGTTAAAAAGATGATTATATTTTTTTAATCAAGAGATTATTCCCAATTTTAACTAATTCTGTAAAAGTTTGCCTTAATGTTATATTTCCGCTGCCTATTTACTGCACAGCTTTAATGGCAAATTCTGAGAGTTTGACTGTATATTTTCTCAGATGATCAACTATTTTTTAAATGACTATTTTTCTGCAAATTTTAACTTGAAATTTCCATCTAAAATAAATTGTCATTTCTTCTCTGGGGCCATTTTGGAGTTATTACAAATGTTTCTTATACTATTCTGCCACTAGCAGATATTACAGGAGCATCAGAAACATGCAAAACCAGGAAAAATACAATCTGTCCTTTAAAATTTTAACAGCAATAAATATATTTAAATAAGTTGATTGTGTAAAAACAAATCAATAATAGTCACTATTAATGCCCAGCCCTAGTTTTTGTGTACTCATAGCACTATTTAATCTGTTTGCACTCTACAAATAATATATAATAATAATACTCTCATACCAATTGAAAGAGCTATGATTATGATAGCACATTTGCTTTAATGGATCTATATGAGCAAATATTCTCTTCAAGAGTCACACTAAACCAGTCAACCTTATTGAAAGCATTCATTGATTGGTATCTGGATCTGCCAGTTCCTGACAGGTTCAGTTGTTGGCTCCCTCCATGTTCATTTAAATGGGAGAGTACAGTTGTGCATGCTATTTGTTATAATCAAAGGTTTACTTTAATAACCATGGAAAGAGATTTGGTGATATAGAAAATAAACTGGGCATGATCAAGAACTTAAATTCCCTAAACTTGCAAATACCCATAATTTAATTATGATCTGCTTATTAAGACTTACTTAAACTCACAGTCCAAAGTTGAAGGAACTTCTAATGTATGAGTCTGTAAAATAAATTATACCATATGTACAAAAGGGTGCTGTTTCAGGTTACATATCCTACTGCATAAACCTTACATGACCCCCATAACTTCACACTTCAGTATATATGACTGTGCCTTTTAAATACTTGGTAGAAATGTTTATAAATGTATACCACCATTACTGCTGCTGAATGAGGCACACATATGTTTTATGTATACCATTTAATCCTTTATTTTAAATGTGTATGCCTTGATAAACCTTAGTTAGTTAACATAACATCATTTTGTACATTTATTGTGTTTATACTTAATTTAGACAAGAGAGCTTTATTGTGATGAAATAACAAGCTTAAGTGCAGGCCCTCGATGGAAAATTACTCTTTCTAGACTTCCTGACATTAACTCTAATTTGCCACATGCACAGGGTACATTCATTATTTAGATGCTTTTCACTCTATAATTTCTGTAATGAAGAAATCTAATAGTATTTATTTTAAAAGTTTTGCTACAGCCTAGCCTTTTGACTTTGTCTGTGATTTGCTACTCTCCAAGCGGCACTGCTACCCTGACTGCGTATTCTTCCGGCCTTTATGCTAATCTATGCTGACATTGTCTCTCTGATCACCCACGTCTTCAGTCACACTTATATGTGACATTTGTGTCCTTTAAATCTCATTTTGAATTAGGCTCCTAAAAACTTAAGTATTTAAAACAGGTTATAATACATTATAGTTTTTGCTAAAAAACACAATTTTACCCTGTATTCTATTAAATATTACACAGTTTAAAGACAACATTCGTGATATAGGAGTCCCCTTGCTCCCTTATCTTTTGTTTTATAACTTGCTCTAGGATTGTTTTCCTATTGTATTCTGAATTATTGAAAATTTGTATTGTGCATGTTGTTATCACATATTAGTTGTCAAACTGCGATATGTCGTCACACTTTGCGAGGTGCGTGCGACTTAGGTGTTAGCGAGGCGAGCCGTCAACACGTAGGACTTAGCCGATGAGTGCCAAAGGCTCTCATCGCTGCGAGCCGTTAAACAGTAGCACTTAGCCTTATGCGACCCGTAAAATACGAGACGCAAAAATTTACGAGATTAGCGGCAAAATAAAAAAAATAAAAAAACACACTAAATACACCACAAAAAATTACAAAAACATCACAGACAGCATGGGGTAACAGCCAGGACATCTGTGAGTGAGGTGGGACGAGAATTTAACTCCATTTAGACGATTTTCGGCAATCAAAAATCGCCTAAGCAAGGAATAAAATGGGCGGCGAAAAAAATGAAAACGAGGCTACACGACCCCAGACCGTGCAAAACACTAAAAAACGCGTAGCACTTTACACATCACACTACCACCTACAAGATACACTATTACAAAAGCCGTAAAATGCTCACGAGACGCGTACCACATTAATGACATTACGACTATGCAATGCCACTTTACACAATAAAGCAACGGCTTTACCTAATTTTATTGCCCAGTCATTTTTGACGGGCAAGTCGCTAGTATAATTATAAAAGACTTATAACTTGCCCATCATAATGACAGTATTATATGTTATGTTCATTTATCTCTACTGTCTCTCTCTGTGCGTCCTCTGTCTCTCTCTGTGTGCCCCTTGTCTCTCTGCTCTGTCTCTCTCACTCTGCACCCTCTCTTGTGTGTGCGGACTCTCTCTCTGTGCCCTCTTTCTGGGCCCTGTGTACTCTCTGTCTGTCTCCCCCTCCCCTTCTCTCTCCCACCCCTCCCTTTTTCTCTCCCCCTCTGTCTCTCTGTGGGTCTTCTCTTTCTTTCTCTACCCTATCTCTGGGCTCTGTGGGCTCTCTGCCTGTCTCCCTCCCTCCCTCTCTCTCCCCCTCTCTATACCCTTTTCTCCCCCCTTCCCTTTCTCTATCTCCCTCCCTCTCTTTCTTCTACCCTCTCCCCCTACCTCGCTCTCTCTCTCCCTCCACCCCCCTTCCCTCTCTGCCTCTATCTCCCCCTCCGCCCCCTTCCCTCTCTGCCTTTCTCTCCCCCACCAACTCTGCCTCCCTCCCCAGTGAATGTGGCACATATTTTGTTTTCTACTTTTAGCTGGAATGTGTCAAAGAGGATGTGCTATATTAGTAAAAAACACACATTTCCCCAGTATAATGCATGTACATCTTTCTCTATGATCTTATTACTTGGATTTGAACCATAGCTGCCATATTATTATTATTATTATTATTATTATTATTATCCTTTATTTGTAACACTCCAACATATTCCCTGGTACTACAGAAGGGTTAAGTGCAAACCAAAACACAATTACCACAAGAATGGAGGGCTCTGTGTTTGAGCTTAAAATCAAATGTACATAGTGCTTGTTTCCAAAGCACCTGACAGGATTGAAAACTTGCAAACTTACAGTCTTAAGGGATTGGGTGTGTTCAAATGCAAAATTTTGGTGCTCAAGTGTCACTCAGTTATAGCGTACAGACAAATTGTCTCCTTAATTGTTATCTCTTAAACTAAAAGTATTAAAGTACCACTTTAGATTAGGAAAAACGTCAAATGTTTGTAAACTGCAATTATCAAACAACATTAGCTTCAGAAACACATGCCATTTTTCCTAAGCTAAAGTGTCTTTAACTTAATAACACGTATGGCTGGGCAACAGTAGAATTCCATATATATATATATATATATATATATATATATATATATATATATATACATACCATTCTGGCCCCTTACCTTGTCGTGGTTCAGATGCTTGTGTATCTCGGTGAGCTTAACCATGTAGGGTCACCCAACATGGGCAGGTCATAACGGAGAGATCAGACAATTGTGGTCCACCGGAGAATGAACTGCCAACCCACTGCAGTATTTCTGCCATGATAACCTTATGGATAAAAACAACCAAACAAAAGCTGTGCTTGGGGTGCTGCAATCCATAGGGTCACAGAGAGCTGGGCATAAATGAACAACAATATATATATATATATATATATATATATAATGTTTTTATTTTATTTTTTAAAACAATAAAATCTTCATATCATGTAGCAGGCAAGATACAAGAAATTTCTTGCACCACCCATTGCATTTATAACTTAAATAGATTTCATGGATGGAATTCAGTTGTACTGAGGTCATTGTACTTTTAATTTTTTTAGGAGAATAACCAGCCTATGATTATTTAACTCACACAGCAGTGTGTTGTGAGTATTAATTAATAAATGTCCTCTGCAGAGCTATACAATCCTGCAAGTGCTGAATGGCTCTTTAAGTCATGGTCAAAGATTCTACAATTTTTTTTGTTGTATTTTAGATTTAAGGTCTGCTAAAAGTAAATAGTTTCACAATAATATTTAATATTTCATATTTTAGTGGTTCAATCGTGTCTGAATCTCCACGACCCTATGGACCACAGAACATCAGGTACATCTCTCAATCACTGCCCTTTTGAGCTCCACCAAGTTCATGTTCTTTGCTTCAGTGACTTCATCTCCATCTGTCGTCCCCTTCATCTTGTTCCATCAATCTTTCCCACCATCAGAGTCTTCTCTAGGGAATATTTGAGCTTCAGCCTCCTGATCATACCTTCTAGTGAACAGTTCATCTTGATTTCCTGAAGTACTGATTTATTGGATCTGCTTGCAGTCTACTCGAATATCATAGTTAGAACTATGTGGACCTTTGTTGATAGTTTACTATCTTTACTTTTTACTAGCTTGTCCAACCATGCTATAGCTTTCCTCCCCAGAAACAAATGTCTTTTTACTTCAAGGCTGCAGACGCCATTTGAAGAGATCTTGGATATCTGGAACATAAAATCTGTCACTGCCTCCACTTCTTCTCCATCTATTTCCCAGGAACTGAAATTGCCATTTGTCATAATCTTCATCTTTTTAACATTGAGCAGCAGACCAATTTTTGTAGTCACCTCTTTTACACTCATCAATAGGTCCTTTAGTTCCTCCTCACTTTTAGCCATCAGAGTAGTATCATCAGGGTATCTGAGGTTATTGATATTTATTACAGCAATATTGATTCCGGCTTTGGATCCATCCAGCCTGGCCTTACACATGATGTACTCTGCACATAAGTTGAATAAATAAGATGACAATATACAACAATTTTCCGATCTTGAACCATGCTGTTGTCCCATGCTCGGTTCTGACCTTGGCTACATACAGATTCTTCAGGAGGAGGATGAGATGATCTGGTACTTCCATCTCTAAGAACTTGCCACATTTTGTTGTGATCCACAAAGTCTTTAGAATAGTCTATGAAGCAGAAGTAAATGCTTTTCTGGATACAACAGAGCTTATTGCAAGTTCTGTGCAACATGTTATGCCCTTGGTGGCACTCTTGGGGCCTCGTTCAAATGCGATTTTGATTAGGGCTCTATATAAGCACACAGCATATTTTTTTAAAGAAGTTTTTAGTTAGTGAAGACCTTGCTTTTGGATAGAAGTTCACTAACTAAAATCTTCTGTAAAAAAAATATGCTCTGTGCTTATATAGAGCCCTATTCAATTGGCCAAATCACATTTGAATGAGACTCTTAGTAAGTTGATGCCCTGGAGCATTTCTCAGAGCAGTGCCTGTGTCTAGAGAAGGATGTCTTACAAGTCACATACAATAACACAGAAAAAGGAAACCATTATTTATCTTTAAAAACAAGTTAAGTTAGTATCATTTTTCTTCCTCTTTGCCATTGACAAGACACTGCTTCTACATGCTATTTAGACTACTTTTATAGTGACATTGTAATACATATGTTTGTTTTTAATATAAATCTTTATTTAGTTCACTTTCTGTCTTTTGATAAATGTATCCATATCAATGTAGTCAGGCTCTTACAGAGAAAGCAGTTATCAGGGAAAATGTATTTCCAGTGTACCATCTTTGGTCAACAACATGTTTAGTATATAATATTATTTATATTTTTTATCCTACTTGTGTACATCAGTTGTGTAAAATATATTACACGTGTTTAAATGTAGCACATTTCTAACTCACATCTAATGAATTTTCCCACAATAGGAAAAATAATAATATCACATCTTTAGAAACAGTGATTGAAGAGCCATATAATAAGATATGTTTCATCTAAGTGTTTCCACTTGAATCAACAAGAGCCACAACCATATTTTTCTAATAATACTGGGATATAACATACAACATTCATTAAAACTATCACATTGGTATGATATTTCTCAAACAGACACAAAATAGGTTCCATGTCACAAATCATTGAAAACCACATTTAAAACAAGCAGTTTTTGCAATAAAATGTTATATATTTTTTATAGTTTAAAAGCTTGATTAAATGTTCTATGTTATGCCGCTGAATTAACCTTATTGATAATTCCATGCCTCTGCTTGTTGTCTATTGCTGATTATCCTTGTCACTCTTTGGCTGTTTTCATAGCTAGTTCATGCTCATAGTGATTTTATATATTGGCTATTCTGAGTCTCACAGTCAATTGCTTAAATCATGAGCTAGTATTGCATGCCCTTGGATACTGGTAAAGCTTATCAGTAATATATATAATGTAGAGACAGCTGGGATCAAAGGCTGATTCATGAGCATAAAATAGCAATTTTAACACAGTTGGAAAAGGACTTGTTGAAGGAACACTGCCACCCCACAATAAGTATGTTTCACCCTAAACTGCATTTAAATTTGTCTGTACATTGTACTAGCCAATAAGTGATTCCTGATATATTAATCATTGTTTGTGAAACTCCTTATGCTAATAGGTGGTTCCATAATTTGTAGTTCGGAGTATTTTATATATGTAGGGGAACAGATCAAACAGCATAATATCTTTGGGCTATATTATTTTTGCTACCAAAGAAATAAGCAAGCAGGCTGTGTCTTTAATTATCACATCAAAGCAGCTAATTTGTTTTTCTGGACAACTCAATCACATAATAATACTGCGCAAAAATGGTAGCAATGATTCACTTTAGAAAGGATGGCTAGTGCCATGTATTGCCAATTTCCATTCTCTTTAAGAATAACTTAACAATAACTTGATCACACTATCAGCCTTATTAAATTGTGATTCAGCAAATTTAAAAGGGCTCTATTTAAGCACACAGCATTTTTTTTTTTACAGAAGTTTTTAGTTAGTGAACTTCTATCCAAAAGCAAGGTCTTCACTGACTAAAAACTTCTGCAAAAAAAAATATGCTATGTGCTTAAATAGAGCCTTTTTAAATTTGCTGAATCGCAATTTAATAAGGCTGAACGTTGGTAATGGCTGTTAATTAACTCCTGCTGTTTTATTTACCAGTTTTATTTAGGCAGTTCGCATTGGTTTAAGCTAAGCTAAAACCAGATGAATAATGCAACTTCCTTGTAGGTTTAATGAAAGTATTATTGTCACCTCCATTTGTTTCCTCCAAAAGTATTGTTTCTCTCAATAAGCCACTAGAAAAGTGACAAAAACAAGCAAACAGAAGCCCTTACAAACTCTGCAGACTGAATAACAGTATCACAAAGCCTCAGGTCACTTGCATGCACAAAATAAATCAAGTGTTGGTGGCAGTCTATCTAGCACGGTTGCTCATTTTTTATTTGGAATAAGATAAGCTATGTCCCATTTTATGTTTTCTCATGCTTTACAGTGCTTTTCATGCTGAAAAATTATTCTCAGTTGTCCACCCACCAGTAAAAGCAATCCATAGTGAATGCATTTATTCCCATCTAACCTGCCATACCAACATGGAGTATTTATCAGAAGGAAACCAAATTATTATTCAGTGTAACTATCTGGATACTAGGAACCAACCATATATTTGATTGATATATTATTAGCACAATTACTCTTGTGATATGATATCTTTACAACATTAAAACAAGGTGTCAGATAAGAGAAACAGCCTCCCAAGAGAAGTTTGCATATAAGTTAAAGTAGTGCCTGAGATATGTATGAGGCTATCCTGAGGATTGAACAAGCTTTCAAAAGGTCAATATAATCTTAGTTTATAGGAATTATTAAAATGTATTTTTGAATTATTTGTTGAAAAATAAAACGCTGACTGTGTCATAGCTTTTGCAAGTAAACACCTTGATTTAGTCGTGGTGGTTGGTATCTTACGTGGGAGAGCCAGGAGAGTTGTTTTTAGCAGGTAGCAGTTTTAGAGTACATCTTTTTACACTTAATTTAATTATTTCATATCATTTACTTGCACATAATATAATACATTTACATATAGCTACAAATATTATGTTAGGCCACAACACGCAATCACCCCATACGATCACCCTTTATAACTTTAATTATTGTATATTGTTATTTTTGAAGAGATTATAGAGAGAGGAGTGAGAATGGGCTGAGGAGGAGAAGGGAGAGGAGAGAGAGTGCCCCAGATATATTAGGGGGTAGATGAGTTGGGAGGGGAGCGGAGAAAGGAAGAGGTGTGGAGATAGGAGCAGTAAGAAGGAGAGGTGTGGAGAGATGTAGAGAGGAGATGAGGAGAATGGGAGTAGTGTAGGAGAGGTGGAGGGAGGTATGGATGCCCCAGATTTAGGCACACAGAGATCCCAGTGGTGGGGCAAGGGCTGAGAGGAGCTGGTGCTCATTTGTACCATCCATGGCCGCTCAAGTATACTCAATGAAGATAGAGTTGTGTAGCCAGGCCAGACGGCCTTCATGTGAAATGAGGTAGCCAGGTAGGTCTATTAAGCACCAGTATGACGACAGCTGGTGACAGGTGTGGAGGAAGATATCTGAGGAAGCAGTAAGGATTACAGGGCAACTGGTGGTACCCCCACAATCCACTTTAATGAGCGGAAGATGATGCTGGGGGAATGGATTGCGCCCTCAACTTTCGTTACCTGGTCTGGTGGACACTTTTCAACCAGTGACCACACCAGCTGATAAACATAAGCAATCATACCATCACATACTCAAACATGTACACTACATGTATAGATAACACACATTTAATATAAATGCTGAGCGTCACTTAAAGGGATAAGCTTCCTGGATTTGACAATGTATATAATTCATCTATGTGTCTATTTAGCTTGATATACCTTGTTTAATTGAATTAATACACATCACATAAATAGTCACTGTATGGGTCTACCCACAGACTCTCTAGAGCTGGATGTGAAGTATAGTCTCCTAGCTTATCAGGAACCACATCTCAGCAGCATGTTGCAGAATGTTGCTGGGAGATGGTCACTGTGTCTTTATGAGCTGTAAAGCACATGAGCCGGAAGGGGATATTGGTTAGATAGGAGACAGTACAAACTGAGCTCATAAATATTTAATAAAACAAAATACTTAAAACTAAAAATATTCATAGGTTTATTACATATCTAATAAAATACATAATAGTTAAATATCCCTTAAATGCACTCTGTCAACCCAACAGGAAGGAGATGGATGTGTGCTTCACTTAATCTTTCCATACATTGTACTATCACGTACCATTTTCAGTAAATGTGTTTTTAACAAATGAATGTTAATTTCTGCTATGAGATTCCAATTAGTGCTTCCAATTACTTAAAAAAATTGTAAAGCTAACAATATGCTAGACATTGTTGTGGTGATATAATCTACCTACAATTATATTGAAATCACTTAAAATCAAAACATCTATAATATCAAAGTATAGATACCAAACCGTAATTTTACAAATCTGTGTGTTGGACATATTGCACATATATGTGTAATACAAATCAATGACATCAGTGATAATTCCTAGCAAATTCCTAACAATGAGGTTAAAAGTAATCATCTAGATCATAGGTTCCAAAATTTTTTGTTACCACTGCACACTTTACAAGACAAAACATTTTGAACGCCCCCCATTATAACAGTTTTCCCGTTCAAGCCATCTGATATTTGCGACGGAAATAGCAACTTGTGATACAGTACTGCTTAAGTCGCTTCATCTTGGAAACTGCTATTGCTAAACGGATTTTGATTAAATGTAGCACATATAAAAAGATTGTAAAGTGTATGCTCGAATAACAAGCACATTTTCATCCAAATCCGTGCAATGATGTAAGAAAATGTAAGTATGAAATTTGGGAATACATAGCAAGGGATTGTATTACATTAGTAAATATCTTATTGAAATAATTAAAACACCATCAAATGTACTAGTAAATTGTTTATTTGGAAATTACAAAGTAAAAATACAAAGAAAAAATAACAAATGAATGTGAAGGATGAGACTGGTGCATTTTTTAAAGTTTGTTAACATCAGGTTCAAATTTAGTTAAAAACGGTCGTAAAAACAGTTGGAAATCGCCACGATCAGTTATATGCAATTGATTTGTTTTCTTAGAAAGTAAATTGGCTACAGCACTGAACCCACGCTCAGACAAATAAGAAGCCGGAAATGCAATTAAACATTTCTGTACCGTTTTCCATAATCCAGGCTACAGGGTTTATATTGGTTTCTGAAGTCTTTGTATCCATTTTTTTTATTTTAGTTTCATTTGTTGTCAGTTCTAAGAGTTCCTCCTCTAAATTTGATGATCCTGCTGCGTTTACGTATGCGAAAGGATCTAGTACCCAATTTGGTATATTCATGTTTAGAATATCCTTGGACCGCTCATTGAAATCAGTATGGCTAACCTCCAAGTGTTGGCAGTGAGTACGTAAATCTTCCTTTTTGACAGACACTGCTGATAAATTTGGAAAGTGGCTAAGTTCCCCTCGGCCTAGGTTCCTCTTGAACAGAAGAAGTTTCCCCACAAAAGCGGCAAGGACGTTTTTTGTTTTAATTAAATTCAAGTCATCACCTTGCAATTGTAGATTGATGTCATTAAATATTTTATACAGGTCTTTCAAATATGCAATGTAATTTTTGGATACAATCAGGCTGGCCTGCAATCCGTCATCACTGCCTTCTAAGAACTCTAGTACTGAGTCAAAAAAATTGTAAATTCTACTCAGACAAATACCTTTTGAGAGCCAACGAACTTCTGTATGAAGCAGAAAGCGATTAAAATCTTCATCATTTTCACTACAAAGTTGGCTAAAGAGTCTGTCACTCAATGAATTGTTTCTAATGTTGTTGACTGCTGTGATAACGTAATGGAGCGATGTATTCAGACGTTCACTCAGATTCTTCTCAACCAAATGTTGACAATGAAAAACACAATGTCCAGTGAGTACATTTGGTAGTGCTTATTTCAAATGCGCTGTGAAACCCTTGTGGCGCCCAGTCATTGCTGAAGCACCATCAGTAGCAGCTGACAAAATATTACGAATAGGAATGTCTTTCTCTTGAAAAACCCTATGCATGGTATTAAATATAGATTCTCGCTTTGTATTCGATTCCAAATTTTTAGCAAATAATAACTCTTGACAAACATTTCCTTCTTTTATGAATCGTACTTATGATAAGAGTAGTGCTTTATTATTTGGTAGAGTTGATTCACCGAGTTGAATGGAAAATTGGCATGTTGTCAATTAATTGCACAATGACTTTTCAACGTCTTCAGCCATTTCATCAATTCTTCTTTGTACTGAATTATTGCTCAAAGAAATTTTCCTGATGACATCTGACGCTGGCTTATGAAGCATAGTGTTTATTACTTATTTTATTGCCGGCAAGATTAATACCTCACCAATTGTGTGTGGATTTCCCGCTTTTGTGATTAACAATGAAATATTATAAGAAGCTTGTAATCCGTCATCATCTCTTTTAGTGGATGACGCAAAAAGGTTTGATATAGTTGGCTGTTTAAAAAAATTTTTTTCTAGTACTTGAAAATAGGATAAATCTTTGTCCTTTTTGTCCGCATCCATTTTAATCAAATGCTCTTGTAACCTAGAAGGCTTCATTGCTTCATTTTGTAAATACTCTTTGACAGATCAAGCACATAGGTAATGATTGGTTCATAGGAGATTGAATGAAGCCATATTTCAGATATTCAATACTGTACTGTCGACACTTCTTCTTAGATGCAGACATGATAGGGTAATACAATTTGCCACAATATTAATCAAATAAAAGATTTAAAGCACTTCACCTTGCATGATTTCTATCACTTGCCTATCACACTTTCCACGGATGATTGTTGGCAAAGCATATAAAGAAATGAGACTTATTCCTAAATCACTACTATTTATATATTTGAGATCCAGCTTACATCGACTTGCATGCATTGACTTGCTTGCAATATCATCATACTCGGACTAAGATGAATTATAATGCCGAATTTACATTTTTAATGATTTTCCTGTTGCAAAATCACAAAAGTTGTTGATTTTAAAGTATTTATTATTCATTTCTTCTCTAAGTAGCCACCAACCCCTAGACAGCCTTAATTGCTTCTTAACCCCCCCAATTGCTTCTTAACCCGCTGCCAGCCCTCTAGAAAGCTTTAGCCCCCACTGGCGAGCTGTACTGCCCACTTTGGGAACCTATGATCTAGATGAACACATTATGATGTCCAGTATACAGTAACAGAGATCATATGATCATCCAAAGCTAGTATGTGATATACTATTGATATCTCATTTCAGTTCAAAGGGCATCCAATGTCTTAATTTAGGAAGCTAACATCAAGGCTGAGTCACAGACAGATAAGCCTGAGTCATAGACAGAGCCTGATTATGAGCTGGAGACAGAACCACAGCAGTTATGGTGTGGTATGAGGAGGAGGAGCAATATCCCAAGGAGGAGACTCAGTACCAGGAGGAAGAATATCGGCCAGAGAGAACCCAGCCTATGAGGAGGGTAGAGTTTGCCCCCACTAGCCCCATCCCTCTCACAGATAGATCAACCGCCGGTGATATCCTTCTGGCAAGATCTGAGATTATGTCCGCCTCTTCCAGTAACTTCTCCTCCACCAACAGCTCCTCCACCACATCCTCATCCTCCTCTTCCTTCAGCATCATGACTTCAAGGGCAATACATTAGACCACTGTTGTTGCCACAAACTCAGCACCTACCCACCATGCCACCACCACCACAATTACAGATGCAGCCTCTACCAGTAGTCGCTAGGTCCTCATCCCACCCCCTCATCATATACAGAGCCCCATGAGCACTTAATGAACCCCGTCACTCATGGGGGTCAATACAGAGCCACATGAGACTATAATTAACCCCCTCAGTCCAATATGGGTTTATATTGACCCCTATAGGACACTATTAACCCCTAAGTTAACCCTACAAGTGCCATGAGGTTCCTCTATGATTCTCAAGACAAAGTCTAAGAACTATACTACACTATTAACCCTAACTATACCCCATTAACCCATACTAAACTCTATCTAATCCCAACTGGGCTGATGTTACCCTTACTGGGTCATTCTAACCCTAATTGGTCCTATTTAACCCCATCTAGCCCTATTTAATCCCATCACTTATGGGGGTCTATACAGATCCCCATAAGCCTCCATCTACTAGTGTAGTGCTTAGACTTTGTCATAAGGGTCCTGGAGGACCCTTATGGCACTTGTAGTGTTAACCTTTAATAGTGTCTTATAGGGGTGTATATAGACCCTAATTGGACTGCGGGGTTAATTATAGTCTCATGTGGCACTGTATAGAACCACATGAGTGACGTAGTTAAGTAAGTGCTCATGGGGCTCTGTATAGAGCCCCATGAGTGACAGGGTTAATTCAGGGCTTATGGTGGTCTTAATTGAGCACCATGAGTAATGGCGTTAATTATAGTCTTAATGGGCTCTGAATAGAGCCCCATGAGTTATAGGGTTAATTTTAGGTTCCTGAGGGGTACTTATAGAAGCCTTGCGGCAGGGGGTTCATAGTTTTTTTTTAGTGTGGGTCCTTTAAGGACTCGCAAGGCGGAAAATTTGAATTTTTAAATGCAGCTGGGGCATGATCGATGCCGATCGGGGACCTCCGCTGCAAGTGGTTAATGTGGGGGGACTGCGGGGGTCCCTATGGACCCCTGCCGCAGGGGGTTAATGTGGTGTCACTTAGGGGGTCCCGATGGGGACCTCCAGCATAGAGGGGGGTTCATTTTAGGTGCCCGTGGGTACTTGTAGTAACCCCTACGGCAGGGCTTGTATGCAGGCTGTCACTCCTTATGCACAGTTTCTCTGTGTTTGACACGGACGGCCGTGCTGCGTAGCTCATACGTTGCTGTTAGTATTTTGCTGAAAAAACTGCGTATATAGTTTTCAATATGTGTATAGAAATATGTTCACATGTATCATGTCCTGTGTGACTCTTTAGTTAGCTTTTAGTTAGTTTTGACTTCTGTGACATTATATATATATATATATATATATATATATATATATATATATATATATATATATATATATAGAGTATCTTTACTCAGTATTTAGAAAATATGCTTTTCAGTTGCTGAAGAGTTTTACATTCGATTCACGTGAATATATTTCTTCCCTTGTTTATAATAGCAACATAGTATAGTGAGTTAAACAAACACAATGCAATGAAAAATATATATGCTTGCTATTTTCTTAACATGGCCCTAGAGTAATATGAAGGTCATCTTTCACCCTGAACATACTAAAAGGCAATTATCCTTGTACAGGCATCATGGCCAAATATGTTAAGGATAAACCAATCATGGAAATGCCTCAAATCACCTAATTGCATATTATATCGCAATCATATTGATCCACAGTTACATTACATTTTATGTCAATGAGCATTGTTTATGTGTCTATTTTGCAAGTACCAGGGTATGATAGGTCTCAATAACAGCAATAAATGTACATTTTCTATATGATGCCTTTCCAATAAATGCAGTATCTGTATTAGTACAAAACATGAAAACGAAAACATTTGGAGATCATATTTAAAATAAAGTATTTTATCTAATAATTCTTCTTTAGGTGTTCTCTAGTGCTAGCTAACTTAAATATATTACATTCAATTTGTATCTTAATTTTTGCTACAGAGAGCAACATTTGAAATACATTAAACATTGTAAAAGGATAGAATGTGATTAAATATATTGATTAAATATATGTAACGTCGTAAAAATGTATGGAAGGGAAAATAAACTTTAAAAGAAGATTACCTAGCTATTTGTGCCTTAAACATGATGGCAATAAATCACAGTTTGTTGGAATTCAAAGCATGCCACTTACATGTTTTATCTCACAATTCATGCTGTTTCAATTAAATCTCTTAAATTAGCCATTTGTGTTTAAAAAACAAATTAGTAAACCAAGCCTTTGTAAATATAAACTTTACTGCTTTACCAGACCAAGGGCTGTAATAAATTCCAAGCCCGCAGTGGCTGTCATACAGCCCATATGTCTGCAGGCTTGAAATTTGCAGGAGTTACAGAGCGATTAAATTAGAAAAGCCTGCAAGGACATGGCCCGAATCCAAATCCGTAAACCATGCTGTGGCACGTAGCATTTCCGGGCGTGAACATGATAAATTATTCAGACCTGTAGTTATGAGTTTTGTTGGAGCCTATAGTAAAAGAGACCGTCATCATTACGTCACTAAAACATGGAGGTTAAATTTCAATTACCTACGTTTTTGAAGTCTGAGTTGCGTACGGAACCGCATTCCAGAAATAATGCAATATGAAAAAATCAATAAATATAATATTCTAGTCAATGAGAGTTCTATTATATGTATTAACACATTGATTGTCGGGATTGATATAATACGGAAATTAAACATTAAAGAAAAAAAAATGTATTGCAGAGTTGCGAGCTTGAGAATGTTGTGCTATTAATTTTAATACCTTTCATCACATTGCCCATTATTTAAAATACAGTAGTGTGTTTATATTTGCTTTTACAGTGCTATGGACAAAAGAAAAAAACCCTTACGGGTTCTCTCCAGTACCCGTATGATGTTTGGCTTCATTTGCCAGTTATGGGTGTGAAAAAGGCAATTTAATCGAGATTTGCTATTGTAAAATTTACAGGACTGAAAGATCAAAGGCTTAGCTGGGTTGGAGTTCAGATTTTGACAGCCCATATGGTTTTTCTGCCTGTAACCTTCAGATCATTTGCAGATAGCTAAAAGAGACCAATTTAATAGCCGTAAATTTTGCAGACTAGTTTACGGGCTTCAGGAACTCAAAATCGCTGAGTTTAATAGAGCCCAAGGTGATTTTTTTTTTAACAGTAAGGCTGATATAAAGCAAGTTTCTTGTTAATATGTATTATACATTATTTATTTATTATCAACACCATTGAATACATTACGGTTAGATCAGAGCCTATTTTAAATGTCAGAAACAATGGTAGATCAAAAATGTAATCTTTTTTTCCTCTTATATGCATGAATAACAGTAAATAGTACTTAAACTACATTTGGCATCTGTAAAATGCACTTTTAATTCCTTTTCAAAACATTCTCAGAAATATTGCCAGACTTGGCTTCCAAATATTAGCCTGATTTTGTAATGACATACTTCAAAAGTCTAACACGTTGTTAAAAGGTTAGATATAATTTACCATATTGGTCCAAGTATAAGCTGCACCTTTTTTCCGATTTTTGCGCTTGCGAGTTATAGGTGCGGCTTATATTCGCGACCGTTAAAAAATGACAGCCGATTTGCGAGATTTGAGTTACGCGTGTGCGGCTTATATTCGGGATCGCAAAATCACTGCCGATTTGCGTGTTAAGGGTGCCGATTTGCGCCATGCCATGCCATGTGACTACATTGTAGCAATTGAATAGCAATTTCCATTTTTAGTGATTCTAGCATCCTGTAAGACCTGTAACCTGCAAAAGAAGTTACAGTACATGTTAGAAAGCCTGTTTCTTGCAATGGCTGATCACTTGGAGAGAAAAGCATCAACAAGCCTAGGAATGAGGCGTAGTTATGATGCAAGTTTCAAAATTGCAGTTGTTAATTATGCAAAAACAACAAGCAACAGAGAGGCTGGAAAAAAATATGGATTGGATGAATCTAATGTGCGACTTTGGGTTGCCTCAGAGGAGAAATTTAAAAATTCCGTTTCCACCAGAAAATCTTTCAGGGGACCAAAACATGGCAAATATCCAGAACTTGAAGCTGAGGTTTATTCCTACATTCAAGAAATGAGAAAAGATGGGATGCCAATTTCACGTGAAGTAATCCAAAGACCTTAAAAATAAATAAGAGGGATTTTCGTGCAAGCATTGGTTGGTGCCGTCGTTTTATGCGGAGAAAGGGTCTCGCTTTTCGACGAAGCACTTCATTGGCACAGAAACTGCCGGCAGATTTTGAGGAGAAACTGACTAGTTACCAGCCGTATGTCATCCAATTGCGGCAGCATCACTCATACCCATTAGACCAGATGGGCAATGCTGACGAGACCCCCGTATTTTTTTAAATGCCAAGCAATACGACAGTAGACCAGAAAGGGGCAAAAAGAACAACTGGCAATGAAAAACTCAGAATAACGGTGATGTTAGCTGTTACTGCTGACGGAGGAAAGTTACCCCCCTATGTTATGATGAGGGCGAAAAACTTTGCCCAAAGAAAGCATTCCTGATAGCTTAGTGATTCGTTGCCAGAAAAAAGGCTGGATGACAACTGAACTGATGGTTGACTGGTTGTCTGTAGTTTGGAACTGCAGACCTGGAGCACTGCTTACTAAGAGAGCCATGCTAGTCTTGGATGCTTTTAAGGGTCATCACACTCCTGAAGTGAAGACTAAATTTGCTGTACATAAGACAGACCTTGTTGTTATACCTGGTGGCATGACTTCAAAGCTACAAGTGCTTGATGTCATTGTGAACAAGCCGTTCAAAGACAACCTTCGCAAGCAGTATTCAGATTGGCTTCGGGAACGGGATCATGCTCTTACACCATCTGGCAAGATTAAGAAGCCGTCAGTGACACTCCTGTGCCAATGGATTATAACTTCATGGTCAAGTATTTAATCTAACTCCATCATCAGGGGATTCAAAAACTGCTGCGTGTCCAATGCATTGGATGGTAGCGAGGACAACTTGCTATGGGAGGAGAATGAAGAAAACAGTGGCAGTGATGAAGTTAATACTGGAGACGAAGTCAGTAGTGACACCAGTGATGACTGTGAATAGTAAAAAGTTTCCTTGTTACCTTATGTTTCATGTTACCTGAACTTTCTGTTGATGTTACCATAATATTGGCAACCTGCCTAAAGAGTTACAGTATAATGTTTTCCAAATACTGGATACCGTATATGGTCCAGTATATGTTAAAATAAAATCACTATTTTATTCCCTAAATCTACTTGACTTTTGTCTTTTTCTCTCCAATTTTATGGGTGCGGCTTATATGTGAGTACTATGTTTTTTCTGTTTTTTCCCATTGAATTTTACAGGTGCGGCTTATATGCGGGTGCGGCTTATATTCAGACCAATACGGTAACTAGCGAGCAAATACTAGATGTGAATACATTTGTATGTTTAAAGCAGGACATGGAATATGTTTTCAGCTCAAAATCTGAATAAATACGTTTCTACTACAATCCAAGAATTTTGGCAGGGAATCTATAAGTTTAATGAGCTTGTGATCATCAACCTTTTTACATGAGTTAGTTAGCTAGCCCCATCCTGATGACCTCCAAGAGATCAACAGCTTGATGTTTGTGGGTAAGTTTGGCAACTTGTATATATTCAACCTGTATATTATTATTATCTTTATTTATATCGTCAAACCTGTGTTTTATCAATTGGCATGCTTATAAAAGCATGATGTTAAAATGTTATTTAAAAAAATGATTGAAATGTTTGGTGTGTCCCTTGCCAAATTTTATGTTGCAATGGAAGCCTTTTTTATCCTGAGATTTTGAGCTTGACATTTTTTTTTCTGGCTTTATTTAGAAATGCAAATTTGCAAGTGTATTATGGTTGGACTTTGTACAGCTGAGAACTTCCCTTAGTCTATTGCTCTAGATAAACTTAATGAATTTGGTATATGTAACATAATTTTATAAACATATTAACACATATTAACACAAAACAGGTGGGTTATTCTCTTCATATCAGAGAAAGGAAGGCTTTGAAAGCTATGACCTCCATTCAATTGAGCAAATTGTAGTTACAAGAGCCTGTAATGGAGTCCGTAAAATAATTTACTATTCAATTGGCAATCGGTTTGTGGGTTAGAAGCTCAAAATCCCTGCGGCTGTCAAAATCGTAACTTCGACCCATCTAAGCCTTTGATCTTTCAAGCCTGTAAATGTTATACCCGCAAATCGCTATTCAATTGCTACAATTCCTCAAGCCCGCAATTGTGTTCAAACCCGTAAATGGCAAATTTAGAGAAAAATCCTGTTCGTAGCAATATGAGAGCAAATAAAAAATCAATACTGCACTTTAAAAGATGGAGAAAGCAATGTAAGACATTAGAAATAATTGGACAAAGGTCTCAAGCTCTCAAATCGGCATTGAAATATAATTATTTAATGTTTTATTTCCGTGTTATATCAATCTCGGTAATCAAGGAGTTAATACATATCAGGCCACCCACATGGACTAGAACAGTATTGTCATTGCTGGATTACAAGACCGATAGCATATCGGACCTCTAAACACTAATTGATTGACGTTTAGCCTCCATGTTTTACTGACGTCATGATGATAGTGTCATTTAATATTGGCTGTTTCTAAATCTGTCATTACGGTCTTGCTTAATTGATCATGATCACGCTCTGAAATGCTACTTACGGCTGCATGGTTTACGATTTAGGCTTTTGGCCAGATAGCTGCGGGCTTGATTAATTGAATCGATCTGTAACTTTTGCAATTGAATAGAGGCCTATGTGTTCAGAAAGTAGTATTTTTTTTATCATAATTTTAAATATAAGCAGTCAGATAAGTGACTTATTAAGCACTTCATGCAAAGCAGCTTTCAGAAAGTATAAAACAAGCTCTTTGGAATGGATTATTGAAAATTTAGGAAATATATTATCAATTTATAATACTATTTAATAAGGAAAAGTCAATTAATAGTTGATTAATAGAGGGGGAAAAAGCAAAAAAAAAATCAGCCAATTTGTTAAAAGAAGCAACATATGCAATAGGATATTGATAATGTTGAGGTGTCATAGAAGAGATGTCTGTTTTTAGTATGCAAATGAATAACAAAAACTGAATAAATGTTTTTAACCACAATAAAGTAAATCTCTGCAACTTAGTAAATCCAATTCTTTTGACCATTTCTAATCAATAATTTAGTTAACATGATTGTACTGAATTGTTTGTGTTGCAATGCTTATCTTAGTTATGAATCCCAATGAGATTATGAATTAACATTTCAGGTAATGAAAGTGCTTGGTGGGTTGCTATCCAGACATCAAGGGCCTCATTAAATTAGAATCCATTGTTCCCTAGGTCCTCGCAAAAGTCATCTTAGTGATGTTTGCAAGGACTGATTCCTCAATATGTTCCTCGTAGCCGCCATTGTGAGATGACAGCCAAAAAGGGTTTAAATAGGCTCAGAGAGAGCTTTGTAGTAACACACAGCCATAAATCTATGGGGAGAAGGTTGTCCCTCAGAAGAATCCCTACTAAAGTCAATACGTGCTGCCTCGGAGCAGCCCGACTCTGGCATCAAATGCTTCCCCTTGCTCCCTAAACACATTCCCATGCTGCAGCAGCCCCTATAGGGGTCTCCGGAGCCTCCCCATGTTAACCCTTGCAGCAGGGGTCCTGATCGGTACCGCTGCATTTAAACTTTTCAAAATTGGGTATAGTTAGGGTTAATAGTGTAGTGTTTAGACTGTGTGTCATGAGGACCCTGGAGGACCCTCACATCACTTATAGTGTTATTATAGGAGTTAATATGTGTCCTATAGGTGTCTACATAGACCCCTATTGGACTGATGGGGTTAAATACAGTCTTATGTGGGTCTGTATAGTCCCCCATAAGATGGGTTTCATTAGGGGCTATACAGAGCCCCATGAGTGATGGGGTAATTTTAGGTGCCTGGGGGTACTTATAGTACCCTCGCAGCAGGGGTTAATATTTTATTTAGCAAGGCGGGAAATTAGAATTTTTAAATGCAGCGGGGGGCCCAATCGTGACCGATCGGGACCCCCGCTGCAAAGGTTAATGGGACACATTAATGTTAGGTGCTGCGGGGGGTACTTACAGTAACCAGCAGCCGGGATTGGCCAATAGTATGCTGCGGGCCCTTTACGGACCTGCGGCAGGAAATTTAAATTCTTTTTTTTTTTTTTGATTTTATTATAGATTAACAATACAAAGATATAAAAGTGAGAGATACATACACATAAATTATAGATACAACTCAATAACTATTTTTGAGAGTGCTACACATTACATTATTTATTATTGCATTATGTATGTATTTCTTAAGAAAAAAGAAAGAGAATACAAAAAGAAAGAAAACACAAGAAAAAAGAGAGAAAAAAAAGGACTCCATACACTCATACAATCATACCTGAAGGTTCCATAGTTTAGTTAATACGATATAATAGAGGAACATACTTTACTGTGATTTTACCATCAATCTGTACTGATCCCATTTTGACCAATTAATAAGGGGCACATATTTCTGAAATACTGAACAATTATAATTGTACATCAAGTCCCTATTCAAACTAATAACATTATTAAGTTGAGTTCCCTGATTGTTGGTATAGCAGATTGATTTCGATATTTCACAATCAGCCATTAAGCCACTAACAGAATATGACAAATCAAATATCTATCTGCTAATGGCATTTTCTCAAGGTTCATATGAAAAATTACTAATTGTGGAGAACATAAAATGTGTTTGCCCATCACCTTAGATAATAATTGTCATATTTCAATCCACCACTTATAGATTTTATTACACTCCCACCATACATGGACTGCAGTACCTCGTAGACCACATAATTTCCAACATAAGCCTTCCCCTTTTGGATCAATTTTGGCCATTTTTACCCGAGTTAAAAGCCATCTATGCATTATTTTAAAAAATAACTCTGTATAAGCTGTATTAACCGACAACCTAATGTCATCTAAGTTAATTTTAAGGTCCAGCTCCCAGCCTTTCATTCCTAATCTTTTGGAGAATGGAGTTGACTCATTAATAATCCTGCTACATTTAGAAATGATATGTAATGTTTCTCCCTTAATAAACAAATCTTCTGTTTTTGTTGGAGTACTCATCCCCAAAATGTTATATCCCCTTCCCTGCAGATTTTTGGACATTTAAATTCCTAAATGCAGCGGGGATCCAATTGGGATTGATACTGGGACACTTCGGGGGTCCCAATGGTGACCCCCAGCATAGGGGGTGGGGTTAATTTAAGGTGCTGGGGGGTACTTGGAGTGCCCCCCGCAGCAGGGCTTCTATTTACCCACCGCGGCAGGGCTTCTATTTACCCCCCATGACAGGTGCCATGATGGACGGCCCTGCTGCGTAGCTCACACGATGCTCGCAGCAGGTCTAATTTAATACAATCATAACTTTGTCAAATTTGAGGCACAAAGGGCTTGAGTTCAAACCGTGTTTCTACAAGGCTGGAATTTAATGGGGCTACAAGTTGGGTACATTCACAATGGTTATTTATGACTGATTATTTATCAATAAATTGTATATCATAGCAAAAACATAAATGGTGAAGTGAAATTAAGTTCATTAAATCATATTTCTAGGATTTGGACACTTGAGTAAATGGTCATTGATGGAGGGGCTGAAAGATTAGTGAAAGATTACTGAAGTAGAAGAGAAGTTTTGAGTAAGGTAGATGAATTAGACAGAGCCATTCATGATTGGCTGAATTAGGGGGTTTTAGTGGTCAAAAATGAACAAGCTGATTTAATACATTATACATTTCATATCAGAAAGTGATGTGCTCTGGATATAGTATTTTTAAGGATGCGGGTACTGCGTTTGAGTAAGAGACACAATCATAACAGTACAACAAATAATAAGGATGCTTTTGTGGTAAAAGAGGAAGCAAATCATGTTTTGGAGTATCAGCATTTTTCAAAAGGTTATTTCTTTTAATCGTTTTTGCTCAGTATTTAACATTTTTCTTTTAGTAAGATTTCCAAATCGAAATCATTAGGATTCTATTTAAAGCATAATCTGATGCCATTTTTGAAACTTAATGTAGATTATTTGAGAGATGATTTCTTACACTGCATCAATAAAGTAAACAGATTGTACCTCATGTTTAAATCTATCATGTAACAAGTAGAAATTCTATGTTTATTAAATAGTATTTATTTGTTACATACCTATATTTATATATTTGCATAAATTGTAGCTGTGTCATATTCATATTAAACTTTAAAATAAATAATAGAGTAAGTCTAATGTTACCTCTTATGTGTTATGCACTTACTACAGATTTAGTAAAATATATTCTGTGACTTTAATTTGACCCTGAGAACAACTTGACAAACTGCAAGAAAGAGCACATATACAGGTCTTTCATCAAAGGCAGAATACTGTATAACCTGAATGCTGGCAAAACAACCCAAAACAATAAAATAATATTTACAAAAAGTTATTAATAATCTGCAAGATGAGGAAACTATGGGTTAAATGTGCTAACCTTGCAAATATGCATGCATATACCAATGCATTTTTCTTACTGTGGATGTACAGGTGCTAGTGTGATCTAGCTATATATATTTTTTTTATAAGAAATGTATTGCAATTTAGTGATACAATCCAAACGTGTATGGAATCTGGAGTTTAGATTCTATTAGACACACAAAACAACTGATGTTTGTTGATTCATTCATTCATTGCGATATATGTTTATTTTAGTGTTGTGATAATGAGACCAATGATTTACTAGCTCTATCGCTGCAGTTATTTATATTAGTTCTAAATATTTAATAAGTATGGCACACTTTATACATTTGCAAATTGTTATTTCTTTGCAATATGAAGATGGACCTTTAACAAGAAATGTACGGAAAACTTCAACTACCAGTAAATGAAATAGATTGAGCAAGAAGTTTACTTGCTATTTTCTTCTTGTACTTTTTATTGCCTTGGGTTATAATAAGTAATTACATAGAACACAACAGGTAACTGAGGCAATTTCCTGCTTGCCAGAAATGCATTACTTAAGTGTGCAGAGTAAAATATATAGAACAAACTATAAAACAATTCTGGTCTTTAAGGATGTCCAAATCATTTAGTATCCAAGGAGCTTTACTCCAAATTCTTTGAGAAAAAATCTTAAAGAAATACAAATTGCAAAAACTATTTTGCTATAAAACTTACCGTTAAACCTAGTCCCAGGAAGTAACTCTTATAAATTTATTTTTAATGTGGCTATTTTCTCTGAAATGGGTGTATTTAATTCAATTTGCTCTAATGTCAGAAGAGGGCCATTTATAAGCTGTTGAGATGTGGCATTGCAGTAATAAATGCATATTTCATTACATACACAACTTGTTGATGTAATAAATATCCAAGGTTTGAACTTTGTCATTATGTAGCACTTCCTAGTGATTTGGTTAACACTGAACATACATAGTCACAAGTTTTACAGTAACCCTAGATGAGGTAGCCCTTATCTTGATTCAGTTCACCTTCCAATTAGTGGACCTCTCAAGTCAAAGAAAGTCTGAGTACATCTGAAGTGGGCATGATTGCCTTGACCTTGCTTCTATTGGAGGTATTCAAATTTCTATTTACCAGCATCAGGATTATTCTACAATCTCAGTATAGACTTTAAAGTACCAATTTCTGATGGACATTTTCAATACACATGCTGGTCCACAGCTCCTGACTCAATAAATCTCCTGAATCATACACCTGCAAACCAGCTTGCAGATATCCCTCGTCCTGCAAATACCCAAAGCCAGTATCCTATACAATATAGTGTGAAGTCAAGTATTGACATTGCTCTTCTGAGGAGAATCATGGCTCAATCATTTTCCTCTCATTTTTCATAGGTCTATAAAACATTGTATGATCTGCAGATACCCATACAAAGCTCTCCTTACAGCAGGTACAGTCTTGTATATCTGAACCCACAAATTCTAATTCATGTTATTTTTTCCTCGGTATGCAAACTATACACCTTAAATTCTAGTGTAATCTCCAGGTAAAGGGCTGTAAGTATTTAGTTCACCACATAAAAAAAAAAAAAATGTTGCCTGCCTAAAGTACTGTGCATGACTCCACCTCTCTGCTGTCACATGAATCACATTATTTGGCTGGTAGCCACTTAAGTTATCTGGTAGCTGCTTAATTATTCAGGAGTTGTGACTTAGGTGTTCATTTCATCTGATGGTAATATTAATTAACCATTGTTTGGAAAATCAGGCATAAAAAAACAACATTGACATAACTAATCGCATTACATTTGGGCATGGTCATACATGATCACAACACAAGGATTTTAGTAATATGTCACAACTACTGATAAATTAAATGGCTGCCTGTTTGCAAAACGTAGTGGAGTCAGTAGCTTTCAGGCAAACAATGTGATTTATAACAGGAGGGAGATAGAGCAGACCCAGCACACTAGGCAGCTAACATTAATGTTAAAACTATTTTATTTACAGATGGCTTTATTATTGACTTCCTAAACTCACAATTATTTAACTAACAAGTGGTGAACTAGGCTTTATACTCACAGACCTATCCGGTGCTTAACAAGATGATCATTCCCAGTCCTCTGATCAAAAGCTTTCCTGTGCTACTCACAACATGGTATCCTCTAGAACAGCGGTTCCTAAAACTTCTCCCCAGGAACCAGCAGATAGGCCATGATTTAGGTTTAACACTGCTTGAATACAGATGAGACCATTAGAGTATGTTGAATGCAAATTGCTCCTCCTGTGTTCATGGCTTGTCATGGCCTGTCTGGTGGGTCTTGAGGAGGGGCTTTGGAACTGCTGCTCTAGAAGCATTTCTACCATTATACAGGTAAAATGATAATCCAACTTTTTATGAGCAATAGCACTTTATTATGTCAATAGATTATCAAACCATTTGGAACTAGATAACAGTATTTTACACACGATTTGTTTCTGTCTTTCTCAGCATAGTTACATAGTTACATAGTAATTGACGTTGAAAAAGACATTCAGTCCATCAAGGTCAACCTTGTAAGATATCTTATGATCTGCACTATGCAGATTAGTTGTTAATTGATTGATTAATGAATTGATTGATCCAGAGGAAGGCAAATAGAAAAATAAAACTTTGCCAATCGTCTTACAGGTGAATTTTTTTTTTATTCCTTCCTGACCCCAGATACTGGTGATCGGATTCCTCCCTGGATCAATACTCCCTTTTTAATAATCCAAGATAGCCCTGAATGCCATTTTTAATTAAAATAAATAAATAAATCCAGTCCCCTTTTAAAGTTATCTATTGAAACCTCTGTCACCACCTCCTTTGGTAGAGAATTCCACGGATTAATCACCCTTACTGTGAAGAACCCTTTTCTTTCTTTAAGGTGGAATCTTTTTACTTCTAACCTCAAAGGATGTCCTCTTGTCAGTTGCTCACTTGACAAATCTTTATACTGACCCTGGATGTATTTATATAGGGTAATCATATCTCCTCTTAGACAACTTTTTTTTAGAGAAAATAAGCTTAATTTGGTTAGTCTTTCTTCATAAATTAGCCCCTCTATTCCGTTTATTAGTTTTGGAGCCCTTCTTTGTACCCTTTCCAGCTCTAAAGTGTCTTTTTTAAGTGGTGCCTAAAATTGTACTCCATATTCCAAATAAGGGCATACTAGGGATTTGTATAGTGGCAGAATTATATTTGCTTCCCTTGCTTCTATACCCTTCTTAACACATGCTAATATTAAATTTGCCTTTGCAGCTGCTGCTTGGCATTGAGCACTGTTACCTAGGTGGTTGTCCCCAAGTACTCCCAAATACTTTTCAATATCTGATACCCCTTATATTTGCTTCATTAAGATTATAATTTGCATGTCTATTTTTTCTTTCCCAGATGCATAACCTTACATTTATCCGTATTAAATCTCATCTGCCATTTAGTTGTCCATTCCTCTATTTTATGTAAATCCCTTTGGAGGTAAAGTACATCATTATCTAATTTAATTACCTTGCAAAAATGCAGACACTACTTTCCAGTCCCACCTCTAAGTCATTAATAAAAATGTTAAAAAGGAGAGGGCCTATTACTGAACCCTGAGGAACCCCACTTACCACATTTGTCCAATCTGAGTATGTTCCATTTACCACAACCCTTTGCTTACTGTCTTTTAGCCAGCTCTCAATCCATGAGCAGATATTTACTGCAATTCCTGTATCCCTTAGTTTGCACAATAGTCTCCCATTTGGCACTTTATCAAAAGTATTTTCAAAATCCAAACAGACTACATCCACTTAGTTGCCTTGATCCAGGTTCCTACTAACCTCCCCATAGAAACTAATTAGATTTGTTTAACATGACCTATCCCTCATACATCCATGTTGACTCCTACTTATAATCCTGTTCAAATATATTTATTCTTGTATAGTATCCCTTATTAACCCTTCTAAAAGCTTTCCCACTACAGAAGTGAGGCTTACATAAAATATAATTTCTTACATATAATTTCCCAGATTTGCGTTTGCTCCCTTCTTAAATAAAGGTATCACCTCAGCTTTTCGCCAGTCATCTGGTAGTGACCCAGTGTTGAGGGAATCTTGAAAAGTTTTATATACTGGTTTGGCTATTACAGAGCCCAGTTCCCTCAGTACCCTTGGCTGTATTCCATCAGGACCTGGGGTTTTATTAACATTTATTTTTTCAAACCTCTTTTGGATTTCTTCCTTTGTTAACCAATTATTTGGTGAAGGTTGTGTAGCCCCATTATGTTGTGGTGCCCCAACCACTGGTACCTCCCTTGTGTATAGTGAAAATAATCTATTTAGCTCATCTGCCTTTTCCTGTTCACTAACCTATAGCTTCCTTCCTGATTACCAAAAAAAGCCATGGCCTTATGACCCTATGTGGAATCAGTCCCTTAAATTGGTACCAGAAGATCTTTAAGTAATTCATCTTCCCAGGGAACAATACAATATTGCAGAATATAGCAGTTTACAACCACTCAAGCATAAAGTGCAAATGTTTATAAGCACTATATTTTTTATTACAAGTCCTATATACCTCTAAAATAAACGCTAACCACTTATATCACTCTTGATGCAACATCTAACAGCACAGATAACTTGTGTTTAAATGCTAATCTAGCAAAGTTTTCTGTACCTATCTGTTCCAATCAATTTCTGGCACGAAACGCCTTGTTCATGCTCTTATAATTTTTCAAATGGATTATGCAAATGTTTTGACTGACAGTTTCAGTGCATGTCTGATAAAGTTAGTTCAGAACCCAGCAGTTAATTAAATGTATGCCAGAGTTTGGTTTTAAGCCCATTGTTCTACACTCTCACTGATCACACAAATCCATTTAAATGTTTAATCCAAGTGCCTTGTTTTCAGGCAGAAAAAGAAAACTAGACTGCAAATCCTAAAAAATATGAAAGAAAATCATTTTTAAAGCAGTAACATCAATATTTTTTACTTCCATATTGTTTTTGTAACACTCAACAGATAAGACACAACTTCATTACAGTGAGTTATAATGCCTCCCAGACAAATAAGTGAAGTATGTGCTTTTTAAAAAGAAAATAATATACTGATAGGTTGCTTCTTTGAAAATAAGAGTTCTCTCTTTTTAAATGAACCGTTGCTTGGAATGAGTTAAAAGACGAGCATAACATAGACTGGTTGTATGGGGAAGACATAGTGAGGTTTATTGTTAACATTTATGTACATATTTTGGAAAAAAATGTACATTGCCCTTAAAGAGCTATGTATGCAGAAGGATCTATTTAACTATATTGGTGTGTTTTGTCTCACTGATGTATTAAACCAGGTAATGCAATGCCGTATTTCCCACAAAGTGCTAGTGAAAAGGAATGGATGGATTTTTATTTTTTGGGGTTTCAACATATTGTGAGCATTATGCATACACAGACATTTATTATAAAATGTATAGCATGGTTTCAGAGGTGGGCATGCCCTTTGAACCATGGGGACTTCAGCAGCATGGGCACATTTTATTGATAATGAATGTATCTGCAGCCCTACTTGCCCAACATATGTTTTCTTCCATATGTCTTGTTACGTACTTGACTTATTTCAGTACTTTTAAGGAGAAGTAGATATTGAAGTGGTATTTCCAATAGCAAATATGAAAGCATGTAGCAAATCTTCCATTATGAACAGGACAAAATGCTACCACACTGGTTTGCTGACACCCCCCCCCCCCTCCCCCATCAATGATGTCTTATTTATAAAGCACAAAGTCTAAATGCTGTTTCTATAAAAAATTCCAAAGCTGCTAAGACATTCCTACATTGCTTAAGTGCAAGCTCTTTCTTTGCGAGAGACTGCAAAAATATAAATACATATTAAATCAATAACATCTAAAATCAGACAGAAACTGTGTTAAAATGTATCTGTTTTAGAGCATTTACCTTATTCTACCACCAAAAGCACAGCTGCCTATTCATAAAAGAAGGGTGTGCAAGACTAACCAACCCATCCTCCTAACATGCCAAATGTGTTATTCTATGCAAGAAGGTTAATAGTAGAGTTAGCTGAATACTAAACATTGCTTGTATGAACAATCTTACAAAATGTGGATAGGAAATATTTACATTGAAATGAAAATGAAAACGAGTAACAGTTCAATAAATGAACAGTGAGCCTACAGCAAGGAAAGTTAAATACCTAAGTTACAATGCAAATACATCTTCATATAAATATTATCACTTAACGCTAACATTTATTTTCATGCTGAAGCTGAACAATTTGACCATGATAATATTTTTCCTATTACATATGCTGCTAAATTACATTATCACACACTAATCTTAATGTTCCTTCTGTCATTAGTACCTCACATTCAGCTCAATGTTGCTGTTATTATTATGTGCTTATTGTCTGACATTCAGCACTTAAACGTTGATCTTTAGATAATTAATAAATAATTGAGTAATAGCTCTGTTTTTTACATCTTAATGGCTACAGATGGTGACTCCTTAGATATTAATATAGTATATTGACACTGACAGCACATTTGAGCAAACATTTGAGTTCTCCATCATTGGACCTGCAAATATGGTTTAATCTTGAAAAAGGTACGATGAAACATGAATAAATATAGCTTCATGATGCCACACTAAAACACTACAATATTTAAATTGAATGAAAATCTATTACACTACAAAAAATAAAATGCAGAGATTACAGATAATAAAAAAGTATCTTAATTACAGTAAATAAAAAAATAAATGACATGAAATAACACACTACAGAAAATAGAAAATTACATTTCATTACACAAATAAATTAAAATAAAAACCTAAATTAAAGCTGTAGGGAAAAATCTATACTTACCTACCCTTAATGCCCATCCAGCGTTGATCATATTCTGCTCTAGATCAATTGGGCTATCTGTGTTGATATAAGATTCACATGCTCTTAAATTTTGCTTGAAGCAAGCAGACCTTATCAGTCATGGCTTCAAGAAAAAATTGAAGAGGACACTTCTATCAACACAGATAGCTCGCTTGATTCATGGCAAAAGATTGAGGTCCAGGATATCGATGATCATCGCTGGATGGATATTATGGGTAGGTAAGTATAGTTTTTTCCTACAGGTTTAATTTATGTTATTCATTTATTAATTTAGGGGATTCATTTATTTAGGGGGTTATTCAGACCACCATGGTATTATGGGGTTAATTGTATATTACCATGGCATCTAATTTAACTCCCATGGTAGTTTGAGGTTAATTGTAGAATACAATAGAGGGACCTATAAGGGTCCCCATGGTATTAAGGGTTAATGTTTTGAACCATGAGGGTCCTTTAGATGTCTTTTAGGAGCTCTGTGGCAAGGGTTAATTATTTGAGGCACAGAGGTCCTTTACTTATTACGGGGGAAATTTTACTTATAAATTTAGTATACTTATTAGTATACTTATTAGGGGGTTTTCATTTTAGATGCCATCGAGGGCCATACAATATTTATTGACATTTGCGTGAACTGTGTCATAGAAGAGAGCAGCAAAACACCTGGTCACGGGGACACATTTACGTTCATTGAATTGTAGAAGGGGTTACCATCATAGCCTGCGATTATGCTCATCGATATTGAAGATCTTTTTTCAGTTCTGAGCGCCTCAGGCCTCATCCCTCATCCCTCGGACTTACCCATCCCAGTAACTCTACTTATCATAGGTGCATGGAGAAACTCCTGTAAGGACCTCCATAGCATCAATGCAGTGTTTTAGTGCTATGGAGGTTCTTGCAAGACCCCCATGGTTACAATTTAGGGAGTTCAATGGAACTATAGGGCCAATTAGCTGTGGGATCTTAAATCTCTTATTATTTTACCCCTTCCTTATGATGGGAAGGGGTTTATGTAGATAGATGGGGAAAGGGGCTCAGTGTCTCCTGCAGCAGGCTGTATGGGGCCCATAGGACATCTGGGCTGCAGTGAAATAGTTTTGGCACATGTTCCCCAGTTTATTGTGGTGTTTGTAGCAGATTTGATTGGAATCGATACATAGCTTGCACAAAAATTGCTACCACAGTTAGAAGGGAGCGTTTTGCGTAGCTATTTATCAGATTGGAATGGGGCCCTAATCCTGTAATTAACTCCATGAAAATACAGTTTATCAATGTACTTCCAGTGAGTATTCAAATGAGCCTTAATTAACTAATTATTCTATGAATAGGTTAATGAGCTATTAACCTCCACCTAGGGATTTTATTTTAAAAGCAGGGAAAACTATTGAAATGCCTGTAAATGGATGGAAACAGAAGTGACATACCGTAAGTTCATATAGTATTTATCTTAATATCTTAAATGTTATAAACAATAAATAAATACAAATTTAAAGTCCTTATAAAGAGTTAATATATCCAATGGTTTATGATTTAAAGCTTAATTTCTGGCCCATAAAATGTCCATCTAGAAATCCTTAGAAAAATTACCAAAACAATCAGATATCTCATACATAGGTAGGGATAATTATTTGACCCAGGTTATACAAGAACCTACTAGAAATGGGGCCATCTTGGATTTAGTCATCACAAGTAATATTGATATAATATCAAATGTTAAAATAGGGGAACCCATGGGGAATAGTGGTCACAACAGTTTCATTTGAGATTGAATACAAAAAACAGAGTTGTAAGGGGCCAACAAAAACTCTAAACTTTAAAAGGGCTAACTTTAATGGTGTAAGGGCAGCAATTCAACATATAGACTGGGATAAAGAACTTACAGGGAAAATACTGAAAATAAATAAGAGAACATTCAAAGCCTTACTAAATATACATATACATCGGCATGTACCATGTGAAAATAAAATAATTAGGAGTAAATCACAATCCCATGTGGCTTAACAATGACTTAAAGATCATGATAAAGAAAAAAACATGCATTTAAATTATACAAGAAGGAGGGAACAGAGGCAGCTTTATGTGACTATAAGGAAATCAACAAGGCTTGCAAAAGGACTATTAGACTTTCTAAAATAGAAAATGAGAAGTCAGTTGCAAAGGAGAGTAAGACACTAAGCCTACAATATTTTTTAAATATATTAATGGGAAGAAGGCGAGTAAGGAAGCTATAGGAACATTACAATGTGACACAGGCTGTCTGATAATTAGTGACCAGGAAAAGGCAGATGAGCTAAATAAGTTATTTTCTTCGGTATATACAAGCTGGGTTACAACAAAAGGAGGCTACACTACCATCACTATATAAATGGTTAACAAAGGAAGAAATCCAAAAGAGGTTGGAAAAAATAAATGTTAATAAAGCCCTGGGTCCTGATGGAATACATCCACGGGTACTGAGGGAACAGGGTTCTGTAATAGCCAAACCATAATATTTAATTTTTCAAGACTCCCTCACCACAGGGTCACTACCAGATGACTGTAGAAAAGCAAATGTGATACCTATATTTAAGAAGGGAGCAAGAGAAAATGCAGGGAATTAAAAAAAGGTTCATAAGGGACAGTATACAAGAATATGTCTACTTGAACAAGATCATAAGTACGCGTCAACACAGATTTATGAGAAAATGTTAGACAAATCTAATTAGTTTCTATGAGGAGGCAAGTAGGAACTTGGATCAGGGCAACTCAGTGGACGTAGTCTTTTAGAATTTGGCCAAGGCTTTTGATACAGTGCCACATGGGAGTCTATTAAGCAAACTAAGGAATATAGGACTTGCAATAAGTATCTGCTCATGGATTGAGAGCTGGCTAAAAGACAGGAAGCAAAGGGTTGTTGTAAACGGAACATACTCCGATTGGACTAATGTGGTAAGTGGGGTTACTCAAGGTTCAGTATTAGGTCCTCTCCTTTTTAACATATTTATTAAGAACTAGGATTTGAAAGTATAGTCTCCATTTTTTTCTGATGACTCTAAGCTGTGCAAGGTAATGTGCTTTCCCTCCAAAGGGATTTGCATAAATTAGAGAAATGGGCGGCTACATGGCAGATGAGATTTAATTCAAAAAAATGTAAAGTTATGCATTTGGGAAGGAAAAATAGCCAGCAATTTATAATCTTAATAGAGCAAATCTAGGGGTATCTGATATAAAAAAGGGGATTTGGGAGTACTTGTGGACAACTACCTAGGTAGCAATGCTCAATGCATAGCACCACCTGCAAAGGAAAGTACAATTTTAGGATATATTAAGAAGGGTATAGAAGCAAGGGAAGGATATTTAATTCTGTCACCACATCCCTTGGTAGTGAATTCCATAGTTTAACCACCCTAACTGTGAAGAACCATTTTCTTTCTTTCAGGTGAAATATTTTTCTCAAGGGTATTCCTCTTGTCAGTTTAAAACCTCTTGGCACAAAAAGTTAATTTGACAAAGCCTTATATTGACCCTGGATGTATTTAAATAAGGTAATCATATCCCCTAATAGGCGCCTTTTATCCAGGGAAAATAAGTTTAATTTGGTTAGTCTTTCTTCAGAAATTAGCCCCTCCATTCCGCTTATAAGTTTTGTTGCCATTCTCTGTACTTTTTCCAGCTCTAAAATTTCCTTTTTATGAAGTGGTGCCCAAAATTGTACTTCATATTCCAAATGAAGGCATACTAGAGATTTGCATAGTGGCAGAATTATATTTGCCTACTTTGCATCTACCCCCCTTTTAATTCATGCTAAGAATTTGCTTGCCTTTGCAAATGCTGCTTGGCATTGAGCACTGTTACATAGGTGGTTGCCCACAAGCACTCCTAAGTCTCTTTGCATCTCTGATACACCTAGATTTGTTCCATTTAGATTTTACCTTACCTTTGTCTCAAAATATCACCTGCCATTTAGTTTCCCATTCTTCTAATTTATGTAAGCCCACTTGGAGGGAACCCACATCATTTTCTTATTTAACTAACTCGCACAACTTGTCTCATCAGTAAAAAATGGAGACAATACTTTCCAGTAATATTTCTAAGTCATTAATAAATATGGTTAAAAAGGGGAGGACCAAAGGTTGAACACTGAGGAACCCCACTTAACATATTAGTCCAATCTAGGGATGTTCCATTTACTATAAGCCTGTGTTTCCTGTCTTTTAACCAATGTTCAGTCCATGTGCATATATATACTGCAACTCCTATATGTGCATATATTTACTGCAACTCCTATATGTCTTATAGCCCTATTCTATTCATTTTATATTGCAAATTAAACCATGTTTAAGAGCAAAGTAAAATTACTCCTTTTCACTTTTAAACTAAAACCCTATTCAATTGAGACTTTATGGATATCATGGCAGAGCTGTAACCGGGAACATTTTAAGAAAAATGTAAGGATACTAATTAGCACTCACAAATGGTTTTAAAACCTTTGCTTACAGCCGGAGCACTTAAAGAGACAGTACAGCAGACAAAAACAAAATTAATACTGTACATTGCTATTGGCACATATGTGCATTTTAAAACTATTTCATTTACATTTACAAAATGTATAAAGTTTAAAAAATGTATGTTGTAAGCCATGCTGGATACACTGACTTCCATCCTAGGTGTTAACCTCCCCCGATAGCACATATAAGCAAATAACTATTGTAAAACCAGTTACAGCAACTTGTCAGGCATCTGGTCTCTGACCTGGAGGTTGGAATGTCATCTACCACCCTTGCAGGCCAAAGGGTGAACACAGGTCTGGAATATTGGTAACCTAGTGTGTATTTGGTGATGGAGGGGGAGGGCTGTGTTTGTTGATGAGGAGAGGAGATCACTCTAAGAATGCAGACCTCCTCTAACAGAATGGGTGAGGGTGAGATCTTTCTGTGTATGAAATACCTGTGATAGTAATAAACTGACGAGTCTTCTATGCACTAATAAATGGTGTGGACTAATTTCTATTGTCTCTCTATGACTGATGACTCGATCTCAATTGCTGGTGCTGATATGAATATAAAGTCACAACCTGCAGATTGCTCCTATAAGCTACAGTAGGAGAATTAGGGGTGTACCATTAAATCTGGGTCGTGACACCTACAAAAAACAAAAGATGGCTATGGAGAGGCACATGGAGCACTAGGAATCTTAACTCCATCTACAGGGATCAACACATGATCTACTTTCCCTCTAAAGGGATTTGCATGAATTAGAGAAATGGCCAACTAAATGGCAGATTCGATTAATACAAACAAATGTAAAGGTATGCATCTGGGAAGGAAAATAGCCATGCAGTTTATAATTTTAATGAAGCAAATTTAGGTGTATTAGATATTTGAAATGCCAAGAAGCATCTGCAAAGGCAAGTAAAATATTGGCATGTATTAAGAAGGGTATAGAAGCAAAGGAAGCAAATATAATTCTGCAACTATACAATTCCCTTGTACACCCTCATTTGGAATATGGAGTACAATTTTGGGCACCACTTCATATAAAGGACATTTTAGATCTGTTTGCCTTCCTCTGGATTAATTAAGAATGTCCAGCATGTCCTCCCACTGATCACATAAACTGGGAGTCCTCCTGCCCAACTTCCGGGCCCTCGGATCCTCTCTGATGCTCCGCCTTTTGACACAGATCCAGGTCGACTGGGGGCACTGTCAGCAACTTCTGGCTCCGTCTGAGCGTACGACCCTGTCTCTGGCTCTGTAGAAGACACAGACTTCTTGCAAAACTACAATGTGAGAAGAATGATATATGGTTAAAAACATTATATGATCATTTGATTGATGTGTGTTCCTATTTATCTGACATGCAGTTAATTTGAACTGTGTTGCCTCACATATTTGCTTATGTTTTAAGCTATCTTTTGCTAGATGTGTTAATTTGTATTATAAGCTTGTTTATTAGTAGCTCATAAGAATATCGTGATTCGTGCTGTTGTCTGATATCTGCAGCACATGCATATACATACTCTGCAATAGTTGCTGCGGAATGTGTCATAATAACCAATCAGTGATCATCTCACATCAATAGTTGTTAACATGCTGTTGAGAGGTGTTCCCTGATAGGCTAGTATACTACACTGCACATCCATCCCTACAGAATCCATCTCTGCATATGCTGCAGTGGCCACTCCCATAACTGTGGTCTCAATTGTATGTTTAATAAATGTATATATGGTATTTGCTCCATCAGTTGTCACATATATGATGCTGCCCACCAATGAGAGGGATATGTAAAGTGTCTGGATTTGAGTGAAATCCAGGGAACTGACATCTCACTCTCTTTGGTGTGCAGCATTTCCATGTGATTTGGGTTTTCTATCCTTGTGTGGTGTACTCTGGGCCCAGACTTAACTTCCCTCCCCTCTGTAACAATATTGGTGTGGGCACAGATGGCATTGAGGAGTACCACCATCTCCTCGGTCCCTGTGTGTACCTCCAGCCTTATGTCCTCCCAACTATGTACAGGGATCCATACCTCCCTGCTCTAACCCTGAGGCCTGTCCCTCCTCATGACCCTGAGTTATGTATAATTAAATCTATGGGGGAATCCCTCCCTCCCTTTACGCACCCCCCCCCCCCCCGCACCGAATTGCCACTCTTAGCCCTCCCCATCCTCTCCATCCATATGTCTTTTTCCCAATCAGTGGCTCAATCCTTTTTGACCATTTGACTTGTGGCCAAGTTTCAGACCCCAAGGATAAACAATGGATAAGCCTGATCTACCATAATGTTGCATATAATTGAATATTTGTGTTTCTTGCGTGAGTTTTAAATACTTGTAAATTGAAAACTGAATTCCCTAGTGGTACAGCGGTTAGGGATTGGGTGATTTTTCCACTGAGGTCACACCTCCCTGAAGCCAAGCAGGATTGGGCCTGGTCAGTACTTGGAAGGGAGACCACCTAGGAATACCAGGAGCTTCATGCAAAAGGAACTGGCAACCCATGGACATAAAGATGCGTGTGATGTGTTATGGTCCACAAGGTCACGGAGAGTTGGAAACGACCGAATAACACAACAAAAATAAAACGTGAGTTAAATTCTACTAATGCATGTTGCTGTTCTCCACTTATGTTTCTAGTTTTGGTGAACCCTCCTCTGTCACCTAGGGCAGAGACAAAGAAAAACAGAAACTCAACTGAGGGATTATCTGTCATTGTAAAGGACCACTTTAATTTAGTAAAACGTCACATGGTCTTCAAGTACATTATGCAACAAAGTAATAACATTATCAGGAACGCAACACAGAAACATAATAAACGCATTTTAGAGAACATTGTATATTGATATGACTTTGATTGTGGATACCATCTTAGTGGGAGGGTTATCCTTTGTACCATACTCCATCACTGAGTTTTATTGTCAACGGTGCTGTTCATATATTATGTTTTTTAAATAAAAGTGAAAATAGATCTCACATTAATCCAATATTTCTTACATTTCTCTCAGGTTACTATTTATTTTCGGTACAACAAAAACTATATATCACCATTAAAGAAATATTAAATAGAATAATTAAAAATGTAGGTTAATTAAAATTATCAAGTAAAGTTTTTTTTCAAAATAAACAGTAATTTTATTTTCCTGTTACAAAACAATAAGGGGAAGAAATGTAATGCTGGCAGGAAAAGAAATTACTGTTTATTTTTAATGAATTGTCTATATTCCGGGATTATCAATGGCAGCCTTACTGTTGGGATAATACCCAAGCTCAAAAATCACAGGGTGCGAAAACAAAGAGACTTAATTATTTGCCAAGGAGGAAAGAGAGATCAAGAAACAAAGCATTTTCCTTCCAAAACCGGCTTGCCAGGAGGAAGGAGACATATCCAGGATGTAGCGGTTTGAAATGAGTACCATGTAGCAGTCTTGCAAACCATCGCTATGGATACTTGAAATGTGGCCGCTCAAGAGTTAGAGATTGCTCTAATAGAATGAGACCCTCATGCCTTCAGTTACTGGCTTGCCTGCAAATGACAACCTCTTGAAGCAGCCTCTACAAACCATTTGCTATTTATGAATGATGAAGTATTTTGAACTTTCCTGTAGTCATAAGTATGAGAATAGTACTAGTCTTCCTCCATGGACTTGTGCGCGAAACATACAGTATCAATAGATGTAGAAAATCCAAAGAATGGTGAATCACGTGGCTTAGCAGGAAGAATAATATATTGATTTATATGGAATATGGACAATAGTTGGGGAGAATTAACAGTACAGGATGAAGAGTAACTGTCATTAAAGCAGGATAAAAAAAGGGTTCTTAAAAAAAAGGGGCAGAAAAATCTAATACTTTCATTGCAAAGGCATCACCCACTAGAAAACTGTTTTTAAAGTCAGAAGATAGTCAGGAGTGACAAAAGGATATTCTGAAAGGGAGTGTAAAACTATCCCTAAGTCCCACTGGCCTACCAACGATCTTCTAGGAGCCTTTGGGCCCTGTTCAATCCCAAGCCTGCAGTGGCCATCGTAAAGCCTGTATGTCTGTGGGCTTGAAATTTTCAGGAGTTACAGAGCTATTAAATTGAACAAGCACGCAACCAAAGGGCCAAAGCCACAAGCCCACAAACCCTTCCCAGGCCCGTAAGCTGTTAGGGGTCTGGAATAGATGTTTTCCACAGTTACAATCCAATCCTGTAATTATGGAGTGCGACACAGGCCTCAGAGCCAATGAAAAGCAGGATCCCGAAAAATGATTGACAGGGGGAGATAATAAAGCTGCGTTCCACAAGCCCATGCGTTGACTGTGTTGTAGATTCTTCTGATGGAGCACACAGGTCCCGCAGTTGGAAGTTGGATATCTATAAAGAGAGTAGGTGAATTTGGAAAGCAGGATCTTACGGTTGTATTCATTTTCTTTTTTCTAAATACTATTTTACACTTAAATTCTGATTACACATATTTACAGGTTACACATATTACAAACACATAAAGTAAATAACACACATAGATACACATATGGCCAAGTGAACATATACACACCCCATTCTATACCCAACAGTTAGCAATTAAATACATTATTTTTACATTACAAATATATACACACATACTTTTTTTATTTATTCTTACTTTATTTTTGGGATTGAAATGGAGGGAGGAGAGAGGGAGGAGAGGAGTCGAGAGGATGGGAGGAGAACAGGAGGAGAGGCGAGGAGAGAGAGGAGAGAAAGGTGGCCATGGGGAGAGTTGGAGAGGAGGAGGTGGAGGAGGCTGAGGAGAGTGTAGGAGAAGAGAAGGTGGTTGATGAGGTGGAGGAGATGGAGGAGGGGGAAGGAGTGTAGAGTGGGAGGTGGGTGAGCAGGTGCCCATATGGATAGGCACACCTACATTAGGGTCAGAGGGGGAGAGGCCTGAACCCAAGGAAGTGGTAGTGGGGATGAGGGTCAGTCCCCAGGGACAGTTGAGGGTGGACAGGATCCCCACCCACAGTCGTGAGGACAAGAGGCTGAGGGCAGACACAGGTCCCCAAATTACTCCCTCCAAGAGATAGTGATACTCCTGGTTGCCATCCGTGAGTGACCCACTATCCTTTCAGGGGGTAGGGAACTTAGGCCCTGGCCTAGGGCCCAGGCATGGAAGGAGGTAGCAGCCACACTAAGAGCAGTGGGCACTGCAAAAAGAGATGTGGGGTCTGTTTAGCAAAGGTTTGATGACTTCAGGGTCCTGGTGAGGAAGAAAATGACCAAGGAGATGGCCACAGCTTCAGCAAAAAGTGGTGGCCCCAGAGTGACCGTCACCTACAATGAGTGGGAGAGGGACCTCAAGGACCTACTGACCCGGTGCCCACCGCTAGAGCTTCAGGTCTGGTGACCCAGCAGGATCCAGCCTCCACATTAGGTGAATATCACATACACCAACATGCCACCATATGTACATCACACACACTACATATCAAAGGAGGAGCTACAGCCGGTGCAGCCAGTGCAAGGCACCAAGGCCATGGCCTCTGAGGGGCCCTCTGTGCCATGTGGATTTCTCCATGGACCTCCTGCGGGGCTCTTTTTGGCTCCATGGGACTCTTGTGGGTCCCATGTGTCTTGTGGCCCCCGTGTGTCTTAACAGCCCCTGCTGTTCCCCTGTGTCCCGTGCCCCTCGTGCCCCCCCCCCCTGTGTCCCTTGTGGCCCCTGCAGGTCTATAGTGGCTGCCACGATTCCCCTGTGGCCCCCTGAGGGTCCTAAGTGGCCCCATTTGACCCCTGCCTGCCCCATGTGACCACTGTGGGTCCTCTGTGGAGCCTGCAGGCTCCATATGACTCCTGTTGCCCCTGCAGCCCTCTGTGGTACCTGTGGCCCTCTTGTGGCCCCCACAGGTCTGCCATGTGGCACCCCTTAAACTTCTGTAGCCTCCCTCAGCCCCCTGTGGCTCCCTGCTGCCCCTGTAGCCTCCCTAGGCCCCTCTCAGTCATTGCAGGTCCCCTCAAAGACCTCTGTAGCTTCCCTCAGCCTCCTGTAGCTCCTTGCGGACCTCTGTAGCCCTTTCGGTTCACTGTGGCCCTGTGTGTCCCTGCAGACCTCTGCGGCCTCCCTCAACCTCCTGTGGCCCTATTGTTTTTTTGTAATTTCAATAAAAACTGTTAAACATATGCAGTCTAAGGTGTGTCTACAGACACAGTGCTGATTAACAGCCTCTGCCTCAATGAACCTTTCACATGTTATGGCTTAACTGCTTACAGGAATCTAATCAGCCAGCAGTTAAGCACTCAATTGTCATGGAATCATATGTTCTGTCACACAATGAAGAGCACTTATAATGAGGTAAATGGCACTGTGAGTGATTCATCCAGGTTCAAGCCCAGATGTCAGATAGTTAAGAAGGAACAGAAACCAATGTTTTCTTCAACATTATTAACACATATCCCTTTCTTTTCTTGTTTCTCCTTTTCAGCTTCACCAAGGTCTGGTTCCACTGGTGAGCCAGAGGCGGCGGCATGGAGCAAGCCCCCACCAAGCAGGATCCAGCGCAGGGGGGGAGGGACCAGCACAAGCCTGTGCCCTGGTAAGGAGAACTTCACCTGGGCAGTGGGGCCACTTGCTAGACCTTATGCCACACCAGCGGTCTTCGATCCCACTATTCCCCTCCTCCAGCAGCTGCAGCCATCACCAGGTCCACCACCACTAGAATGGAACCAGGCACCGGCCAGGCAACAGCCCCTCCACACCAAACCACCTCTGCCACCTTCACACCCACTAATGGGCCTAGCAGCCAGACCTCCATCCCCACCACCACCTAGCCAGGCTGTTCAGGAGGAGATGCTGGCCATGTCGAGGCAGTTTGTAGAGTGTCTGAGGGCATCCAGGCCAGTATCTGCTCCAATCACCAGGAGCTTATGAGCAGCCTGGCCAGGTGCAATAGGTAGGAGAGGAGGCATGACTGAGACCTACCTTGCCGGGCTGCTCAGGTTGGGGGAGGGCCGGAGAACGGGCCAGCATGTGACAACTAATGCAGTCTGGTCCCCAGCCCTGCCTCATCCACCCTTAAGAGTCCCCCGCACACCCGCAGCCTGGCCCCTCCTCTCCTGCCACCTCCACCAGCACCACCACTGCTTGTGTCGCATCCTCCTGTGACCCTGATGCTAGGTGGAGGAGGATGTAGGGGCTACACATATTTTTGTGCCTTCTCAATAGCACTTCAAATGTTAACCTAATTTAGACTGGCTACAGAGTCTTGAATCTTGGCCTATGTGACGGTGATATTTTATATGCAGATGGCTACCCTCCATCACATGGCACATGTGATGGTCACTGAGGAATGCCGTTGAGAAGAGATGCTGCAGTTCCTATCTTTTTTAGCCCTTCTTTTGCAGGTTATTGTTTTCTTTTTTTTTCTTTTTTGTTTTAGACACGAATCAGGTCCATGAAGGTATCTTCTGAATCTGCAAGCACTGTGAAGGAAATGTATTAAGTGTAAGAGTTTCCCAGTGCCTCTCAGGTGGACATTCCTTAAATGACAGCCCCTCCCTTAACATTAAAGCTATCATGTATCCAGATATGTAAGAAAGATTGTTAGCTTAAATCTAGACTAATACTGCTATGGTGGTGGACTTGCAAAGTCTCACAATGGCATGGCCAGCATTGATATATGCACTAGGGAAGCATGTGATCTTGACCTCAATATCAGTCTGAGAACAGATCCTTGGGTCTGATGTAAGTAACATTAAATCTGGCTGATGACCTTTGTGTCCTCTTCGTATTAATTGGTATTTTCCTGTATTGATGATATCATGAGTATCCTTTAACATGTGCTAACACCTGTATAGCTGATGGATGTGATATCAATGTTAATTAACAATATCCTATGGAAAAGGAGATAGTACACCTTGACCACTGATGCTGGTCACAGCTAAGCATTTATTGTGAGATGACACATCATTATTAACAGTCATGGCCAGTGAGATATCCTGAGAACCAGCTAATACTGTACTTAGTAATGCTTGCAGATGAAAATCGGGTGAGTTGGTATATTGTTACAGTTATAGTATTTAGCACTGTACTGTAATGCATGTTTTTGTCTTTTTTAAACTGCTCTGCCTTTTTCTTGACCACTTATTTTCAGATTTTTGTTTTGGGAACACAATGAATGTGTAAAATGGAATGGATTACACAGTCCAGAGATTTTTGCATCTGTTTCATTGAGCATGCAAATTACTGGTTTCTTCAATTAAACTGAGTGATTTATAATGATCCTTTTTTTCATCATATTCTGTTTGCAGTGATGTAGTTACTACATGTGACCCCGTTAGGTGCTTTGCATCATGTTTATTCCATACTATGACATTACCCCCTTTAGGCTTCCCCTTTTTCCCAAAAAGCCTCTAGCCGCCCCGGGATCCGCCCACACCACACCCATGATATTAATGCACAGTCTTGTCCATTTCTGAGTGTACGCTATATATGAAATAAAGTGTTGTTATGCCGTTATCACTGGGTCATTGTGTTTTCAATGGTTGGGGTTTTGGGACATCCACATACATCACATTTATGTCACAATCATATATCTGTAAACTAATGAGCCCTAGTTATTATGAACTAGATTAATACATATAATGATAATAATATCATTATATATTTAATAATATTAATAATAATAATAATAATAATAATAATAATAATACTATATATACAGTAAAATGTATAATAATATAGGGTTAATACACATGACAGGTCCAATTTATGATACTGGGGAGTATCAACGTTCTCTTGAAGGCCTGATGAGAATATGACAGGTGATAATGTAAATTGATTGATAGCAAAAAAACCTTGATGGGATGTCACCAGATGATAATGGGTATAGATCTTGGCACATGACTACAAGCAATGGCGTGGGACTTTCCAGGATCGGCGTAGCAGAGATAATCCCAGATGGAGCTGTTGCTCCATGTGCCTCTTAACAGCCTCCATCTGTGTTTGCGGCCCTTCCTGATGGGTTTGAGTAGATTAGTGTATGTTCCCCTGTTCCCCTTCTGGATCGCTACCTTGTGGTGGTGAAGGGGCGTATGTACTTCAATGAGGCTGTGAGCTATACCATGTAGGGTCAATCTAGGTGGGCAGGTCATAGCAGAGAGGTCAGACAAATCGCAGTCCACTGGAGAAAGAATTGTCAACCGACTCCTGTATCTTTGGCATGCAAACCTTGTGGAAAAGCATGGACAGAGACATAGCTGAATGTGCTGCAGTTCATATGGTCATAGAGCGTCGGGCACGACTGAAGGACTGAACAACCAAATCTAAAATGTTCCCCTGGTATTTGATATATGTGATGTGGTGGTGTAATCTGGCCACTATTTCATTTCCTAATGTAGATGTGATGAGCGAAATGGATATGCAATTATATTTATATTTTAGGCTCCACATGAGAGCCTCGTGTTGCAGCAAGGATTTTTTTTTTAAGCATATATTTTTTATTTGTGGATTGTTGTGCAATGAATTGTAATGCCTTTCATTGCTTTCCCCATATTTTAAAGGCCAGTGGTGTGTTTGTATTGTCTTTTACAGTGTTAAGAACTTGTCTGTAAACCTTTTGTAGGTCCGATTTAGAGCCTGTAATATTTTTGACTACATTTGCCATTTACGGGTTTGAAGGCAAGTTAGTCTTGGGGAAATTGGAGCAATTTAATAGCGATTTGCAATGTTATTGATTGTAACATTTGCAGGCTTAAAATATCAATGGCTCAGCCTAGGGATTTTCAGCCTGTAACCCGCAGATCATTTGCCGGTAGCTAAAAGAGGCAAATGTAACTCTTTGCAGGTGACTTTAAGGGCTTGTGCAACTCCAAATAGGGAAATTTAATAGGGCCCTTGGTCTTGATAATAGCCTTAAGGAACTGGATGTTGACAACATGAAGAGCCCAGTGAGTCCCTGTCCATGCTGAAAATCCTGTAACCTGAACCCTTAGAGTGTTATAGCTGAGGCCGATATTGACTCCACCCTGTAGAAATTGCAAAATACTAGGAGCAGAAGGTTTCATATAATTCCGAAGCTTATCCTTGTCCATTAAATACATTTTTCCCAAATCATATTTTAGTTATATGAGGTTAAAGGCTTTCTGGCTCTCAGCAGTGTCTCTGTTTCCTGATCTTAAAATCTCTGCTTCTCAAGTGAGCTCCACTCTCTTTCTGTAAGGTTTTGTCTCTTGATGTCCACATATTTGAAGGGACCCTGAAGTAGAGGATTATCTTGAGGAGGAAGATAAATGGAGATTTTGTTAAAGAGGAAACCAAAACCTTACTGCTTTGTCCCATATTACGTCTACTTTGCTCCAAATAATCTTTTTTCAGTACCTTGAAGTTAAGAGCAAAAGTAGAAAGACATATGCTAGATGAATATATGCAAAGGTTTTATATCCATAATAGGACAAACTGATGTAGCTAATTGTTCCAAGGAGAGACCATATGATTTATGCAAATAAGTCTGGATTCAGTTGAAATTAATTTTTGTGGTTCTTTGTCCTTTTGCTTACTAAATCTGCTTTTGAGTTCCTGTGTGCCTAATATATAGACAGCTGAATGCCCTTCTAGATACTTTCTGCAGTTTTTTCAGTACCTTTAAAGTATAAATTCTTTGAGAACATTTTGTCTTGAATTTTTGAACGGGATTAGGAAGGTTCTCTGAGGAATCCTCAAATGCCATTTTATCATTTTGAAAAAAAGACCTAGAAAACTCATGTACATTCTCTTTGTCCAATAGGGAGGGACCTACAAAGATGAACCCTTAGAATTATCCGATTCTGCTGTTGTACTAGGTAAGCACTGAGGCAGACTTAAAAGCCTTATTAAATTGCAATTTGGCCAGTTTAATAGGGCTCTATATAAGTACAGAGCATATTTTTTTTTACAGAAGCTTTTAGTTAGTGAAGGCCTTGCTTTTGGATAGAAGTTCACTAAATAAAAACTTCTGTAAAAAGAATATATTATGTGAATATATAGAGCCCTATTCAATTGGCCGAATCACAATTTAATAAGGCTGTTGGACTTTAATCTGGCTCCCAAGAATATAAGGCTCTGTGATGGAAGAAGAATGCTCTTTATGCGATTTATAATCCATCAGTAAACTTTCAAAACGGTCAAGGAGATGTCCTAATGTCTCATGAAAATATTCAGATCCTGATGCAGCAGAAGAATATTGTCTATAATACTTTCTTAATTCTTTATTTCAGATCTCTGCAATTAGGGTTACCAAGATCTTTAAAAAGATCTCAGGGGCTATAGCTAGACCAAAAACTGTAGATGTGCTTTCCTAGAATCAGGAAACTGATGAAACGCCTCTGACTAGGAAGGACTGGAATATATAAGCGTCCATTAATTATATTTTCAGCATCCAATCACCTGGGAGAACATTCTTGATAATGAATGTTAGAGACTCCATGATACGGATAATCATCTGATCATCAAGGAGTTATTTCAAATCATCTATTTAATTTACTTCAGAGGCATCAGTAGCTTGTTCAGGAAATTCAAATCTGTTATTAGCCTCTAATCTCCTGAAGTTTTTGAACAGGGAAAAGGTTAGAATAAACTCTTTGAAAAATCTATGGAGGGGGAATTGGTGAGATATTTATAATTAATTAATATATATTAATTTGTTAATATACCAGACAATATGAATTTTTGTATAGCCTTCAGTTTTCATGGATTCACAGGAGGATTGACAATACCACTGTTTTCCAAACTGACAGGACCCAGGATTCAGAAATGCAGAATTATGTAATCTTCCCATTACTGCTGAAATTTAGACAACCCTTCAAGATTGTCTTCCTACTTTGTTGACTCTAGAGAAAGCACTTCCTCTGAAGAAGGTGTTCTGGCCTACTCTCCATGCCCTCAGCTGGTCAAAAGGCTACTACAATATATTATAAGTGTATGGATAATTCCTTCTGGTCCTTCTACCTTGAGGAAGAAAGATCTTGTTTGGTCCTTCTTTATAGCATTTTCCAAACACTTGACAAATAGGTTAACTCCATCAAAGGGAATGCTGCATCAACCAGAAGATGAGTCTGAAGACCCAAACTTAAGCCACAGTGCCCTTCCGGGTGAGACTGCTAGGGTTAAGGATCTGCTAGAAAGCTATAAACAAGGTATAATGCTGCCTATGAAGTTAATTCAATGGATGTCTTGATTTCATATAACACCTTGATGATAAGATGCTTATCCACATCATTAAAGATAGCTGCTATATTAACATTTCAAGACTGCATAGCTTTGGAAACAACAGTTAGAACAACTGCAGAAAAGATGAAGCACCAGCAGCCAAATAGGCCTTCTCAACATCATTCTACATTCTGTGATCGATAGCACCCTTAAACTTACTACCTTCATTAAATGATAAAGTGACCCTCATTGCTGTGTGAACCATAGGAGCGTCAAAACAGGAATCCTATCCCAAGTACTAGCATAAGATTCTTAAAAGGGGTAAGTCTGGATAGGTGACCCAGTATGAAAAATTCTCTATTTGGACATTGCCGATTTCTTAGCATAATCTCCTTTAAAAACGTATTAAACTTGACCAACGGGAAGGTGACCATCTTCGTTTGCAGGGACGCATAAAGTAAATTGGAAGGATTAAATTACTTAATTTCCAGATGAAGGTCTTTCTAACTGCATACACCAATGGGTCTACCAAATGAATGGGCAATTGTGAGGCATTCTCATCAGCATAATAATCATGATTGCCCTCTTCCATTTACTCATATGGAAGATAAACTACAGGAATAGCATCATCCTGATGGCTGTGAGCCATAGTAGAACAGCAATCACCTGGATCATCTGTGACATATTCATCTGTGCCTAAATGCTTAACTTGAATCTGTCATTCAGAAACAGTAAGGATACCTGTAGGATTATAGGAAGATTGATAAATGGCTACAATAATGCATTTATAACATTTTTATGCCAGTTCTGGATAGGACAGGATATTTTCCATAGTGACTGAAGTTGAAAACATAATCAAATATATTGTCAGCAATCATAGACTGTTTTATATATAAAGTTCTTTAAAATGAAGTTTTTGGAAATAAAGTTTTATTTTTATAAACAAACTTACCTAGTACTTTAAGCAACCTATTTTAGGAAAGCTTACAAGGAGAATTCCAGGGCAATATTACTCACTAATGATATGGGTTCATGACAGAGCATTTTTCCATTTTAAGGCTAGAGCAAGCCAACCAACACAGAAGCAGCATTAGCAAATTGGATAAAGAAAACCCTGCGAAAATAGTGCATAAAAATGAAAATGCCTGTTGCTGGGTGACTCTAAAACCACGTGGAGGCAGAGAAAACAGCAGGGGAAGGAGAAATCAGGTAAGAAAAAGCAAATATGTGGAATATAATAAATGAACAGAAAAGGGGCAAAATTGTACGGATATGAAAATAAATGTGAAGGTAAACAGAAAGTAAAATTAAAATACATACATATATATATATATATATATATATATATATATATATATATATATATATATATATATATATATATATATATACAGTTGCAAGCAAAAGTATGTGAACCCTTTGGAATGATATGGATTTCTGCACAAATTGGTCATAAAATGTGATCTGATCTTCATCTAAGTCACAGCAATAGACAATCACACTCTTCTTAAACTAATAACACACAAAGAAATAAATGTTACCATGTTGTTATTGAACACACCATGTAAACATTCACAGTGCAGGTGGAAAAAGTATGTGAACCCCTAGACTAATGACATCTCCAAAAGCTAATTGGAGTGAGGTGTCAGCCAACTGGAGTCCAATCAATGAGATGAGATTGGAGGTGTTGGTTACAGCTGCCCTGTCCTATAAAAAACACACACCAGTTCTGGGTTTACTTTTCACAAGAAGCATTGCCTGATGTAAATGATGCCTCACACAAAAGAGCTCTCAGAAGACCTACGATTAAGAATTGTTGACTTGCATAAAGCTGGAAAGGGTTATAAAAGTATCTCCAAAAGCCTTGCTGTTCATCAGTCCACGGTAAGACAAATTGTCTATAAATGGAGAAAGTTCAGCACTGCTGCTACTCTCCCTAGGAGTGGCCGTCCTGTAAAAATGACTGCAAGAGCACAGCGCAGACTGCTCAATGAGGTGAAGAAGAATCCTAGAGTGTCAGCTTAAGACTTACAAAAGTCTCTGGCATATGCTAACAGCCCTGTTAGCGAATCTACGATATGTAAAACACTAATCAAGAATGAATTTCATGGGAAGATACCACAGAGGAAGCCACTGCTATCCAAGCAAAACATTGCAGCACGTTTACAGTTTGCACAAGAGCACCTGGATGTTCCACAGCAGTACTGGCAAAATATTCTGTGGACAGATGAAACTAAAGTTGAGTTGTTTGGAAGAAACACACAACACTATGTGTGGAGAAAAAGAGGCACAGCACACCACATCAAAACCTCATCCCAACTGTGAAGTACGGTGGTGGGGGCATCATGGTTTGGGGCTGCTTTGCTGCGTCAGGGCCTGGACGGATTGCTATCATGGAAAGAAAAATGAATTCCCAAGTTTATGAAGACATTTTGCAGGAGAACTTAAGGCCATCTGTCCACCAGCTGAAGCTCAACAGAAGATGGGTGTTACAACAGGACAACGACCCAAAGCATAAAAGTAAATCAACAACAGAATGGGTTAAACAGAAGAAAATACGCCTTCTGAAGTGGCCCAGTCAGAGTCCTGACCTCAACCCGATTGAGATGTTGTGGCATGACCTCAAGAAAGCGATTCACACCAGACATCCCAAGAATATTGCTGAACTGAAACAGTTCTGTAAAGAGAAATGGTCAAGAATTACTCCTGACCGTTGTGCACATCTGATCTGCAACTACAGGAAACGTTTGGTTGTAGTTATTGCTGCCAAAGGAGGTTCAACCAGTTATTAAATCCAAGGGTTCACATACTTTTTCCACCTGCACTGTGAATGTTTACATGGTGTGTTGAATAAAAACATGGCAACATTTAATACTTTGTGTGTTATTTGTTTAAGCAGACTGTGATTGTCTATTGTTGTGACTTAGATGAAGATCAGATCAAATTTGTTGACCAATTTGTGCAGAAATCCATATCATTCCAAAGGGTTCACATACTTTTGCTTGCAACTGTATATCTGTTATATATATATATATATATATATATATATATATATATATATATATATATATATATATATATATATATATATATATATATATATATATACACACTTCTCCCCCATTTGTATTATAAAGGACCACTCATTTTACCAGCAAGGATTTAACATGTGAGCTTTGGCAAAAAGCATTCTCATTTATAGGGGCTCATATAAGTCAAAAGAAAATTATATCCTGTGTGTAAGAGTACAAGAGAAAGACTGCTGTTTCTTGGGGTAGTGTCACTTTATAAGGCCTGCTTGTCTTTTCGTTCCTAACAGGAGTAAGAGTGCGGAGCAAACCAATAGTAATGCTGCCACAGCCAATCAAGGAAATTACAATTCTGTGTCTGTACTCTACATTTTTGAACACAGAATGAGATTCATGAGACTTAGTGTGACTAATGTAGAAGCCTCAGGTAGAAGATCTTTTCTGTTCTCATAAGACACAGGAATATTGTAAACATATCTATAGACATTATTATATCCCTCAAGGCAAATTATTTCTTGCACTTACTGGTCTGATAAATAATATATTTATAAAATGATGATGTAACTGAGTTGCTGTCACTCTCATATTGATGTCAAATTGCATATTTTACATTGTGTTATCCAATCAATGTGGTTGGATGTGTGCCCATGATTTAACATTTTGCTTTCTTTTCAACATGTAATGCAGTGATGAAGTGAACTAAATATTTTTTATATATAATAGTGTCTTATGACAATTAATACATGTATTCCAAATAGTACAGCTGAAGAGAAGCTAAAGCAGATATTTTTGGGTCATGTTTGGGTCCAGTGAACATAGGATATGATGTCAATTAAATATGAGTGATGACAATTTCTTGAAGTAATATTGTTATTGGAAATGAGCCAAAAAGAACAAAGTCAACACCAATTAACAGCAAATTATAATGACACTATTAAGACAATCTTTGTAACAGCAAATGTATATTAGGCTTCTAAATCAATCCCTCTTTCCAGTTGTCTGACAGATTAAAAGTTGGGCAAACAGTGCATCTCAGCAAGCTGCATCCTTTCAGCACTGTTGTCTATCTTACTCCTGACATCATGGCTTTTTCCTGTCAGCTTCATATACGGTATTAAATTAACAAATTAATTGCTTTTTTATCTCACTTCCTTCTGAATATTGAATAAAATTGTGAAACTTAAATACAAAATACATTTAACCAGTAAACAAATTACGATTTTCTCAATATGAATTCCTAAATGAAATTATAATGAAGAATAATAGATCTTTTACACATATTTTACAATTATTATTAAAGTAACAAATGATAAAGTGACACAACTTACTCATGTTTATAAATGTAATAACTCCAAAAAAATAAAATAAAAGCCTTATTTAACTATTTGAGATGCACATACTGTTTTACGAGAACTACTAGTAAATGTTGGATTAAAGGTTTGTAGGAAAGTGTCATAGTCATTCTGCTGTACAGGTGACCTTTTGATATAAAGCTATCTCTATAGTATTCAGGGCTCCTGTTAAAATTCTACAATGTAGGAATTGTAATAAAATTAGCAGAATTAAATGTATGTCAATGTTAGTCTATAAAACAGAATTAACCACCATCACTTGATCTATACCCAAGAAACACCAAGGCAAAGTCTCTTCCGTTCACCCTTCAACCCTCTCCCCACTATACACACATAAATAATCCTAATTTACAAACATTTATACGTGTATATTTAATACTTTGTTTACTTCACAGATTTTTTTTAATGATGTTTAGAGAACAATATGCTCTACATAGTGATGTCAAAAAACTAATCAGACTTATCAATGTCCTACTGGGGAGTATTTTTGAAAACGTATGGGTTATGTACTAGTACTTACAATATGCACCATAGAAATATAACACTGGGATCACATAAGAATCATCCTTATAAAGTGACTCTTCTTGTATAAGGGAGAAATGCTGCTTTGCTATAGGATAATGAAAGTTTACATACTGTATGGAAATTATTTAGCATAACCGACAACCTATTCTATGTATTATAGTGACAACATAACAGGTAATCACTGTATGTTGAGTGTAAATGTTAACAATAAGAAGCCAGGGTCCAAACAATGGAACAGCAAACAGACTTACATTTGGATGCATGTATAGCTTTTTCTCCTTTCAAACATTAAAGTATCAAGTCTCTCTCTCTCTCTCTCTCTCTCTCTCTCTCTCTCTCTCTTCTCTCTTCTCTCTCTCTCTCTCTCTCTCTCTCTCTCTCTCTCTCTCTCTCCTTCCTACATACCTGAAGATATAGAGAAGACTATGGAAATTGTCCAATCCAAGAAGCCAACATTACTGTATTAATATTATTACTTAATATTATATTTGGGGAGATTTCTAGAAATAATTCAATCCCTTACAAATGTTTGCTGTATGTAGCTTGGCTCTTCATCCTACCCCAACCCTTCCTCCATTTATGGCTTGTATAATTTGCTAAGATCTCCTCCTTCTCACATGTCCTAGGTACAGTGACTTGCAAAAGTATTCACCCCCCTTTGACTTTAGTTCAATGTTTTGTTAATCTGAATTTTACGTGAAGGGAGAAGGAGTGGGGTACCTCGGGATCAGCTGAAATTTGCGGACAGCCCATGACCAAATATTTAAGGAATGCTTTATATACTGACTATCCAATTTACCCAAATATGTCAGTGGGTTTGGGATCCATGGAATGGAGTCCCACGTTTATGGGGCCATCATAAAGTTCTCAATAAATATCCAAAGAGGTTGGTGAGTAGGGGAGTGCGCAATTGGAACAAAGGCCAATTGTGACGCTTTAAAATATAATTTCAAATTGGGGCAGGAGAGACCTCCTTTTGACTTATGGATGAACATAGTTGATTTAGAGATATGATGTGATTTATTCTGCCATATAAATTTAAAGACTTGGCGTTGCAGTTTGTCTAAATCCTTGTAATTCAAGGCAATCGGTAGGGAGCGAAATAAATACATAAGGCGGGGAAAGAGGGTCATTTTAAAAGAGTGGATATGTCCTAACCATGATATAGGGTGTTATGCCCATGTCAGTAGAATTTGGGTGAATGTTTTGTAGATGGCCGTATAGTTGGACTTGTGAAGATGTGCGGTGTTACGGGTGAGATTCACACCCAGGTATTTAATATGGTTAGAAGGCCAGTTAAAATTAAAGTGCTGTTGCAAAAAGGTTAAGTCTGAGGGAGGTAAGGAAATATTTAGAACTTCCATTTTATCCACGTTTATGTTGAGCCCAGAGATTTTACTGGATGTTCACAGTAAGTAAAAGAGGGCAGGGACTGAAGTGCAGGGATCTGTCAATGTTCAGAGGACATAATCTGCGAATAAGGCACACTTAAAGTGATGGTGGCCTATATTTATGCCCTTAATGTCTATGTTTGATCTAATAGCCTGAGCTAAGGGTTCAATGGCTAGAGCAAAGAGTAAAGGGAATAGGGGGCAGTCCTGTCTGGTCCCCCTCTGAATAATAAATTAAGCCCTTGCTTCACCAGGAAGTTTTAGGACTGCGTGAGGGGATTTATAATAGCTATTAATCATGTTCACAAAATGTCCTGTTATGCCGAATTTCGACAATACTGCTCTTAAATAGGGCCATTCTAGAGAGTCAAAGGCCTTCTCCATATCCAGGGCTTGAAAGCATAAGGGGGTACGGTGTTTACCAGCCCAATGCATGGTATCCAGAATCCGCCTAATATTATCCCCCGCTTGCCTAAAGGGGATGAAACCGACTTGATCCTTATGAATTAGTGAGGGCAAAAAATTAGAAATTCTGTCGGCCATCAATTTAGCAAGTATTTTGACATCCCCATTTAGTAGCGATATAGGCCTGTAATTTTTAACCTCCAGTTGATCTCGGCCCTCCTTTGAAAAGAAGACCATGTCCGCTTGGTTCATTACAGGTGGAATGTTGTGACCGTCTAAGATCGCATTAAATAAGGTCACCAAGTGGGGAGCCAAAATTTCCACTTATTTTTTGTAGTACAAGTTAGAAAATCCGTCCGGACCTGGGACTTTACCTAATTTCAGTTTTTTAATTGTCTCCAAAACTTCCTCCACAGTAATTAAAGAGTTCAGACCATCTCTCTCTTGAACCGAAATATGTGGAAGATTGTAGGACTCAAGAAAGTTGATTTGATTAGTATGTTGCTTCTGCGTGAAAGAATAGAGCTTTTGAAAAAAGGTGGCAAAGGTTTCTTTAATCTCATTTGGGCTATACGCGATGTTCCCAGAGGGGTTTTTGTTCTTGAAAATTTTGGAGTGGGCTAGCTTCCCTTTTCATTTTCTAGCAAGTAGAGAATCTGGTTTGTTAGCTTCTGTGTAAAATTTATGGCCCGTCCATCTCAATGCTTTTTCAGTTTGCACTGAAAATATTAAATCCAATTCTGCTCGTAATAGGTCTATTTGATTTCGGCGTTAGGTTGAGGGATTGGTCTGGTTAGATTTTTCTAAAGCTAAAAGTGATGCTCTGATCTCAACTTCCCTTTTCCTTTGTTGTCTCTTGTGTGCAGCAGATAGTTTAATGCAAGAGCCCCTAATAAAGGCTTTGTGTGCTGCCCAAACCCACCCTATATCCGCGCCTGGGGTCAAGTTATCTAAGAAGTATTGGCTAAGATCCGAGGCAACATGGTCCTGAAAGGTTTTATTGGAGAGGAGCATATTATTAAGTTTCCATGTATAAGGGGGTTTGTATACAATGCCAAAATCAAGGCGGACCAGGGACAGGGGCGTATTTCGAAGCAAGTAAGCCATCCGACAAAGATGAATCCATTAGCAATGTATCTATTCTGGAGTATGAGCCATGCACTGGGGAATAAACGTGTACTCCCTTTCTCCCTGATGGACCGGAGCCAGACAACCCAGGATGCAGGGGAGAATAGAGACAAAAGGAACAGTTTAAAACATTGAGAAAATATCCAAAAAATCAACATTTTATCAAACAATATAAAAAACAACAACAGTATAGTGGGGGTAGATCCTCACTATGGGCCTCATTCAATTACCGGCCGCAGCCGTTGCGGGGCCGCAAGGACCGTCCGCAAGCTATTCGGCTATTCTATTCCCTTACGGCCGGGGGCTCCGGCAGGCTTGCGGCCGGTGCCTTGCTATCTCTTGCGGCCGAGGAAAGCCTTTGATCTAAAACGGCCGCAAGAGTTTCGGCCGTAAGAAATTCCTATTTGCAATTCAATTGCTCCGGGAAACCTCTCTGCAAGGCTAAAAACGAGCCGCAGCTTACTTGCAGGAAAGAGGTCTCGCTAGCACCAATTAAGCACATAAAATAGCTCAAATAAAGCCATCCTGCACTTTGAGAAGACTATAAAGGGATTTTTGGTGTTAGAAAAAATAGCACATAATTATCCTATACTCAAATCCGTAAAATATTTTATTTTTAATATCCGTAAAATATCCATGTAAAAAGTCCAGAGTGCTTGGAGCACCTCAGACACGCCCACGCCGCAGCCGGAAAATAAACAGTTAATTTAAACTCGGGTTTGGGCAGATGTGCAAGCTTGAGAGGGGGTGACTTTTAATCCTCATGTCCCCCAATATGATCCCTAGCATTTACAGAGCTGTACAGTGCAGGCTTGAATTTATTTTTGCGTTTTTAGATTTCTGAGCTTACGGCCGGTTTCAAGATATGCGGCCGGCCGTAAGAGGAGATCCTTGCGGGGCCGTATAATACAATCGCGAGTTAACTGAACCCCCGCAAGGAATCGCAGCCTTACGGCCGATTTACGGCCGGTAATTGAATGAGGCCCTAAATAATTTAAGGCACACGAAGTGCCGAGGGCAAGGAGGGGATCTCCCCAACCTTGGAATCCCTACTAGTGAGGTGGAGCAAAGTATAGGTCCAAGCGTGTATAAAGGTTAAATTAATGGACCTGAAGGGGCCCGGCCAGTAGTTGCAGACTGCCGGGTAGGAGGATTTTTGGGTCTAAGATTGGATTTAAGTTGAGGGGCCTGAGGGACCCCGGTCTAGGCCAGCCCAATGCCGGTGGGGTTTAGCCAGCTTGTGTCAGATTAGAAAAAGTTAAAACCAGGGAAACTTCCATAAACTTTTAAAATATACTGTTTTGAAGAACCACACTTGAAAATAGGCACATTTCAGAATATACAAAAATAATATAGACTGTCATTTTTTACTATTTATGTGTAATTATGCTGCTGGGGAAACTACCATTTTTGTTTCTGTTAATCAACTTCCTGAGGTTGGAGAAGACTTTGAATGCAAATGTATGTAAGAATGATAAGAAGATTAATACATTTTTTCATCACAAATTTCATATATAGATTACCATTTACAGATTTTTACAGAAATTGCAGCAAATATTTGAATTTAAATATATACACAAACCTTTAAAAAGAAAATAACCCACTGTAAAGAAAGCTTCTCTGGTTCTTCACATAATCGCTTATTTAAGCAAATAAAGTCAAGTGGTTTAATCTATTTTATTGGATGTGGTCAGAAAATTGTATTTCTGCATCACTAGTAAAGCTATTTGGGGATTTTATATTCAGTTGTAAAGTTGACATTAGCTTTCTTTTGTCTGCTACCAGGAAAATATCTGCTCTTTAAGAGTATGAGTTAAATTAAACTCTAGTTCTGCAGGAGCTGTAATTGTAATGTCAAGGTCTGAATATTCTGTATTAAAACCTTATTGGTCTCTATTGTTACAGTTTTAATGAGAAACAGCTTTCATGGAATATCTTGATATTATAATATTTTTGTATAATATCTTACCGAATCTGTTGGGTTGACCTGAAATACACCGGGTCCTAATGGAAAGAGCTGCAATTTATCTTTGTAAAAATAGTATCACTGATGTCAGTATGAAGCTGTAATGATGACTTTAGATGTAGAGAAAACCAATGTAACCAGTGCAGATCACAGAGGTCATCATTATGCCAAGTCTTGTGTGATAAGACAGGAAAAGAGAGGGGAGTCCTTGGACTACAAAAGTACTGCTAGTATATGAATGTGGCACTTGATCGAGGACATATAACATTTGGAAAATTATATTTAGAGTTAAAGCCCTGAAGTTACTGCGGCAGTGATCCTCAAACTTGTGAGCTCTGAAGCAATTGGCAGCAAGCTCATTAACGGTAGACCACATATAGCCCACAGACTGCTTGAACTCTGTACACAGTACACCTAATTGGACAGTACATTACTTCCAAAGCCAATTTCCACATGTTACAGCTATACTTTTTCTCCTCTCCAACTCCCTCACTGTCAGGAGCTATACAATGCACCAGATCTGTGCAATGTATGTATTAGGAAATACAGTAGGTTGTGTATAATGTGTATAATGTGTATAATAACTTGACATACAATCCTTTTAAGATCTATTTTCCTTTGATAAATAATTGATTTTATAACCCTTTGCGACGGTTCCATGCTTATTGTTTTCATTTCTATATGTTTGGGAGATGACACATGGGTAAGAAAAGTTTTTTTGTTGTTTATTTTATTCTTGTTGCAGATTTTTCTTTCTTTTCCTATTGCTGGTGTCTTCAGATAATTTCTTCACATTATTACATATGGTGTATAGCATGAGCAATGACATCGTCAAACTTTCAGCACATTCACAAACATCTTTTATTTTTGGTTGACATTCTGTATATTGTGAGCATGCAGGGGAATGATGTTGGGACGATGTCACACATCAACAGAGTTTCTAAGCTGCTTGGATTTCTTTATTCAAAAATCTTTTTGACTCCAAATCCAGACATAAATTGTAGATCTGAAGCATTTAAACAAGCAACGAGTTTTCAGCTATCAAGATGGAATCACTAGCTTCAAAGATCTCCTAAAACTTTTCCAGAGAGTGGGACTTTTACATTGACATAAACTTTGAATATCAAGTTCCTATCGTTTATCATCACAGAAAATACCTATGGTTCTGTGTAGGCAACCAGCATTGGGAATTCAACTATCTACCGTTTAGGGAAACACACAAAAAACGTTTTTAGTTTTCCCAGTGCTTCACACTGCAATACTAGTCAAATATATAAAAGAAAAAAGAAAACTTTATTGAACACTCAAAAAACTCTGTGGCGCTCATTGCGAGGTCAATTGGGTAACCTATATTACAATTAGCCAATTGGGTAACCTATATTACAATGGGAATTTACAATCTTTTGAGAAGCTGAGGTCGGAGTTTGGATTACCCAACTCAAAATGGCTGGAATATTAAATATTAAAAAATAGGATCGATGAATCTAATTACAGATTAGTTCAAAATAGGGATTTATCACAATTTTTAAAATTAGCCCTATTTTGTGACGGTAATCATTTAATATTGAAATGCTATAATATTCTAAAAGAGGAAGACATGATAGATAAAACTTGAGGAAAATAGTTTAACGCCTTCGATTTGACATATAAAATTATTAAACATCAATCATATTGAGAAAACTATTTTAAAGTAATTTAGAGATGGCCTTTAGAACCAGCTAAAATAGCAATAATAAAGAAGGATGCAAATCTAGGAATATGCTGGAGACTATGCGACCAGCAGGCATCCTACAAACTTATTTGGTGGGAATGTCCCTTAATTAAAAACTTATGGAATAACTTTTTCACATTAATATCAAAGATTTGTAAAAAAAAAAATATTTGTCCAAACTATGAGTGTTATAAAAACGGTTAAATTAATTATTTACAATATTATTATTCATAATCATATTAATGATGATTATAATAATTATTTTAATTTCATCGTGAGATCTTGCCTTCTATGGAAAAACAAATAAATATATATTCAAGAGGCGTTACAGATTTATGGTTTCAAAATGTGAACACAATACTTAATGCAAATACATTAATAATATATGATAATACTATGGAAACAACATCTCTTAACTTAGCAGAAAGGCATTCTAACATTACCAATTATGTCCATGTGTGTGTATGATACTTTACCAGGCCTCCACAGTTTAGTGAAGATAGAAGAGCTCCAGAGAGTTGTAGATTGTAATAGAGCCAGCAGCAGAGAGACAGGAAACAACCTGGTATGCTACCTATATCCTCTATATTTAAATCCCACCCGCATACTCATATCCTTAGTTCTTACTGGTCAATTAGGTCACATATCCTTCACAAAGTCCCCACACTGGTCAGCTGTCCACACAAAGGATTCCTTCGGGCCACATGTAAAACTAGACATATCCGGTTCTCAAAGTTACACACACCCATGCGTTTAAGAATACCATATATGGTCTTCTGCTAATTCTCTGGATAAAACTTAGCTTAGTGAAATCCAGCGCCATCATGTGGTCATTCGGCAAATCCATCCACTACTCAGACCTGTAGGGTCCAAATGAGTGAGGAAAAGAATGAATAAAGATAGCATTTCAGCCTTATATTAAAGCTGGTAAGTATTCCTTACTTCTAACGCTAGGTGTGTGTTACAATGAGATTGCTTTATTCCATATTTTTCAGGAAAAGTGGAATTTGAAAGAGAAAGCCCTTATAATTTCCATGGTATTGGTGACCAAATGGTTAATTGTTAAATACTGGAAACAAGCAAAGGTCCCCTCTATAGGAGAAATTGAAGCAGGTGTTAGTAGAAACAGAGAGCTCAAAAAAGATATAAAGAATTTGGGTATAGAGATTTCGGTCTCTGACGGATGGAATATCTGGGACCAATTTTGTACAAATGAATCTATATGAGAGGCTGAAACTCTTTAATTTATTGGCAGGGCAAGCATCATTAAGCAGAGTTGAATTGCCAGCAAAAGCAAGATCAACTCTCCTTATTACCCCTCCTATTTTGAATGTTATGGAAATGTGTATTATGTATGATTGCTGTACAATTGTATATTTATGTGTGTTTTTTGTTTTATGTTTGTACAATTAAAATAAAAAAATAAATACAAAAAATGAACGTGCATGTATGAAGTGTATAAATAAGAAGACTGCTCATACAGCAAATATAAACTGTAAAGCAATATAGTGAAAATATGGTCAAATTGTAAAATATATATAAAATATATAGGTGATATAATAAAATTAAATAAAACCTTAAAGCAACAGAAGTGGCCATATGTTTATTGTGACGGTGAATTAAGAATTAACTAAATAACTAAACAAAATTACCTTTATAAACTACAAAAATAAAATAAATAATAAATAAAAGATAATAAAAATGTAAACTGATAGATTATTAAATTGTTACTGGCACAAATCAAATATATGCTGTAAAACAAAAATCCTTTGTTAAGGTTATTTGGGGTCTGAGTGTGTAACAGAAAGATCCATTCACACTCTCTTTGTAATAACATCTGGACTTGGTCTATTACTAAGAATTTAATAAATTTAAGATCGTTATTATGATACCGTTGCATATATCTGGCTACTGGAGTGTCTAGTTCCTGTTGTATGGAATATACGTGTGCAAGAACTCATCATCTGAACTGTTGAATAGTCTTCCCAACTTATAATTTTCCACACATACATTCCATAACATAAACTCCTCCAGTAGGCTTATGGCACATACCGTAACTGACTTCACTTCTGGTTGGTTTTCCGGTATTGTGTCACTGGATATTTTTTGAGCATATTTGCGGCTGATCTGCGGATGTCTGGAAATTATTTGAATTATACTAAGGTAAATAATGATAGAAGCATTTACATCATGTTGGTTGTTTTTATTGAAATAAGTATAGTTGCCCCAGCATTTATATCGTTTTTTTTTAACCAGAAGTAGTTGATTTACAGCAACCGGAAGTGATGACGTTTTGACGCACGTTCGCGGGTTTTATACCAAATGAATTCATACTGACAAAGACAAACCACTGAGGAAGCCGCTATTGCGGGGAAACGATTGTCTGGTTAATCATTCTTGGACTTGAATATCGGCTCTTTAGACTGTGATTGAGAAATGAATGCATTACTCTTTCCAAGCTAAGTACTTTTGGTAAATAAAGAGTGTTTGCAATATTATTAGATTGTCCAGCTGATATTCAGATCTTAAAAGGGAGATGGAAAGCTCCCATGATTATCTGTTAAAGTTGGTGATATAATTACTACAAATTGCGATAGCTCTATTTATTCAAGTTATTGTCCATTACATCACTATTTTAAATATAGTTTTTAATATTTTTGTCCTATCAATAGCCATATGTAACATGGTCTTTTTTCACCTACTATATTGTTCCAAGATTTTTACACCACTTTATTACTATCTGAGCTGTAGGGTTATCGGGCAGAAAGTGGGTCTTCTACATAGGTAGAGAGTCCTTCAGGTAGGAGGAATCCACCAAGATCACAGGGTTCTACTATTCTAACCCTGGTGTGAGGGTCTTGGCCACATTTACTTCATCCTGCTCACCATAATAAATTTGTTTATGTTGTTTGTGTTTTGCTGAAAATACTATGCCTATAAGTAGGTTTAAATATATGTTTTTAATTCAGCTGAGTTTTTTTAGTGTTCAATAAAGTTTTCTTTTTTTCTTTTATATATGTATCTACTATTTGAATATCAATCACTTTCATTGAGACACTCATGATTATAAGACATTCATCTATTTCCCTTTTTAGACTACAACATTATTTTCATGTCAACAGAACTCTTTACTAATTTCCTAGACAAACAGAGTGATAACATTTCTCCATCAACATGAATGGCTAATAAATCAAATAAAACAATCAGTTGTCATCTTCCTTCTCAACAATTCATTCTTCCTTCTGGAACAGCATAAATGAAGTTGATAAAAGTGTGTTTAGCAAAGAATTTTGTCACTGTGAGAGCTTATCTGAGTTTCATGGGTCTCATGACCTACACTTTTCCACTGCTAAAATTGGCCACCTGGAACATCAGGTTAATTCAGCAATATTTTCTTCTATACTTTGACCTGAAATAGCAGAACTAGTAATCAAAAGATACTCATATCAAACATCTCTTCAAGGTTTAACATTAGGCCAGGTTCCTGGCATATAGTAGCAGCATATACAAGTTTCCAATGATGGATAGTTTATACAATGAATCTGCCGTTAAGAATGTCATCATGTGTGATTAAGTTAAGAATCCCCAGAGGAAACTATGTTCAATTCAGACTAGACAAAAACCTGGCAGTATCATATATAAAAACACAAGGTGGTACCAGAAGCAAAATCATCCTGTCAGAACTGATCCAAGCAAATTACTTGCCAAGAAAATTAAATTGGAAGGCAGATTTCTTAAGCCAGTGCTTTTTAGACAAAAAAAAGCATCAGAAGCAGCAAATTGGCAAAACGCTTTAGCGGTTTCCTGCTTCTGTCCAGAGTTAATCTAGTTATAGGTAAGCTTACAGCAATACCGCATTTCCAGGGAATGGCCAGGGCATATGTATTGCATCTATCTCAATATCTGAGAATTTAACAAGATCTATTGTTGGATTTAGGTTTTACCATTAGCACTCAAGCTTACAATTTACATTCTCAAAACATGTGTAAACATATTATTAAAATTTATTTAAAAGTGTGAATGGAAAATATAATTTATTTTGGACATAGTTTATCATAACACAGTCACCATCCTTCATTACATTAGATCTCAAAGAGATGAAGTATCAACTAAAGGAAGATTGCCCTTTTTTATAGCTTGTATAATGGTAGCATAAGCCTTATTTATCTTGAATAGCAATTCTCTTCTGAATGCATGGTCATTCCAGGAGAACCTAATATTGTCGATAACCTGGGTATGGAGTGACTTTCTTTTTGAGGTTAGAGTAGCACTTATTTGTAGTGGGTGTCATCATTTTCTAAAGCTTTTTTTGACAACCTATAAAGAGGTTTTATAAGTTTAGAACAAAACTTATCATCTGGAATATTTTCAACCATATCTGCATTTTCTTTGGGGAGATAGAAATAATTATTCTCATCAGCAGAATTAATAGGAGATTTGGAGGAGTTACAATATTTCTAAAGTCTGGCTCTCTCTATAGAGATGTTAGTGGTTTATTTAGGCTGAATAAGTTGTATACAATACAGGAATAACTTCTATCCTTCCCTAGGGGAGTTATCACAGGTCCGGCAGGCCTCATTTTTGCAGGATTTTTCTGGGTGAAACGAAATATATAAGAATATGGAAATACCGGTAAATGTCCTAAATTGAGAACACTTAAGTACCTTAGTTTGTGAGACTTTAGAACAATTATCAGAATTCACATTTGAAACCACTTGTAAAGAAACCTAAATAAGTAACCTGAAAGCCCTTGAAGTAGTGTCCAGCTATTGTTCATTGCCTAAGGAACACTTTTCCAGAAGTTTCTTATGTCATAAAGCTTGATGCTCTGAAACAAGATGACCATATTAGCTTGGGTAAATGGAAGGAAAATGTATTTTTTTTTCTAGTTAGGAAACCCCAAGTACACAAGAAACACAGTGATGCAGTTTCATGATGAAGAAACATTAAAATCTACTAGACAATATAAGTTTATATTTAAAACATGCTGCATAACAATTTCCACCAGATGGAAGGTCCATTTTTCACAATAAGATATTAGAATATAACATTGTTTGGTAACAACATACCTTCCGTTGCCCTGCAGAGACAACTTCTTTAGTAAATGAAAATGACAGGAATAATATTTTAATTATGTATGTCATTTTTGCACTGTGCTAGCTTCATATGTCTTGTGTTCCTGGGATTAGCAGATATATTGCATATGAGGATCACTCCTTTAATAACATTGCTCAATTTATATACTTCTGCTTGATTACTACTATTATACCATTATACATACTCTAATTGTATCACGTGTGTGATACCTATATGTGCATATTATTTTTTTTGTCCAATGAGGTATTACTATTAGATGTGTATCTATATAGGATAGCACAGTCTTTTATTTTTAATATCACTAACTGTGTTTTTTCTGGATTTTTTAAAAGTTTTTCCCATAATAAAAATAGTTTATCTGATAAATTTAGTGTAAACACTAGAGAATTATAGGTTGTATATATATATATATATATATATATATATATATATATATATATATATATATATATATAATATTTCCCTATAGTGCATAACACTAGTAATACATATATTTACCTTGTGCAGGGTAAAAAAAAAATATTTATTACATGGACTACATCAATATATTAAAACCAATTAAAAATGTGTAAAAACAATGTACATGAAAACACTTTGTATAGTTTTAATAGGGCTAATTATCAGAAATATTAGTGATCCTGAACTTATGTTCTTACTAACTTGGAAAGGTTTGATTTATGGCACCCCAAGTCTGGTTTTACACAACAGTATTGCCATGTTATGGTTATACTTGTCAGGGTTTCACATTTAGATGAATACTACTTGCTCAGATTCAGGATTGTACACAAATTCATTTAATATTATTTGGTAACCTCAGTAATTAAAGTTGCATATTTTATGCCATTCCATGATTATTTGCATGTTGGCTTACTAGAATTGTTTTATACTTGTGGGATGTATATCACTTGATTTCCATAAAAACATAGTTTTCTTGGTTACTCAGTATTGTTTCATTCATACCATAACAATTGCAAAAACAGGTACTTGCTAGTTATTATGTGTCTTTTAATATGTTGCTTAATTTTCTAAACAACAATCACCAAGATGGATGGATATTACAACACATTTATACTTGTACAACTAATGTCCATTAATACCAGTCCTCTGCTCAAATGTTTAGTATTTGTCAGGTGTTAAATATGAATCTTTGTTTAAATAGGGCTTATTGTCACAAGTCCTGTGACCATGAATCAAGTTCCTCCAAATCTGGAAGGCACAATAGTCGCACCACATATCTGGCTAGTTTTGTTACTTTAATGATTAAATCTGCAAGTTTAAAAAATGGATATCAACCATTAGTGCTTTAAAATAAATATTTGATCAAAAAAGGTCTCAAATAAATATATTTTTGCTAGAGATACATTGCCCCTTCACATCCACCATGAAATATTTGTCATTCTTTTTGTAATGAATTATAAATGAATTTGTAACTTTGTGATATAAAGTATCACATCCTGAACTGCAGCAAGACTGCTTATTGCAAACAATGTCCTGTCTGCCACATGTATTATTCAGTAGCAGAATAGTCAAATCAAAGTTTCGACTCACACTTGAGCCTTTATCAACACTCTTGATAAAAGCTCAAATGTTGATGTATCCTGCTATTGAATTATACACTGAACCTGGTATTTAATGAGCATTGAAATTTTGTGTATAGAGGGTTTTTTATATATATATATATATATATATATATATATATATATACATACCCTCACATTCTCTATAGAGCAGTATTTTGTACCTTTGACAAAGCCATGGTAGATGGTGAAACACGTGTCAGGATTAAGGATTAGCATGTGACATCAGACGCCATAAAACACAAACACATATATAAAGGAAAAACATTTATGCTACCATAAATAAATTCCCAAATGTTGAATTATTTTATACAATATATATAAACATATTTTATTTACATATACATTTGTTCTTATTATTATTTTAAAAATGGTCCATCAGCACACTGTCAGATAGCAAGTTGGACAGTACAGCAATAGGTTTAGCCCAAGATAACTATAAGGATAAACAAAAATATAACATCCTTGGTAAGAGAATTGAACCCTACAAATACAACTATTAGGAGAAAACTTAACTTTTAATGAAGAAGATCTGATATATAATATTGACAGATATAATACAGTAAATGAACACAATAATTTGTTTGCAGTTTATACCTAAGATAAATATTGATGGAAATGCATTCAGATATCACAGTCATAAGATTAGTATATGTATCAAAGATAAAATCAACAGGAGGTGAGCAAAGAAAAATGGCCTATACTATAAAACCATTATCCCAAACAAAGTATTCAGCGTCAGGACATCCAAATTCTTATAGCAAGTTTCATCAACATATTGTGTTGCAGTATCACATATAATAGTTGTCAAAGTTCGAGATGTTGTCACGCTTTGCTTGGGGCGTACTACTTGCGAGCCTCGTGTAGCAAGGCAATCCGTTCACTCGGAGCACTTAGGCGATGAACGCCGAAGGTGCTCATCGCCTGAGAGCCTTGCGTAGCCAGCCAATCCGTTAACTCGCAGCACTTAGGCACCGAAGGCGTTTAGCGCCTGTGAGCCTTGCATAGCGAGGCGAGCCGTTAAGGCACTAAAACTCACAGCACGAAAACGAGTCTACATGACAACAGACCGCGCAAAACACCGCCAACCACGTAGCACTTTCACACAGGAACCTACGAGGTACAATATACACTATTACAAAGAAAAAAGAAAAAAAAACGAAATACAAAAAATACGAACTTAACAGCCGATCCACGCAAACCAAAAAACACAAAAAACACACACACAAAAATAAATAAATAAATAGAACAAAAACATCACACACAGCACAGGGAACAGCCAGGATGTCTGGGAGTGAGGTGGAATGCAAATTTACCACTATTACAAAGAACAGAAAATGCTCGCGAACCTAGTAGCACATAGACAAACAACGCCAGTTTACAATACTAACTTGCAACTAATAACATTACAAATTGAAAATGGTGCTTTTCACAACTAAACCAACGGTTTGCCCTTGCGCTCACAGCCTATTTCTAATGCACAGTTGGGACATTCATTACACATTCTCCTAAGGGCAGCAACAGTCCAACTGGACATTGTATGCTGCAGGAAAATAAAAACAGATTGTTAGCTCTTCAGGCTATTGATTGCTGGATATATTCATTAGAAATAGGTAAAGTATATTAATTTATTAAGTAACAAATTAATTAATTATTAGTTAACAAAAAAAAAAAAAATATATATATATATACTGAAGGTGCTCAGAGGAGCAAAAGTACACGAGAAGAGAGGCACACAATGAGCGCTGAACGTCCTCAGAGTAGAAAAAGCTTTACATTGTGTGGCAAACAGCATTGCCATGGCTTCAAATTGTATTGCCCCGTCATTTTTGACGGGCAAGTCACTAGTTGAATATAAACAAGACAGGCAAGTCACTAGTTGAATATAAACAATACATATTGTCTATGCAGCAAATGCATTATGATTTAGTAAAGAACTTGACATGTTCAAACAAATGTTTTATTAACTACTATAATTAGTAGCAGTAATAGCAATATTTTAAAAGTGATAAAATCTAGTTTAAATACAAAAGATTGCAGGGTTGCAAGATCATTTTTTAACCTTTTTTGTTTGATACAAGACATCTAAACTTCATGGAGCCGCTGGTAAAGATCTTCCACCCTTCTGTCAAGCCAATTAATTTAGATTAGCATGTCTGCCAAGAAAAGGGAGATGGCAGCCTGATCGCTTTGTAGGACAAATGGTGTTAAAGCTCTTGTTAAATAATAATTATTTCCCTCTTTCTCTTTTTCTTACATTAGTATAAAGTTGACACCAGCATGAATATCTGTGTGTCAGTTGAGAAAGAGCAGCAGAGAAACTAGATGAGGAATTAATACAGGGATACAAACATTCTTTCAATGCCTGTGTCCCGGTGTTGGCAATGTGAGTAAGACTTGCCAACAGAGTCTCACTGGACACATTTTTCTGTTTGGCAGCCAAAGTATCATCTAGAATGTGTGTGGATGTAGTAAAGCATATATTGAGGTGGACATTTGCTTTGTTTTCTAAAGCAAGCAATTCAGAGCCCTCCTTTTCGGACTTGATCTTCAGAAAGCAGTAGCATTTAACAATATATATAATAGGAGATTTATAATTTATAATGAAGATTTAACATTTTTTTAGCGCAGTTTTTCATAACTGAGGAGATGATTGTCTTTACCAAATGGTACCTACATTTTTGGTTACAAACAATCACTGCTAATGGATTAAGAAAAATATGAAAGAGAATAACATGTCCTATCAATCTTGAAACTGAAATGTATTCTATAAGAACAGGTAAAAAAGAATGGTGTTAATATAAAGCCCTGGGGATAACTTGGAGGCTATATATGTGGCAATTCATAAGAAATAGGTTGACTATCACTGTTCTGCTGACCACACCTCCACTAGAGGAAGATAGATGTGAAAAATAAATATTTTAATTGCACTCAGCAAATAACTTAGATGCAGATTCACCTTCAGAAATATTGTTCCCAATACAAATTTAAACATCAGAGCACATATGTCCCCTCCCATTTTGCCTGTTTTCAGGTCACAAGTATATCTACTAATTAAATAAATTAATTCTTTGCAATATATTAAAACAGTCATTTTAAGTAGCCAAAAAAATATATATATTTTTTTTTAATTATACAACTTTTCACAAATCTTTGCTTTCTCTTTACACTTCTTAAATACACCCCATATAATCCATGTCACCCTTTTGTGATCACCCTCATGTATATCATTTAGTTAGGAGCTATGATCTGAGAAAATATGAAATTTCATTTTTAAATCTTTTGCATTGTAAAAAGCTGCTTGCAAGCTGAGTATCAGATTTCCTTGAAAAATGTGTTAAGAGCTGCCAAGCAAAATGTATGTTCCCTGGAGAATGAATTCAGCATTGCACAGACCTTTTCTAGCACTGATAAATGAGGAATGGTTTATTCAGTTTGCCTGAGTTGCTATCATTAGTCCAGCTTGTAAAGAAAAGTCTGGTTAGATTAACACTAAAATACATTAGTATAGGTGAATCACTAGTCTTCATTCAACACTGGAAAACATCCATTACTTATGTAAGTAAGTTTTAAGATACAATACGTTTGAGACACTACTTAAAAATCAAGTGAAACAATAGATTTTACTGTTGTTTTGGCAGTTTGTGTGGAGCTTATTTTATCCTTACACAATTTATTTTTTCTTGTGTTTTCTTCTTTTGGATAATATATAGTTTATATCAAGGATTTATTTTCATATTTTTCATTTTCCTTTTTGGAGCCAATATCTATCATGGATCTTATGTAACTATGTCATTCTTTTACTTCTGGTCTCATGTGTTTTCTTAAAATAAATTTTAATATGCCAAATAAAAAAATAGGAAAAAAGTACATAAAGTATTAATACAAGAGCCAGACAATGTGGAACGTTATGGCATTTCAACATTGGAGTTTGAATTCTTAAACTAAACAGTCATTCCATGTTTGGTCCAAATGACTCCTCCAAAGTATTGTCTGCAGAAACTGTTCAGAATCCAAGCAATCTCCTTTCTACATCTGAAATCTATTAGAGACTCATGGATAGATGTGTAGATGTTATACATTGGCTGCTAATATAAGATAATGCACAATATACAAATTACTATAAAAGCTCCAACAATTTTCTACATTATGCTATGGTCTACAATAAGATAAAGGAAAAAAAAACAATGTAGTATGCTTTGTTTTGTGTATTTTAATTATTTTACGATGTGAAATTCTATTTGTAAAATTGCATTTTTTTCAACCTCTAATCCGAGGCCTTACAAATCTTCCAGAGTACAAGCTTACCTTGGCATGCATGTTGTTCATGGAAGCCAGAGTGTTTATTTGCAAATTGCACAATAACCTATAGTAGGGTATATTATCATTTATCACTAATAAAATAATTTAAAACATGAGCAGCCCATACATGATTTCTCAGTGTAGTAAAGTTTGATAAAATAACACTTTGTCCTAGGCTAGTAAGCTCCCTGAGGATTTTATAGTACTATTCTACATGTTCTAAGCACCAGCAGCACCAACAATATTATACAAAGCAATGAGACAAACTTGAATTGAACAAACTCTGTGGTAGGAGTAAAACCTAATTTGATGTTCAAAACATTACAACTTTTCAAAAAATATATTTTTATTAAGAAAAAGGCAGTTGTTTTGAACCACACAATGATTCATGGGGAACTCGTTAGCCCTCTTAACTACATAACTTTATTACAGCCCTCAAACAAGGCTTTCTATTCTGGTTTTCTCACACCTCTCCCTCCATCCATCAATCAATCAAGCAACCCTCTATCTCATATCTCTACCACCCCTATTACCTCTTAGATTGTAAGATCTCAGGAGACCACTCCTGCGCCTCATCTCCTTGTCTGGAACAAATGTACATCCCTGTCTAATTTGTACTGTCTTCGAATGTATGCCAAATTATAGCCATATATAACAGCTGAGATGCCACTAGGCAAAGAATCATCAAATGGCCCGGTCCTACCCAAAATGCACATGCAGATATTAAATGAGAGCTCTAGGCAAACTATTTATATGTAATGGAATCTGTTTAAGTGTTTATTTAATTATATTTGTTGTTGTCTAGTCATTCAATTGTGTCCAACTCTCTGTGACCCTATGGACCACGGCATGCCAGGCATTCAGTGCCTTGCAAAAGTATTCACCCCCCTTGACTTTTTTACCGATTTTGTTACATTACAGCCTTAGGTTCAATGTTTTGTTAATCTGAACATAAAAAGCTCTGGTGCAATTAATTACCTTCAGAAGTCACATAATTAGTGAAATGATGTCCACTTGTGTGCTATCTAAATGTCACATGATCTGTCATTACATATACACACCTTTTTTGAAAGGCCCCAGAAGCTGCAACACCTTATCAAGAGGCACCACTAACCTTACAGGATGTCCCCAGAGTAGCAGTGAGGTTGGTGCAGATCGAGGGGAGACTTAAAGGAAAGTGAAATGGGAACATGGAGTGAGGGGTAGATACGATGTGTGAGAGAGGAGTGTGAGGGAGAGAAAGAAAGAGATATTGGAAGGCAGGACAGGGAAGGCCATGTGTGAGGGAGGGGATATAGGTAAGTTATGCAGGCTATAAATGCTGGGGGAAGGGGGAGGGCACATAGGAAACAGGAAACATTGCAGAGGATTAAGATACAGACAGAAATAATTATATTTTCCAAAATATAATAAACATACAGTAGTAATATTGATAAAGACAATGGCTCTTTGGATGGGGCAAATTTCACCGTCTTCTCCATACCTTCTATGGGGTAATGTTGCCAGGGTCTCAGAATGTCCCCAGAGTAGCAGTGAGGTTGGTGAGATATACAGGCTATAAATGGTGGGGGGAGGACATATAGGAAACAGGAAACATTGCAGAGGATTGTAACTTTCGATCGTAACTTATTTGAAGCCTGTAGGACTTTGAAATCCAACCTCTATTTTTCACTGACGTCATGATGACAATATCTGTTTCCATTGGCTCCATCTAAACCTGTAACTACGGGTTTGCTTAATTGATCATCAGTAAAACCGCAAATCTGACGTCCGACAACTGGTTTACGGGTTTGCGTCTCAAGCTTGTAACTCGCAGCCCACTCTAATTTAATAGCACAGTAACTCTGCCAAAATTTAAAGCCCACAGCAGTTGCGAGCTTCATGATGCACTTACGGGGCTCTAATTTAATGGGGCTGATGATCAGAGTAATGCAGTATAAATTGATACTTTTTATTGGATAAAGGTTTTGCTTAGAGTAAAGTTAGTGCTTTCCAGAGGTGCAGCTCTCTTTATCAAGTCAGAAACGACATTTGCTAAGATGTTAATGCTAAGAATTAATAAAAAAAATAATGCAGGAGGAAACCAGAGAAAAAAAAAATATCTATGACCCTGTTTATTTTCTTGAGCAAGTTTAAGTTACGGGAGCCCGTTAGTGAGGCCGTAAGTTAATTTTCTATTCAACTGACGTCTTTTTGCAGTCTCCAAACGATTTACGGGTTACTGGCTTGAAAACTCTGCAATGGTCAAACCCGAAAAGTACAGTCTCCCAAAGCCTTTGATCTATTCAATTGCTCCAATTTCCCCAAGGCTGCAATCAGTTTCACACCCGGATAAAAGGTCTAGTATATGAGAACAATATATTTAAAGGGATTACAAGGTAAGTATAGCCAAGCAATACTTATATACCAATGTGCCCTTACGTTTAAGTCCTCATAATACTGTTGTAGCAATCATAGGACTGTTTTTATTAAAGAAAGTGGTGTAGACTATATAAAACAAGAGAAAAGGCCAAAAAAGTAAGTATCAGCCTTATTAAATTGCGATTCGGCAAATTAAAAAGGGCTCTATTTAAGCACACAGCATATTTTTTTTACAGAAGTTTTTAGTTAGTGAACTTCTATCCAAAAGCAAGGTCTTCACTAACTAAAAACTTCTGTAAATAAAATATGCTGTGTGCTTAAATAGAGCCCTTTTAAATTTACCGAATCACAATTTAATAAGGCTGTATGTATATATTGTAAAAAAATTATCCTTATAGAAAAAAGCAGTAGGCGTCTGAAGGCGCTCATCGATGCAATCCTTGGCAAAGCGAGACATTAATGCATAGCACTTAGGCGATGGGCCTCGCGAAGAGAGGCGAGCCATTATTGCGGAGCACTTAGGCAATGAGCGGCGAAGGTGCTCATCGCCTGCGACCCTCATATAGCGTGAAGCGAGCAGTGAAGGCAATGAAACACGCGGGACCAAACACTTACTAAATGCTGGATCGCCTTAGCCTGCGGAATTTTTTTTTTATGAGATGCGGGACTTTGAAAAAAAAAATACGAGATAGCAAAAAGACATGGTTAACGGCCTAACCGCGAAAACACAAAAACAATAAAAACACAATAAATACACACCAAAATATACAAAAACATCACACACAGCACGGGGAAACTGCCAGGACGTCTGGGAGTGAGGTGGAACGCGAATTTAAGGCGATTTCGACGAGATTCGCCTAAGCAACGGAAAAAAATGGGCGACCAAAAAAATGGCTACACGACCCCGGACCGTGCAGAACACTGCCAAACGCATAGCAATTTCACACAGGAACGTACAAACGACAAAATACACTATTACAAAAGGCGGAAAATGCTCGCGAGCCGCGTAGCACATTAATAACATTACCAATCTACAATGGCGCTTTTCACAACTAAACCAACGGCTTACCCTCATGCACGCAGCCTATTTCTAATGCACAGTTGGGACATTCATTACACTTTATCATCAGGGCACCAACACTCAAACTGTACATTGCATGCTGCCGGAAAAAATAAACAGATTGTTAGCTCTTAGGCTATTGATTGCTGGATATATTAATTACAAATAGGTAAAGTATATTCATTTATTCAAGAAATAATTCATTCATTATTAGTTAACTAAATATAAATAAATATATATCTCTCTTTCTGATGAGATACGAACTATGGCTACAATTAGTTTGCAACTTTACTCCCAGACTTCCTGGTTCTCCCCCTGTGCTGTGTGTGAGTGTGTTATAATTTTTTTTGTGGTTTTTCGTTTTTTGGAGTTACACGTTTGAACCAACTGCTTGCCTCGCTTCTCGAGGCTCGAATGTGCAATCAACGCCTTCAGGGCTCATTGCAGCCTAAGTCCTGCCTTCCTCAACTGCTCACCTTGCTTTGCAAGGCTCACAGTGCAATGAGCGCCCACGGATCATGCTCTGTTTCAGTATGTCACAGTACATGCTGGCATTCATGGATCCCTCAATGAACTGTAGCGCCCCAGTGCCGGCAGCACTCATGAGAGATGGGTGAGAAGAGGTGGATAGTGTGAACTTTTGAAAGAAGGGAATTGGAGGGAGGGAACTGGGGGCATGCAGTGAAATGTACAGTGAGATACACTACCACTGTTTCTTGTCTGTGTGACATACATTACATACTCCCCATTTGTATATATTTCTTAAGGGCTGGAGATGCTGCCAGTGAAGCAAGTTCAACGCAATGGTAGCAACTACAGTGAAGGGGTCTTCTGCTACTGACAGCAGCATGGGGTAAAGCAATGTTTTATTAGGGTAGGGGAGAGTGGTGGCAATATTATTTTATTTGTTGGCTTTTTTATTGACCTACTAATTTGTCAATATAATATATCTATATATTATATTGGCAAGTTGTGAGAGAACCCCAAAATTATTTTGCACTGGTGCCCTTCATTCACTAGCCCTGCCACTAAAAGTATAACAATTTGCCTTGTTACAGGTGATAAGGAAAAAAAATTGTAACAGTTATTTATACTTGTTTACATGGTGCTTGAGACAAAAAGTAATGATTATTTATATGAGAGCAGCAACACCTGATTATTTGTGTATAAAACATAGCCTTATGTGTGTAGCAAATTGTAATCTCAGTATTTGTTAAACTGTTCTAACAAATTAAAATATTATATTAATACATAAAAAGTCTTCATTTCTGTATTAAAAAACTGTTTTGAAATATAATCATTCCCCACTTGTGGGTCAGGACTCTGCTTTTGGTTCTGTTCTGCAGGTCATAATCTTAGAGTAATATGACTTTTTACTGGAACTCACTGATCACTTGTTTCTGACATCCTTGTTGGACCCACAAGCTAATTAGCAGTTACCTTAGACATTATAATCAAGTGCCCCTAAAGGCTCAAAACACATCAGAGGATCTTTTGCCACCTACTGACCCATGCTGTACTATGTCTTTATTGGAGGTTCAGTAAAGTTTGATTTTTACTTACCTTGGATATCTGGATTTTGAGCAATGCAGGGTTAGATTCAGTAATGATTAACAGACGGATGCTCTCTGTGGTTTGGTGTAGTGTATCCTAGAGGACAACATGAGTCTGGGTCATTGAAGTTCTGGGCCTTTGGTTCCTGAGGACTCTGTGTAGGTCATCACAGTCTAAATTACACAGATTTATAAAAGTCAAATAAATAAAATAAATAATGTTATGTTTTGTCGTTTTAACAATTGTATAACATTCTATTACTTCATCCTGGCTCTGATAAAATAATCTGCCCAAGAAAAAAAGACAAGAAATGGGTGTTAAATCATAAATCAAACCAGATTTGATCAAACTCATATTGATTGTCTGTTGTTTGCAATCATGTCAACAAACAACTAAATCACTCTTAAAGAGACAGCAAAAGTTCCTTGTAGTAAAAAACTTCATTTATTTTTTATTTTATTTTTTCTGTTATGTCATTTGTTACATTTAGCAGCTTACAAACAATATAACACCAAATGTATCATAGAAATTGAGTCCTACCTAGTTTGATGTATAGCTCATCAAATTTGATATTCACAATTTAGATGATTTAATCAAATAGCAATCCTATAGCAGATATAGATTCTTATTGCGGTACATATTCCTTTTTAAAAAATTTTATTTTACTAACACGTATGCAAACATCAACAGACAAACATCCATATATCATGAACATTAATCATCACACATTTAATAACATACAATAATGGCAAAGGTACTAAACATTTTATGCATATATGCTGAGTACAACGGGGGTGAATCCAAAGGCAAAAACAATAACTTTAATTGTATTGAGTTCCTTATAAATATTGGTCCCATAATAACCATTTCTCATCCTCTTTCTTCTTAACGTCTTTCCAAAAAATATTTTTCTATTTGTCTGTTGCGACTAATCATCACTTTTATCTCACTCCAACAGCAATAAACCACTTAATAGTCGACAGGATAATATGGGGGCTAAATGGGGAATACACATCACCCAGAAGCTTTTAATCTTGCTACAAAACCACCACATATGGGCATATGTACCCAGTTCCTCACACCCTCTCCAACAATTACTTGAAACTTCTTGTGATGTCCATTTACTCATACATAGAGGGGTAATATAACACCTATGAATGATCTTGAAGTGAATCTCTCTAAGGGAGATGCAGTTTGGGTTACTTTCGGTAATCTTAAAAGATCTAAACCAGTCATCAAGCTCCCATTCTAGCATTCCCAGAGATTTTTCATATACCACAAATGATTCTAAAATCTTTCCACATTTTGATATAGACTATTTCTTCCCGTACCCCTCTCTGTATACATCCTTTCAAATTTGTTATCTCTCTATTATTAATCAAGTCATAGTCTGAGTTTCTCAAAGTATTTTTTTAAAGTGCTATAATTTAGCCATTTGTCTTTAGGAATAATGTTGTTCTTAACTAGTTCTTCAAAGGAGAAATTTGCTTTGTTAGAATATATGTCCCTGAGAGTTTTGAAATTATATGAGTCCCAGACCATCTTATTGTTAGGAATCATTGGGTCATAGATCTGAATAGGGGCTACAGGAGACGGGAAGGGAACATGTTTCCATCTAATATTACAATGATACCAATAGTTTAAGCAACTTCTTTTAACTATTGGTAATTCACCTATTTTTTTCCATCTAATTCCATAAACCAAGGAAAATATTTGAACCATAAATGAGAAGCGAGGGCCTTTTCAATATGAAGAAACTTTAAATCCAGATCGTTACTGCAAAATTTCAGAAAATTATAAATTTTAATTGCTTTTGCAAAGTCTTGAAGATTTGGTGATGCTAAGCCACCATGGACACATTTTCTTTTAACTACCAAGTTATTTACCCATGTTTTCTTTCCCTGATTAATAAATAAATCTATTAGAGTTTGGAATCTCCCCAGTAATTTCTTAGGTATTAATAAAGGGATACATCTTAAGATATATGTAATTTTAGTTAAAATAAACATTTTAATAAAGGCTATTCTTCCTGACCATGAGAAGTTTAAATTCCCTATTTAAACAATATGTTTTTTATATGAATCCACAACTTATCTAAATTATTTTTTACCATTTCTTTCAGATTAGGAGAAAATTATATTCCCAAGTGTGTTATACCATTCTGATCCCAGTTGAAGGAAAATTATTTTCTTAGATTAATTTTCTCTTTGTTGTCAATATTAATCCATAGGACTTCTGTTGTTAAGGAGTTCAGTTTATAATATGAGACTCTACTATATAGTTCAATAACCTTTTGTAAATGTTTAATATATTTCAAGGGGCCAACCATTGTAACAACCACCTCATCTGCAAACAACGTACTTTTATTTATAATATTTTCAACCTGTAATCTGCAAATCTCTGTATCCTTTCTTATTATTTTAGCTAGGGGTTTGATAGCTAATGCAAAAATCAACAGAGACAGGGGACATCCCTGTCTTGTTTCATTAGTAATCTGGAAGTTGTCTGATCTAAAACCAGCTCTCACAACATGGGCTGAAACATTAGAATAGAGGGCCTTAATAGCGTGAGAGCCAAACCTGCCGAATCCGTACTCGTTGAGTGCCACCTTTATAAAGTCCCAATTAAGACGATAAAATGCCTTTTTGGCAACAAGAGATAAAGCAACTGTAGGTATTTTTCCCCCCTTAGCAAACACAAACAAGTCAGTAAGCATACATATGTTATCAGGCCCTTTCCTGGTTCTTCTAAAACCAGTTTGATCTGAATCAATTAAACTCTTTAATAAAGGTTTAATTCTTTCTGCAAGGATTTTTGCCTAAATCTTTAAATCAGAGTTTAATAAAGATATTGGCCGTTCATTTACGCAAATGGTTGGATCTTTGCCTTCCTTAGGGATGGTTACTACAGTTGTTCAAGCATTTCAGCAGGGGCAAAACCCTAAAATCTTAGTACATTAAAGGAGTTTTGAAGGTGTATAGTTATAACTTTTGAGAAAGTCCTGTTTATCTTGCCTATATCTTTTAGGTTTTGCTGTAAACTCCCTTTTTGATCATACAATTTTTCTATTCTTTTATTTAAGTTTTTATATTTCACTTTGTTTACTAATAACTTCCCTGCTTTATTTCCCAGATGATATTGTTTTAATTGTAGTGCCCATAACTTCTTATACACCTGTATCTGTAGGATCTTTGTTGTTTGGGGTAAAATGTTAGTAATTTATAGCTGTCACTTTAGGTTCAGGTGCTAATTTGTTTAATCTTTCTAAGTAGTAAAGTTCTAAATACAGCTCCTCTCTCTTTAACTTTCTTTGGTGATTGTGCAATCAAAAGCCCTCTCATGTATGCCTTATGAATATTCCATACCATTGTTTTGGAGTTAACCGATAATTCTTTGAAAATGAAAAAATCCTCAATCTCTTTTTCTATTTCTTCTCTATCCTTAAGGGATTTGAAAAGCAAAACATCTATTTTACTTTTCTCCCGACTTTTAGATTTTTCAGATTTATTTAAAAATAACTTAATGCAGGCATGATCAGACCACATGATCTGACCAATATCAACCTTGTTGATAATGTCTAGGGCCTTTTGGTCAACTATAAATTAGTCAATCCTTGAATAGGATTTATGTCGATTTGAGAAGAATGTGTAATCTGCCTCGTCTTGGGGAAACATCCTCCATGCGTCAAACAGATTATATTCCTCCAATCTATTATTGAAATTATTAGCTTTCCTCACAATTTCAACGTCTAGGTTTGACTTGACCATAGACTTCCTGTCAATTTGTGGATCCAAACATTATCAATAGGCCCTTTTAAATTTTATAAATTAGTTTTAACTTTTTATTTAAGAATCAGTTTTGTTGTTTATAGGTTCACTAAAGAAAATGTTTCATTATTGTATTTCTACACTTTAGTTATATCATTTTTTATGAACTGTAACCCATTCTTGCATTCTAACATTCTCCCTGATAGTTTTGGAGAATGATTCAAAGGGTATTATTCATTTTTCAAGGATTTTTTCCCCTTTCCTTAATGAGTTAATAATAACTTTTTGATCTTCTCTTAATATTTTCACTTTAACTGGAAATCCCCATCTGAAGGGAAATTTTTCTTTTCTCAAAATCCTGGTAAAATCACTGTACTCTTTTCTCTTATTTAGTGTTTCACTGGATAAATCAGCAAATATAGGAAAACCATAATAAGGGGAATCAAATTATTTTTTTCTCTACAAGTTTTCAAAATGCGTTCTTTATAAGAAGTGCAATCAAACCATAACATTGCACGGTTTATCTCTAGGGAGATTTGCTTGTAAAGGGAGTCTATGGACTCTTATCTATTTTATTATCTCCTTCTGACCAATGAGTCAAAAAATGTAACTACGTATGTGGGCAAGTCCTCAGCTATAATGCTTTCAGGCATTCCCCTTAACCTTAGATTATTTCTTCTAGAACAATCTTCAATCCTACAGGTTCTATGTTTAATTACTTTCAATTATTCCTTTAAGTTGCTCACCTGGGTCCTTAGTTTTTGGTTATCAGCCCATAGTTGCTCATGCCTTTCTTCAAGGTCTTCAACATGGTCTGAAATACCTTTTATGGCTTTAGTATTGGTTGAAACTTTTGCAAGAATATCACTTTTTAATTGCTTTTGAAAATCAGATAGTAACTGTTTCATAGAGACTATAGGCAAAAGCTATTCTTCTTCTAACATACCTAACTATATACTATCAGATTTAGTTAGCGTAGAGTCATGTACAGAAGTATCTTGGGCTTAAGAACTATTCAGTCCTTTTCTACTCACATTATCCTTAGGTGAAAAAAAGTTTGTACCCATTTTTTCAGAAGATTTTTTATCATTAGATTTATTCACTTTGGCTGTATTTTGATCTTTCTTTTTTATTCTGAATTTAATGCATAATGTGTTTTACTTAAAAAATAGTAATAAAATTATTAGCACGTTAAAATGCCAATTATTTGTTTGGGGTAGTTGGCCTATACAATTATATTTACACTTATATATAGGATGAAATCATACGCACAGAATGTTACTTTTAGTATCTAAACCTTCAGTATAAAGAGCCGATTACTCAAATATACGCATATTATATACAGTAATAAGTCTAAACCATTAAGCCTAGATTTAAAAACTCCAGTGGACCAGATAAGAGCAAGGCACAGTTTAGGTCAGCAAAATACTGCTTTATCCGGTAAAAAGAAATATAGTTTGTGCAAGATCTTAAAAATCCAGAGTCTATGCTTCTAGGTGCAGGCTTGCATTGGTTAACCTGAAGCAAGATAGACTTCTTTACTTTCCTTATAATTCTTTACATTGTTTCTTCCTTTTTTGCTTCTTGTTTCAGTTCTTTCTTCCTCTTTTCTTTCTTTTCTTAATATACAGGGGTAGAAATAGTTTCTAGATCTGAGCTGAGTATTTCCACTCTGCATTCAGTCCTTCTGAAGGTCTAAGAGCTCCCTCCTCATATTTTATTAAGTTGAGCTATGCACAGATTTTTAACTTGCCAGCATTTCCTTAAGGCAACATTTTCGGTGAACAATTACTTCTTCTTTCCTTTAGTAGGGCATTTAGCCCAACATATAGAAAACTCTAGAGTCTCCTGGGAAGTCTTTAGAATGCCCAGAGTCTATTGTGTATTATTGCTGTACTAGCGACTTGCCCGTCAAAAAATGACGGCAATAAGATTGTAAAGGCGGTAAATTTTGTTGGTGTTCCAAGATTCTTCGGCGCTCATTGCGAGCCTCGCACTGAGCGCCTTCGGCGCTCATTGCAAGGTTGTTTGTGTGCTATGAGCATTGTTTTTTTTTGCTAATGCTAATGAACTAATGAATAAAATAATACATCAATATACTTTATTGTGTGTTTTGAGTGCTGTGGAGCTGCTGTGTAAGTGTCAGTAATGTGTGCAGTGTGTAGTGTAAATAGCGTGCGTGCGTGATTCAAATCCATTAGGGTAGCTGTGTACTTCCGCATTGTGTAAGTTAGTGTTGTAAAATGGCACCTAACGTGTGTTACGCGTCTGTGGATGATTTGGCGTTCTTGTTCTTGGATTGCGTCCGTCTTTTTCGGAAAATCCGTAGGTGTAGTAATAAGAGGTGAAGCCTTTTTTTTACAGTTCATCCATGCATTGAAGAAGGGAAAATATATATTATAGCTCAGGGCAGGATATAGGAATGGTAATAACCCCAAGTAGTTAACCAAATATTTTCACTCTACATGTAGACCTTCATATAGCATTAGAACCTTTTTTGAGTTAATACAGCAGTCAAACACTTATCCTGCCAGCATTTGCTTATAGGTATGAGAGACTGTTACAGTTGATATCAAATAGGCATCAGCTTCTCCTTTCTATTACTAGAGCAAACAATGCAGAGTACAAAACAGTTCTTTAGGGTCTACTGGGGACCCCTAGTTTATCCAAAAGTCTCTTTACCGAATCTTGCTGCTATGCAGCCCCCATCTCATGTTTAAGACACCATGGCTAGCAAAAGAAACAATAATGGAGAAGTTAATATTGTCTAAAATTTCACAGGCTAATCTGCACAAAATATACTTTGTATTCATTGTTTAATTAGATATTACATATGGTAATGGTTTAAAGAATTATGACTAAAAAACTAAAGATGTTAGGCCATTTTGTCTACTTTAAAAATTAAACTTTATTCCACTTAGTAAAAATGTCTAGTCTCCGTTGAACACTTCTACCTAGATTTGTTAATGTAAATGAGAATGAGGCGTATTAATGCCTCAGTTGTCATACAATTTGATATGACATAAATATTACAATGTTTAGATTTGATAAAGTTTATTGAGTTGAATGATCAAGTATAAACGTTATTACAGAACTAGCGACTTGCCCGTCAAAAATGACGGGCAAACAAATTTTAGCCATGGCAATGCTGTTTGACACATAATGTAAAGCTTTTTATACTCCGAGGACCTTCGTCGTTCATTGAGAGCCTTGCGCTGAGAGCCTTCAGCGCTCATCGTCTTGAGCGCGCATCGCGTGGTTCGCAATGAGCTCCTTAGGCGCTCATAGCAATCCGCTCCTTTATTTTTGTTATTTATTTATTATTATTTACTTAATAAAATAATATACTGTACCTATTTGTAATTGATATATGCAGCAATGAATAGCCTGAAGAGCTAAGTACCGTATATACGACCCGAGTATAAGCCGAGGCACCTATTTTACCACAAAATACTGGGTAAAATGAGTGATTTGAGTATAAGCCGAGGGTGGGAAATGTGCTGCCCTCTGTGTCCCTCTTGTGCCCTCTGTGTCCCCCTCTTGTGTCCCCTTCTCTCTCCCATATCTCTTCTCCCCCCTCCCTTCCCTGTGTCTCTTCTCCCCTCTCCCTTCCCTGTGTCTCTTCCAACCTCTCCCTTCCTTGTGTCTCTTCCAACCTCTCCCTTCCCTGTGTCTCTTCCCCCCTCCCTTATCCCCCTCCTTAATCCCACTCCTAATCCTCCCTCCTCATCCTCAACCTCCCTCCTCATCCTCAACCCCCTCCTCAACCCCCTCATCCTCATCCTCAACCCCCCATCCTCAACCTCCCTCCTCAACCTCCCTCCTCAACTTCAACCCCCCTCAACCTCCCTCCTCAACCCCCCTCCTCAACCTCAACCCCCCTCCTCAACCTCAACCCCCCTCCTCAACCTCAACCCCCCTCAACCTCCCCCTCAATGCAAACCCCCTTCCTCAACCCCCCTCCTCAACCTAAACCCCCCTCAACCTAAACCCCCCTAAATACCTCCCCCTCTCCCCTCACTTACCTGCTTCTGCTTCGGCCTCCGCTCCTTGACCCGGCGCGCATGTGACATCACATGCGCGGCACATCATTAGCATATACCAGGTGCCGGCACCCGGTATATGCTAATGACGTGGCTCGCATGTGACATCACATGCGCGCCGGGTCAAGAAGGAGCGGAGGCCAGAGCAGAAGCAGGTAAGTGAGGGGAGAGGGGGAGGTATTTAGGGAGGGTTAGAATGAGGAAGGGGGTTTAGGTTGAGGAGGGTGGTTGAGGAGGGTGAATGAGGAGGGGGGTTTATAATGAGGAGGGGGGTTGAGGATGAGGAGGGGGGGAGGGAAAGAGACACGGGGGGTAGAGAGACACGGGGGGGTTAGAGAGACACACGTGGGAGAGTGACTCGAGTATAAGCCGAGGGGGCCCTTTTTAGCCTTAAAAAAAGGGCTGAAAAACTTGGCTTATACTCGAGTATATACGGTATCTATTTTTATTTTCCTGCAGCATACAATGTACATTTGGCCTGTTGCTGCTGTGAGGAGAAAGTGTCATCAATGTGCATTAGAAATATGCTGGGTGCGCGAGGGCAAACTGTTGCTTTAGTTGTGTAAATCTCCATTTTAGATTTGTAGTGTTAGTGTTGTAAAATGGCGTTGATTGTCTATGCGCTACTCGGGTCTCAACCATTTTCTGTGCTGCCTAAGTGTGTATTTTAGTACCTCGTACGTCCCTGGTAAAAATCGTACGTGTCTGGCTGTGTTTTGCGAATTTCGGGGTCGTGTAGCCTGTTTTCATTTTTTTTGGCTGCCATTTTTTTCTTCGCTTAGGCGATTTCAAATTGTCTAAACTCATTAAATTGTACTTTAATTAGCGTACAACCTTAATGGCTGTCCCCCCATGCTTTGTGTGTTTGTTTTTTTGTTGTTCAGAGAAAACCTGTCAGAAAACCTGTCAGAATCAGCCCCCAGAAAAATACCATGATCCCTCTCTTTGCCTATTAGATACACACTTTCATCATCATCGTCCCAGGGTTGATATCCACCAATTACTAATAGCTTCCTGAAGAAATATGTTGTGTAAATCTGTTTCTGCCCGCTGGGGAGCAATCTAGCTCTGTGTATTAAAATTAATTTATTAGGGAATAGAATAGCCTATTGTGCCTAACCTAACACCTGCTTGGACAATGGGGAATTTAAGTCAAATGCGTAGATCCTAGCAACTCTGTCTTGCATGTTACATTCTCAAGACTTTCTCAGTCGTATAAGATATTTTGGCTTTGGTTCAAGCCCTGTTTGATAAAAATTGTTTAATAGACTCAGAAATTACTTTTGCAAGAAGGAAAATGGTTAACCCTTCACCTGTTAAAAAAGTACACCATAAGTACCTGTATGTGTTTACAGTGGTAACAGCAAAACCAACAAACACTTATATAATGTAGATAATAATGTATATGGTCTTTTTACCCAAAGATAACATGACAGTGAAATTCCCAATAGTTCTTCCTCAGTCTTCCAGATCAATGGAAATCTGATTTTATCTAGACGGCTTCTTTGGTCTTCAGAGTTTGCTCACATTTTATAATGTGAATACAGTGCCTTGCAAAAGTATTCACCCCCTCCCCCTTGACTTTTTACCTCTTTTGTTACATTACAGTTTTAAGTTCAATGTTTTGTTAATCTGAATTGTATGTGATGGATCATAGCACAATAGTCTAAGTTGGTGAAGTGAAATAAGAAAAATATATACATAAAACTATTTTTTTAGAAATCGAAAAACAGAAAATTGGCATGTGCGTATATATTCACCCCCTTTGTTATGAAGCCCATAAAAAGCTCTGGTGCAACCAATTACCTTCAGAAGTCACATAATTAGTGAAATGATGTCCACCTGTGTGCAATCTACGTGTCACATGATCTGCCATTACATATACACACCTTTTTTGAAAGGCCCCAGAGGCTGCAACACCTAAGCAAGAGGCGTCACTAACCAAACACTGCCATAAGGGACAATGTTGTTGAGAAGTACAAGTCAGGGTTAGGTTATAAAAATATATCCAAATCTTTGATGATCCCCAGGAGCACCATCAAATCTATCATAACCAAATGGAAAGAACATGACACAACAGCACACCTGCCCAGAGATGGCCACCCACCAAAACTCACGGACCGGGCAAGGAGGGCATTAATCAGAGAGGCAGCACAGAGACCTGAGGTAACCCTGGAGGAGCTGCAGAGTACCAAAGCAGAGACTGGAGTATCTGTACATAGGATGACAATAAGCTGTACGCTCGATAGAGTTGGGCTTTATGGCAGAGTGGCCAGAAGAAAGCCATTACTTTCAGCAAAAAACAAAATGACACATTTTGAGTTTGTGAAAAGGCATGTGGGAGACTCCCAAAATGTATGAAGAAAGGTGCTCTGGTCTGATGAGACTAGAATTTAACCATCAAAGAAAATCCTATGTCTGGCACAAACCCAACACATCACCCAAAGAACACCATCCCCACAGTGAAACATGGTGGTGGCAGCATCATGCTGTGGGGATGTTTTTCAGCAGGCGGGACTGGGAAACTGGTCAGAGTTGAGGGAAAGATTAATGGTGCTAAATACAGGGATATTCTTGAGCAAAACCTGTACCATTCTGTGCGTGATTTGAGGCTAGGATGGAGGTTCACCTTCCAGCAGGACAATGACCCCAAACACACTGCTAAAGCAACACTTGAGTGGTTTAAGGGGAAACATGTACAAGTGTTTGAATGGCCTAGTCAAAGCCCAGACCTCAATCCAATAGAAAATCTGTGGTCAGACTTAAAGATTGCTGTTCACAAGAGCAAACCATCCAACTTGAAGGAGCTAGAGCAGTTTTGCAAGGAGGAATGGGCAAAAATTACAGTGGTAAGATGTGGCAAGCTCATAGAGACTTACCCAAAGCAACTTGGAGCTGTGATTGCCACAAAAGGTGGCTCTACAAAGTATTGACTTTAGGGGCATGAATAGTTATGCACATTGACCTTTTCTGTTATTTTGTCCTATTTGTTGTTTGCTTCACAATCAAAAAAAATCTTTGTTGTGGGCATGTTCTGTAAATTAAATGATGCAAATCCTCAAACAATCCATGTTAGTTCCAGGTTGTGAGGCAACTTTTGTAAAGCACTGTATTTAGCCTACACTAGGTAACATTATTATCCGTTTGTTTTAATGCCTTTTTAAACATTCATATTAATAACTACATCAGTTCTATCTTGTACACAATTTGAACTTGTATTTTTCAAATAACCATTTTACAAGTAGTTGTTTGCTTGAAGTATTTTACAGTACTTGTGCCAAATTGAGCTTTGAATATTTTTTATGGCAGCAGAAATAGTCTATTACCCTTTTTTGTAATGTTCAAAGAATGTTTTGCATTTGTGTGTTCATCTGCAGATCAAACATTTTATTGTGTGTTTAAAGGGCCTCTAAAGTCCCATATTTATAGCAAGCTATTTTGAAGAAATAGGTTTGATAATAGGAAATATTTTAGTAGTTTAAAAAATATATGATAAATGAATATGGTGTTTATTAACTGTTAGATATTTTTTCATGTGTGCACATCATCCATCCAATCAATACTATTTTGTTGTCTGTCAGCAAGTGGGTTATGGGTTGTCTGAAAAAAAAAAACATAATGGACATTGTGCATCTAAACGTAACATTAATTGACTGAGACAGACGTCTAGGGGAACATGTGTGAACATTTAGTTCTTTTGTATTAAACCAAATCTAACATCTGAATGGTGTATGTGAAGTTATGGATTTTGCTTTTATAATATTAATTAAAGTAAACTAACCTGTGTTACATAAAATATATTTAATGAATATTTTTTAATATGCATATCATTTATCATATCTCTAATTTTTCATTATCAAGGTTGCAATGAGCTCAGTGATATAATGTAAAATGTTAAATTGTATCAAGTTATTTTGTCGGTCATTTGTAGGTCTATGTTAGCACGTATTTGTTGGTATGTTACGTGTCTGGCTGTGGTCAAAGTTTACTAAGGTTCTCAGAGACAGCAACATGGCTGTGACACTTGTTTTCTATGGACAAGTAAGCAGTTTTTCAAATAAAAAATGAATTTAGAATTTTTATTTGAAGTCTCTGGGAACCTGAATCTATGTGCCATATTCTGTCTGTGATACAACATATAACATCCAAAAAATGATAGAGGCACAGATCATATACCCCCGAAAGAAAAAACAGTAATCATTATTTCAGTAGAGGTAGAATAATTATACAAATAAATAAAAGCAGCAGAACCAATTATTTTTAATGCAAGCTATGCATAATATTTTACATTGCCTTATATTATTGACTATAATAATCGCATAGGCTATGAAGTTATTACAATATTTGATGCATATCTGATGACAGTGAGGTCACACAATTGAGGTATTGGCTGTACATTATAATAAGTCATTATGGAGTGTTTCCACTTAATAAATGGCAATGTAGGTGAAGTCCTTTTTATTCCGGTGCATTCATTTAAACCCTGCAATATCCTAGTCACATGGATGTAAATTATAAATAAAGGGGCAGTGAGCTGCCTGTATCTGAATCAGATAATGCTAAGGCTTGTATGATGTAATTACGTTTCTGACAATAGACTTAATAGAATATACTTTACATTATCCATGGAAATAACAATGAAGAAAATTAACTGAACATGGTTTTCTTTGTGCACAATAGAGGATTACATTTGGACATTGAGTTTTGCAGTTGTGTGCCTTGTTTGAGTATTTCTGTTTGAGTCTGAAAAAGAGAAGAGAGTTTAGGCACCATGGTCATATTATCTGTTTGTTTTTTTGCATTGATTTACTTTATATTGCAAAGGTTGTAAATAAAAGCCTTTATGACAAACTGGATTATTAAAAAATGAAAAGATTTTTTGATAATATTTGACATATTTAAAAAAGTACTACTTGTGTCTGCTGAGGCAATTCCTCTAGTCTCCAGTAGGGGACTCCCAATACTATTTGTAATTTTACAGCACAATTTATGGAACTTTTGTAGGCATGCAGTTTGATCTCTAATGGCACCATTGCGAATAAACTGCATGGAAGAAAACCACATGCCATTGATGTAAGAGGTGACCCTGGACTGCAAAGTTGTTTGAGGGCCAACCAGCACGCTACAGTTTAAAAACTCACAATCCAAACAAACCAGGGGGCTACCAGACATGTGTCCAAAATGACAGTACAGTGAACCCTGTTGTGTATGGGGCTCCGAAGCAAACGCCTGGTCACTGCACAAATGCTGACAAGGGTTCATCTGAAGAAATTACTTAAATTTGTACGACAGTACAGAAATTGGACCTCTTCTTATTGGCAAAGGTTTGCCTTCTCTGATGAGTCACGTTTTCTGCTCCATTGACTAAATAGACATTGGCACTCTCAACCGATTGGGTTATCTATCCATACTTGTAGATCAAGTACACCCATACATGTTGACTGTCTTCCATGTCTTCCAGCAGGACAATGAAACATGTCATACAGCCAAAATTGTCTAGGAGTGGTTGGAGGAGAACATCTAAGACTTCCAAGTACTTCCCTGGCTACCAAATTCTTAGGACTTGAACCCCATCGAGCACCTGTGGGACCACCTCGGTCACCATGTTCACTGTATGGATCCTCCACCACTCACTCTTCAGCAGCTGTCGGATGCATTTATACTTGACAACCTTATCCGGGATATTAGCTAATGGTCATAATAATGCGACTCGACCGTGTAGACTACTGGACATTCATGGCTACTTTACTCTTCAATAAATAAATATACATATAAATAAATATATATATATATATATATATATATATATATATATATATATATATATATATATATATATATATATATATCATTTCCCAGTATAGTTTAAGGCATATTCATTTCAACCCTGCTGCAAACAAAAACACTAGTAAATGTATTTCCCCATATGAAAAACTAGAAAACAAAGAAAAGTAGTTGGCAAAACTACAATATATCCTTATAGTGCTATGTTTCTTTTAAGTCAGCTGGGAAATTGGAATAGTCCTTGATTTCATTTTCACTCTTTCATTAGTCTTGATCAGATGTTCAAAGTTTAATGATCTGAACTTCTTACCGAAATGTATTCAAGCATTAATACACAGTATATTGCTTGTTCTCAGCATTTTATGACTTGTTATTTAACGTTTAACTGAGAGGTCATTCGTCCTTGCAACAGCTAGTTCTGAGACGATTATTGCTGTTATAAACCAGACTCAACAGTTTGCATCATCTCCGGTTTTAAGACCTCGGAGGAACATAAAAGAAATAAGAACTCAATATCTTCAGGAATGTTTTACCTGCTATTTCCTATTCTGATAACGCTCAAATAATTTGATGTTTTACATTACACTATTAGATTTGAAATATAAATTCATCTAATATCTTTTACAAATATGTGATTTTTTTTACGTTTTTTTAAATTCAAAGTGAGACAAAAATATAATTTGTTAAATGTTTAAAATATTAAATATTGCCTATATAACTATTTTATTCCTCAGTTATATATACTATCTTTATTAACAGATGTGTTTGTGCCTTGAACCTCAGTGATGAAGGTCCCTTCAGGTTGAACTACATTTGAGGTTTCTCTTTTATAAAGAAGAATCCTCTAATGTTTCGGGGGAAGCTGTGCCCACTTCTAATAGACGGGAGTGGGTGCTCTTCATTGGCTGGAGACTTGCTGTATTAAAATAGTTTTGTCTGGCAATAAGTAGATTATCATGCTATTATATAATTGATGAATTTTAAAGCTGTGTGTGTCTCCAATTACACTGACTCCAAGACAGAAGACCTGCTATAGGTGAAGATAAGCAAACGTGACTGGGGGCTTTAAGATAAATTTAATATTGAATATTGCATTTTAAACAACTGCATGGGATATTGATTAGTAATTAATGCTCAAATAAAACATTTAACTCCTTATTTTAAAGTATGCCTTTAAACATCTCTCTTTTCTTAGCCATGCTTTTCTTATTTTTCTGGCACACGCTTGCTCAGCTCCACTATGTAATCTCTTCCTGTAATCCACAAGGAGGTTGCACCAATACGATTATATTATGGCACTGCAGCAAAATATCTGGATGTTATGACCGAGAAAGCCTACATTAAATGACATCTAGATGCCGCCAAGAAAGAAGAAATATGTCTGTAGTAAATAGGTTTGATAATTTTATTTTAACTTAAAGGGACATGGAGGTTCTATATTTTTTATATTAAATTAAACTACCTAAGTGTTAAATTTATATTTATTATTTTTTTATACATACAGATTATAAATGTAAACAAATAATAATACATAAACTTAAAATTAGCGAAAAAATCATTATTTGTTTTGGCCAGTCACAGGCAGCTAATACATTTGTATCAATTTGTAAAGCCAGTTTGTGCACAAAGGAATCATGGGATGTGTGGTCTTGTTTTCATCCAAGAATAGGAAGTAGGAGGAGTCAGACACTGCTATGTAAAACTCTGCATTGTGCTGATGCTGGCTTGTAAAGGGTAAGGTTAGCAAAGTTAGAATTCGTACCCAAATGCAGTGTTTCTATTGCTCTGTGGATGTGGGAAACAAGCTTTATTTTTAAATAAAATACATCTGTATGTATATAGAATGAATCACTGTAATATGTGATTCTGATATAAGCAGTGTGTGTTAGATTAAAAAAAGGTAAAAACAGGTAACATTAGATATACCATTAGATTATGTTTTGCATTACAGGTAAAGTCGCTTAACGCTACCCGTCTATAGCTATATCACTATAGCACTCTTTTGCCTTCTAATCCCCTGCTCAGTGCTAAAGCTTGCGCTAGCACGCCAAATGACATGTGTACCTTTATATACCTGCTTTGCATTGTAATATTCACCATATCACTCTCTGAGCGCTATAGTGACAAAATGCCCCATTTAGAGATGTTTCACATAGCAGGAAGGTACTATATGTGAAGCGCTAAACGGCATATTCCTGTACGTGATGACATTTTATTAACTTATAAAGTCACATCTCAATATCTATATCTTATTCTTAACCTTTTATAAAAGGGGTAGATTAATACAAAAATGTTTTGTTAAATCTAAATTATTATATTCTGCCCATGTTTTTCAACAAATACTGTAAAATTGGTCTTCCTGCTCCAACATAACATAAGACATTTTCTCCAACTTATTTTTCAAGTCGATTAATATTTGGTGTTTGTTTTTGCAGCTAGTGTCTCCATATAGCAGTTCTAGCCACATTTAATATTTGTATATTTATTTATTGTCATTTCAAATATGGAGTCTAACTTTAATTAATAAGCTAATATTTTTTTTCAATTCTTAAACTGTTCGCCAGAATCTTTGAATTTTAGTCCATTACCACCAGACATAAATGGATGTTGCTGATTCTTTGCATCCTCTAAAACATGGTGGTGGTATGTGTGGCTTGTACTTATTTATTATTATAAATAAACATAATTTCATTAACACATGCTTAAAAGCTCTATTTTTACTCACTGAAACCTTTCAAACAGCAAGGTCCATTCATGTAGCTCATGCATACAATGTTTCTATAGATGTACTAGCAAGTCACAGATTGTGTCTCAGTGGCTTGTCAACAAAATGCTGCTGAGAAACATTCTGCTATTGGTTAGTTCATCTTGTATGATTGGGCTACAGGGGGTGGACCTTTGCAGAGACTGTTTGCAAGGTTTCAGTGAAAACAGAGCCTTGCCTAATAGTATGTTTTTTAAATACACAAATAATCACTAGTTTATTTTCTACATCTCTATAAATGTGTCTCAGATTGCTTTAAGAACATTATGATGTATTTCAGGGGAGTTTTACAATCTTTTACGTTTCTAAAATGGTAATTATCAGCTGCAAATTAATTTAAAGAAGTAAAAAAAAAATCAAAATTCATCAGTGCATTCGGCAACCTAGAGCAGGGCTCATGATTTGTTGATTATTTTTTAGTACTTGCTTAAATTGTGGTTTGGTAATAACAATGTAATGATTAAAAAGAAAACTGTAAATATAAGTATAAATTTAGTCTAATATTATTAAACTGACACTGAGATGTTTTCTACGTCATGTATCCATAATAAAATTATAGCTCAAAATTATTTTTTATCAGGTTTTCTTTTCACCTGAACATCAAGAAAATGCCATTGGTCATGTTTGACTTTTAATTAAATAAATCAGGTTCATAGTCAGTGCAGAGCTAGAGTACCAATTCATTCAGTGCTCCCCAAGACCTCTTCCCATATAAGCACCCCTCCCCAATAGCCCTTCCTATAACAACACCAAGACCCTTTGCTACTGCAGCTCCGCCTGCTACTCCCTGTCCTTTATCTCCTGCCAGTGCAAAGCTCCTCTGCCTACATCAAATCTCCAGGTTGAACGCGCTCCACTTGCCAGCAATATCCTCTACTTAGGGGGTGGGGGTTTTCGCTAGCGTGGTGAGGTATCTGGGGTGGGGTACACTACTAGAGATATGTATATATATATATATATATATATATATATATATATATATATAAATATATATAAATGAGGTAGCCATGAGTGTCTCTTGTGTTTCTCTTGTATCATGTTTTTAGTTAATAAAAGTCTTATCCTATCTAGCTCAGCTTAGTTCTTACTTTCCTGGTGGGTTAGGATGAGCCTAGTTTATAAGCCCAGACAGAGCAATTTTCTTTTGTGAATTCGCTCACATGCCTATAGACTGAGAGCTTTGACAATTTGGTTTCGGAGCGACGTTTGCTGCGAAGCTCATTTATCTCCAATTAGTGTGCTTAGAATGTGTAGGTGAACTTAAACTACACAAATTAGCATTTGCCAAATCGAGGCATTTTTTTGTGCAACTTACTTCTATTACTTTGCTAAGCTGTGTTTACTAAATGTAAGAAGTAGTTAATCAGCAACAAGGTCATGTAGGCAGGAAATCCCAGAGATCCTAGCTCCCTACAGATGAAGCACCAATGCAATAGTGAAAGTGTTAGCTCATGTAATACCTTCTGAATTTTGTTGAGATAAAAAAATCCAAAAATGCTTGCACACATTTAATTTGCAGATTTTAAACATTACATGTGTACTTACCTCACGGACAGATTAAGGCATAAACTAAACAAGCTACAGTCTGCGGGATGACAGCCTGAAGGGGGCCTCTCAAAATGTTAGAAGCTTTTCATTTGTTACAGTTTTAGAATAATATTTAACAATGATTTAACCCAATTAACAACAATTAGCATTAACAAATTAGAGCCAATTAAGCTGATAATTAAAGGCATATTTTTAAAGTTCCAATGGAGCAACCCTTCCACAACCTTGGACGGATTTTTTATGGATCTTGGTGGCATTCTTGCAACATTCAGTTGTTACACAGCCTTATTCTCTGTTACAATGACCAATTTGGGCCTATATCGCATCCAATAGCTTAGGGCCTAAATCACCATGTCTAAATCTAGCCTTGCATACCTTAGTATACTGAATCAGTTTAGTTTGAAGGCTGAGCATATTTGCATACAGAGCAATCTACATTGAACAATGATATAAGTCTATAAATGTACCATTATTAGCTTACCTGAATTATTTTTATTAATTCCCAAAGCTGCAATATTATGAAATGTTTTCCCAAATGTCTAGAATTAAACAGGTGAGCTGGGTATTAAAGCAGTTTTTTTGGGGAAGTCTGATCATTCAACACTAAGCATTTTCTAGCTTCATGTTTAAAGCTGCTGAAAGTAAATAGGAGGCCCAGAAAAGAGAATGTCTGGGCTGTGCAATATAATATAAATCCAGACTGTATGTCATTATAAAAATGAAAAAGAAATGAAGAATACAATATAAATAAATAAGTGGTGCATTAGATTGCTGCAAATAATGGGTGCACCTTCCTGGGGGGTGATGTATTGTTGCAGTATGTGAGACTGATAATGCAGCTCTATTTTAATTGTTTTTATTCCTGTGTTGTTTGTATATTTGTTATAAGTTTGATATTTTTATAGTACCACTGAGTGCAGTAGTGAAGCTCTTGCTTTATGCTGCTGTTCACTTTTGTTGCCTTTTGGCACTGCTGGGGAACCTGAATATCATAGTTTTATTTATCCCAAGCCTCTGAGCACTAATATTATATGTGTTGCTTCAGCGATGCTTTTATCTTTTCTGGTTATTATTAAAATATATCCGGTGATCATATCTCTTAAAATTTTAAATGCTTGTGTGTCTGTGAAGCTTGTCTTGCTCCCACAAGAATAAACAATATACAATATTTGTTATCCTATTTGTTTATATGTAAACTTAGTCTAATCCCATTATCACACTGAAAGGTTCTGGTGCTCATTATCAAGCGATTCATGGTTTGATAAAGACCAGTTAGTAAATTGTACGTCTATGACAGATGTGGGAACCTTTTTTACACACTATGTCACTGAAATAAGAAAATATAGTTGGGGGCACACAGGAATGTAACTCAATTACATATTTTTTTTACCAAAATATAAATGAGACTCATCCTATTGATTTTTGTCTAGACCAGGGATCTTCAATCTTTTATTATCTACCTCCCACTTTTGATGGTAAAATGTCCTTACCACTCACTGGAGACGCAATAACTCAATGTACTTATTTCTGGTTACATAAACCATATGACCCTAGCTATGTATCGCCCTGCACTTACTAGATAGTGATTGCTGTCCCTAGGTGCTACAGGTCTTTGGCGTGAGATGACTCATCAGCAACGCCACCTAGAGATTACCCTCCTGCCCACCATGAAAGCTTGAAATCGCCCACTAGTGGGCAGTAGGGACCATGTTGACTACCACTGGTCTAGTACGTTATCAACGTACTATACTGAACTCACTCTGAAGCCTTAGAATATATAAAGAAATTCTGTTGTTAACTCCTTGTAAATTTCTGATTGCTCTGTTGTTGCCCCTTCCTGTCCTTGCAGCTATAGCTCCTTTAGTAATATCATATGGAGTAATGTTTGTACCCCTTATACAAAAGTATTGGGACAGTACATTCCACATTCAATCAGGCAGATGGCCACAGGTTCTCCACCCCGGCTCAAATGTTATCACATATATAGTTGTGAGCGTACGGGCTGTTGCTCACGCTTGCGGGCTCGCACAGCTTAGCGAGGGACGCGGCCGAGGGCCTCGGTTGCTGGCGGCGCTCCATAACAGCAACTGAGGCCCTCGCAAAATTAATGTTAATACGGAGCACTTTGGCAGTAAGCGCCGCAGGCGCTCATTGCAGGTGAGCCTCGCGTAGCGAGGCGAGCTGTTAAACCGTAGCCAAAAAATACGACCGCAACTCGCGAACATGAAAAAAAAAAAAAACACAATAAATACACACACCACATACATAAAAAGGTTACCGACAGCACGAGGGAGCATCCACGACCTCAAAAAAACAAGTTACACCTTCATTTAGCTCAAAATAAAAGAGTTTAGACACTAAAAAATTGTCAAAGCGAGAGAAAAAATGGCGGACGAACAAAACAAAAACGAGGCTACAGCACTCTAACCACGAAAAACACTTACGGATAATCCGCTAAGCGGCATATCACACATTACGACATCGCAAAAATCGAACGCAAGCCGCGGACAGGAAAAAAGCAAAACCACAATAAATACACATAACACATACATAAAAAGCTTACCTACAGCAAGACGAAGCATCCAGCACCTCAAAAAAACTACTTACAGCTTCACTTAACTAAAAATAAAAGAGTTTAGACACTACAAAATTCTCTAAGCGAGAGAAAAAATAGCGGCCGAACAAAACGGAAACGAGGCTACAGCACTATAACCACGGAAAACACTTACGGATAATCCGAGAACACGCATACCACACATTACCCGCCATTTTACTCTAATGCGCAAGTACACAACTACGCTAACGGTTTCGTCTCGCGCACCCACACTATTACACTGCACACGTTCATCACACTCACACAGCAGCTCCACACCACTAATGCTGCAGCAACATCAAACAAGGCTCACAGATCTTCAACACAATGCTTCAAAATACGTTAAGTATATTCATTTATTAATTATTATTATATATTTCAGTAGTACACACAAAACAACATTAGCTACCTTACAATTCCATATGTATATTAATAACTAAACAACTTTCCAAACATACACATCTCATTGCCGTCATTTTTTGACGGGCAAGTCGCTAGTATCATTATAAATGCTAAGAACTTTATAGTTTACATGCATTAAACAGCAGTCATAACACCAGTTGTCAGAATACAAGTATTCTCTTTAATAACATTGCAGATTAGTGACTAGTCTTTGAAATAAAAACAATCTCAACTGAATTGAAGTTCAGAATAAAGTAATTAGAAACATTCATCAGCAATTATGGTAGGAAATGCAAACAATGGCTATAAAAATGGATATTTGCTGCTGATTGCTATGAAAAACATCTAAATTAGTGTTACATAACTGACCTGCAACATAGCTTTCCTTGAAGTCTTCTAAGCAGCACTCACTAGAGAGCATAAAAGGCTTGTTACAGCCATTCCCTGTCTCAGTGCCAGAGCAAATGAGCATCTGCAGTCGGTGTCCTGTGTCTGCTCTGGGTCACTTACTGCCTGCAGCCCTAAAGCAGTAGGAAGTGTTATTTACTGCAGATGAGGCTGACTATTTGTTTGTTTCTTTATACTGAGTTGATCAAAGTGATTTCTCTGTTGTATACATTGTGTGTACTGATATTCTCATGAGCTTTGACATATGAATATTTACTTCATGTTTTTATATATTGAATTTAAACCTGATTCTGGGCACTATTGTCAAGTACATTTTATTATATTCTACAGCCTTGTGCAACACACTGAGTCATAATACAAAGGTCATGCAGTTTTGTTCAATACCTGGCATTTTTTTACTTGAGCAATATTGGGGCAGTATAAATCATGAAGGGCCTGGAGGACACCCATCCTGTTGTGGTTGGAAGGAGGCCCCTTTGACCTTGCAGGACTGGGTATGGAGGGAGGTGGCTATCTGGGGGAAGTGGAACAATTTATAGGCTGTGTAGTCCCCCAGCTAGCCAGGAGGGAAGATACCCACCCATGCATCCCTAGAGTATTGTTGATTTAAAGTTATGATATAGTTTTATTTAAAAAAACAAAACAAAAAATAAATACAATTTAATGATTTATATTGTCTGTTAAGCACTTGTAATTGTTATAGTGTTTAAGTGTACATTATATGTTAACAAATTATGTTTATGTTGTTGTCACAGCGGCGGATGATGAGGGGAGTCGCCGGGACAGTGGTAAAATGGGTAAGATCCTACCCTACGGTGGTAGGCCCTGGATGAGGCTTTAGGGCGTAGGGCATACTGTCTCTGACCAGGCTCCTCCCCTCACGTGGTTATGGTTATGTTTATTTATTAATGGTTATGGTTATTTGTGTTTACCAATAAACGCTGTGGACAGTTTTTCTCCCAAGAAGTAGTCTGTGTCTAATCATTATAATTTAGCCCAAGAAGTAGTCTGTGTCTAATTATGATAGGTTAGAGGTAATTGTGTTTAACCCTGATCCATACATACCAACTGGGCCTTGCTTAGGCCATGTGACAGGACACTAGTAGCTTGTACATCTAGTACATCTCTGTAACGAAATCCCCTATTTTACAGACTTCACAAACCAACCTGTTCAGTTATTTGAGGAGTTACAATGGGCTTTCGTGGAAATACCTAATAAGACAAACTTCAGTCGATGATTCTGAGAACTGCGTTCGTGGGATCGGAGCGCTATTCACCTAGAATATGCACTCAGATCTCAGCTATCTGGGGATATGTGGAACTTCAAGTTTACATTGTGTCAAAACAAAGTTATACATTTTTGTTCTGTTTTATTAAAACAAAGAAGCCATGTTTCCTTTCTTCCTGGAGAGAATTAAGGCTCTCTGTGCTACCTTAATTTAATTACCTCCAGGATAGAAAAGAGGGAGTGACTTATGTGTAAGGGGAGTGCTTATGCTATAGCCACTGTGATTGGCTACTGTTTTTCCTTTGTCCACCAGGAGGAAGTCCTGATGATACCCGGCGTGTTGCCCACAGTAAAGAGATCATGTTTACCCCTTCCTGAAGTTTTGACTCATGTTTGGGGGATTGGGAGCTATAATCACTTTGTTTCAGCTGGAGTTCGGAGGAAAATGCAAGGATCCTTTACACTGGTGGCAAGTGGTGGGGATTTCCTCCCGAACGGATATACCGAACTGAAACTGGTGAATGGCGCATAGATACGAACGCTTGAAACGAACCACACTAAAGGAACTGCTGGAAGCTCGAGGCATAGTGGCAAGCAACAAAACGAAAGCCACGCTAATAGCCGAACTACTGGAGAGCGATCAAACCGGCGAACCACAAATGGCGAATACAGAGGAAACAGACTTCCAGAGGGACGTGAGATGGAGACTCAGCCTGGTAGGTCCTAACCCTGCACCAGAGATCGTGGTACAGATCTTGGCCCAAGCTACTGAGACCCAGAATGCCAGTGAAGCACGAGAAGCCAGAGACAGATCACCTCCAGTGGATATATTGTCGCTATCTGGATCTACAATGGGGCGTCAGCGGAAAATTAACTACGCTGCATTTAAAAGCTTCGTGGAAGGTGAGATGGATATTGACAATTACTTGCAAGATTTTGAAAGACAATGTGTGTTAGAAGATTTGGAAAGAGCTAACTGGGCTGCCGTAGTAAGTAGTAAACTATCAGGTAGAGCAGCCGAAGCATTGAGAGCTGTGCCAGATGGGGATATACAAAACTATGACAAGATAAAAGAGATTTTGTTAGCCCGATACGCTGTAACCCCTGAAGCTCATAGAAGGAAATTCAGGGCTCTCAGAAGACAAGGTAAAGATTCCTATACGGAGTGGGCATTTCGCATGCAGCGCGCTGCCAGCAATTGGATGCAGGGGAATCAGGCAACTACTTTAGAGGATGCTGTGCAGTTGTTGCTAGAACAATTTTTTGATTATACCCCAGCGGAGGTGCGAGATTGGGTCAGAGACAGAAAGCCAAAAACGGTAGAGGAGGCAGCACGGCTGGCAGACGAATTTCATGAGAGCAGGCGGATGGATGGAAACCGAGGGGTCCAGAGCCAGCGGCCTGCCTCTGGCCCACCAACTATGCCACAGAGGGTACCACCAGGGGGCAATACCACAACCCCAGGGTACCAAAAGACTGCTCCGATGTGTTATGGGTGCAAACAAGTGGGGCACATCAAACCTAACTGCCCACAACCCACTACAGACCGCTGGGGGCGGGCACCGATACCACAGACAAAAGCCGCCGCACACTGTGTGCAAGAGGATTACAATTATCTGCCTCAAGAGACACCCAGTGGCAATAGTGAAAATTGGGCCACCTTACATGAGGTAAACCCTGTACAAGCGGCTGGGGATAACAGGGCACATCACCGCCAGTCAGTAAAACTCAATGGGCAAGAGGCTCGAGGACTGAGAGACAGCGGCGCTACTATTACGTTGGTCCAGCCACACCGAGTCGTCCCGACCCAGCACACAGGACGTACCATTGCTGTAAGGGTAGCCGGAGGGGCAATTCACAAGTTACCAACGGCCCAAGTCCACATCGATTGGGGTACCGGGGCCAAGGTGGTGGAAGTGGGCATCATGCCAGATTTGCCCGCGGAAGTACTGCTGGGAAATGATCTAGGATGCCTGACGTCACAATTGGCAGCCTGCAGTACCGAAGGAGCCCTACCGGTTACCACCCGGCAGCAATCCAGAGCTATGGAAGCCTCTCCCTCGACTCATGACCAGGTAAGCGATAACCCTCTGACGATCCCCCCTGACCAGACTTCTTACTGGGGTACCCCTCAAGACTTCGGGCAAGCACAACGGGAGGATCCCACCTTAAAAGGGTATAGGAGGAAGGTAGAACAACCCCAGGGAGACAGAGATCAGGCAAGGTTTAGCTGGGAAAAGGGTTTACTGTACCGAGTGACTGGGGGGACAGGGACAGGAGCGGGCCAGGTAGAAAAAAGACAGTTGATAGTGCCCCGTAAGTATCGGGTAGAACTGTTGCGGATTAGCCACGATATTCCCCTAGCAGGTCACTTAGGCATTAAAAAGACGAGGGACAGACTCACCCAGTCCTTTTTCTGGCCAGGGGTCACGGGAGATTTGCAAGATTACTGTAGGACCTGCGAAGTATGCCAAAAGGTAGGGAAGAGAGGGGATCACCCCAAGGCAAAGCTACGCCCCCTACCCATTATTGAGGAACCATTTTTCCGAGTGGCGGTTGATTTAGTTGGCCCACTCAGTAAACCCAGTCCATCCGGTAAGAAATACATTCTTACTGTGGTAGACTACGCTACCCGCTACCCCGAGGCTATAGCTCTGTCGAATATATGCAGAGACGGTAGCGGAAGCACTAGTTCAGGTGTTCACTAGGGTGGGATTCCCTAGGGAGATAGTGTCCGATCAGGGAACCCAATTCACTGCGGTGATTACCCAACAACTCTGGCAGAGCTGTGGGGTAAAACCCATATTAAGTTCCCCCTATCACCCCCAAACCAATGGCCTCTGTGAACGATTTAACGGCACCCTTAAGCAAATGCTCATCACGTTCACAGAGACCTGCAGGAATTGGGAAAGATTCCTCCCTCATTTACTTTTTGCCTATAGGGAGGTTCCCCAGGAGTCCACCGGATTCTCTCCCTTTGAGCTATTATACGGGAGACGGGTCCGGGGACCCCTGGACCTCGTGCGAGAACATTGGGAAGGTGATATGGAACAAGCAGGTACCCCTATAGTCTCATTTGTACTAGAGCTGAGAGACCGGCTACAGACTCTGACCGAAACAGTTCGGGAGAACCTGCGAGCCGCCCAAAAGCGGCAAAAATACTGGTATGACAAGGGAGCTAGGGACCGTATATTAGAAGTGGGACAAAAGGTCCTAGTTCTGAAACCCATCAAAACAGATAAGTTGCAAGCCTCCTGGCAGGGCCCCTACACGGTCCTAGAGCGGATCAGTGATACCACGTACATTGTGGCAGACTGTTCCGATAATAGGATCCGGAGGTCCTTCCATGTAAATATGCTTAAGCCATATCTCGAGAGGCCAGAGGAGGTCGCCGCGGTATGCGCTCCAGCATATGAGGATAGCGAGGGTATCCCTCTACCAGATATGCTTCCCCAGAAACCCACAGGAGTAGACCAATTACAGTTGGGGCCAGCATTAGGTCCCGAGGAACAAGCTCAGGTTTCCCAACTGTTAAAGGAATTTGGGGGCATGTTTTCTGCAGCCCCAGGGTATACGACCCTGGCAGTCCACCGAGTGGAGACCCCAGGCCAGTTACCCCTGCGGCAGCAGCCTTACCGAATTCCAGAGGCAGTACGGGAAAGTATGTTAACGGAACTCCGGGATATGTTAGAACTGGGGGTCATAGAACCGTCCCAAAGCCCCTGGGCTTCCCCAGTAGTCCTGGTTCCTAAAAAGGACGGTACCACCAGGTTCTGCGTGGACTACCGTAAACTAAATGATCGGACCATTACCGATGCCTACCCCATGCCCAGAGTAGATGAGCTTCTAGACCGTATGGCTGGGGGGAATTACTTGACCACTATTGATCTGTGCAAGGGATATTGGCAAATCCCCTTGGAGCCTGGGGCCATTCCGAAGTCAGCATTTGTCACCCCATTTGGCCTATACCAGTTTAAGGTTATGCCATTTGGGATGAAGAATGCCCCAGCCACTTTTCAAAGGATGGCGGACCGGCTCCTAGAGGGATTTCAGGGCTTCGCTTGTGCTTACCTGGACGATATAGCTATCTTCAGTGACACTTGGGAAGCCCACCTGGAACACATTTCAGTAGTGCTCAACCGAATTCAGCACGCAGGGCTCACGTTGAAGCCTGAGAAATGCCACGTGGGCATGGCGGAAGTCCAGTATTTAGGCCACAGAGTAGGGTCAGGGAAACAGAGACCAGAGCCCGCTAAAATTGAGGCCATCACCCAGTGGCCCCAACCACGGACAAAAACTCAGGTTATGGCATTCCTGGGTACCGCAGGTTATTACAGGAAATTTGTAGCGGATTACAGTACCCTGGCCAAGCCCTTGACAGACCTCACTAAAAAGTCCCTGCCCCGACAAGTAATCTGGTCCACTGAGTGTGAGGAGGCTTTCCAGAAACTCAAGGCTGCGTTAAGTGCATCTCCTGTGTTAGCGGCACCGGACCATACTAAAAGGTTTCTCGTCCACACAGATGCCTCAATGTTTGGACTGGGAGCAGTATTGAGCCAGGTGGGAGACGATGGCATGGATCACCCAGTGGCGTACCTGAGCAGAAAACTATTACCCCGCGAAGTCAGCTATGCCACTGTGGAGAAAGAGTGTCTGGCATTAGTCTGAGCACTTAAGAAGCTACAGCCTTACTTGTATGGACGCTCTTTCACCGTGCTGACTGACCACAACCCTTTAATTTGGCTCAACAGAGTGGCTGGCGATAACCCCAGATTACTCAGATGGAGCTTGGCGCTGCAACCTTATAATTTCACAATGCAGTACCGCCCTGGGAAACAGAATGCCAATGCCGATGGCCTCTCCCGGCAAACTGAACTGGAAAAGGCGTAATTTTGGTTGGTTTCTGGATTACCGGACATCTCTTAGCCGACCCGTTAGGATCTAAGCAGGTATGCCGTTCCATGGGACTAAGGGGGAGCTGTGTAACGAAATCCCCTATTTTACAGACTTCACGAACCAACCTGTTCAGTTATTTGAGGAGTTACAATGGGCTTTCGTGGAAATACCTAATAAGACAAACGTCAGTCGATGATTCTGAGAACTGCGTTCGTGGGATCGGAGCGCTATTCGCCTAGAATATGCACTCAGATCTCAGCTATCTGGGGATATGTGGAACTTCAAGTTTACATTGTGTCAAAACAAAGTTATATATTTTTGTTCTGTTTTATTAAAACAAAGAAGCCATGTTTCCTTTCTTCCTGGAGAGAATTAAGGCTCTCTGTGCTACCTTAATTTAATTACCTCCAGGATAGAAAAGAGGGAGTGACTTATGTGTAAGGGGAGTGCTTATGCTATAGCCACTGTGATTGGCTACTGTTTTTCCTTTGTCCACCAGGAGGAAGTCCTGATGATACCGGGCGTGTAGCCCACAGTAAAGAGTTCATGTTTACCCCTTCCTGAAGTTTTGACTCATGTTTGGGGGATTGGGAGCTATAATCACTTTGTTTCAGCTGGAGTTCGGAGGAAAATGCAAGGATCCTTTACAATCTCAGTGTTTATTGTGGAGCTACCAAAGAGACACTCCACTCAAAATAGTTGTTTAATCAAATTTTAATGGATCGTAAGACTTCAAGGAATTTACGGTAAATAAAAAAAAAAATCTTTATTTCCTTAAAGTTTTTAGTCAGCACTCACTAGAGATATATAACAAAGCAATAAATCACAGACTTGGGAGTGTCACTGGTAAAACTACCACAAGCAGCCAACAACCTAAATCTGTGTCTTTTGCCATCAAAAGATTCAACCAGCAATGTTTATCAAGGGTGTTCAGGTTCGACCAGGTTGCCACTCTACATAGCTGCTTTGGGGAAGCCTTTGTGAATGTGCAGTAAGACCTTGAAGAGGATCCTGTTCCAAATCCTTGTAAATCATAACTCCTGTTTTTTTAATGCAGGGATTGATTGTGGATTCAACCTTTCTTTGCTCCTTGAGGTAATACCAATAAACCGTTTGACTGATCAAGGTCAACAGTTCTTTGTATGTACAATAGAACACATCTATTTTTCTAAACACAATACAAATTTACAAGTGGGTATATATTCATATATATTATGTATTTATTCATATTATTTGTAATTTTTGCATTCTCTGTATATGAACATAAAACAATTAACTACATGAGAAAATTGTAATAGAAAGTGACATGGACAAATTCATGCGATCTGAGTTTTATAGGAATCACCTTGACATCATATACTAAAGATTATTATTCTTTATAATTATGGATAAGAACCTTTCCACTTTTTCATTTATATTTACAGGATACTTTATGGTGTGAGCTAGGAACATTCAATAAATTTGTATGTATTAGAATAGCTCGCAAGTTATGTATTCAGTTTTCACACTTTCACTCTATGATGAGCTTTTTTCATGTTTTATTTAATATTATGACCAGTAAGGCAGCCTCATGGTGAGTGTTGGAACCATTATATTATCGTTGAGCAAATAGTTAAGATTCTCTAATAATGAAAATTATAGGAGTAAAATGACAGACACATTTTATATAAGAAATAATTATTTTGCATTTTTATTTCATACTTTAAGAGCATTATAACATAGAAGCATTCCTTTATCTTAACTCTATCACATTATTCATACTGGTGTAATTGTTAAGCCTTTTTCTTTATAATCAATATATGTAAATATAATCTCTTATTTGGCATCTTCTTATCTTTATCCCATTCTCCGCAGCCTAGAAGTGTTAAAATAGTAACATCATTGGTAACACTGCATTGGTTTCGGTCTCCATAGAAGTCAATAAGCAAAAAGTGTGTCAGGCTGTGTACATTCATGTGTGTCGCATAGTTGTGAAGTCACATGCCAGGGTCAACTCTCAGGGGCAGAGAAAACGGCACTTGCTGCTAGAGTAAACGCAACTCACGTTATCCAACACTCATAGAAGGTAAGGAAAGCAGTAGTGAGTATTACATTCGTAAATGTTAAACCTTAAACTGATCTGGAATTTTGTCAGGACACCCACACTTAAGATTCATTATTGAGCATGTCAGTATATTCTATATGGTGAAGTTTTGCTTAGAGAGCTGTTATTCTTCTCCCAGCTCTATTTTACTAATATGACTACTATATTATTATTATGGCCTACAGGGGCACTGCAAATGCTCCCCCAGGATGTGACGCATGTAATGTATGGTTCAGAGGGCACAGCTCAGCTGTTGCTTGCCGCTTCCAGTAGTCGTTAGAACATTCCGCCAAGAAGAATCAGACTGAGGAGAAGATTTTGAAACCCAAGCATGTAAATGAAGAGGGAGGAGGAGGCGAGAACAGCCCCATGGGACCAGGGACATGAAGCTGCCCAACCGAGTCCAGTAGTAGTAATTGTAGCAACAGCAGTAGTAACCTGGTGCTAGCCCTGCCCGGGCCCTCCCAGAAGCCTGACATCAGCAGATGAACCCAAGAAACCCCAAGACAAGCGGGACAAGGAGAGGAAGAGGAAGTGAGAGTAGGAGAAAAGGGAGCTAAGGACAGCAGGGATCCGCTGTGTGCAGGCCGCACCACTAGCCACTGACAGCAGAAAGTGTGAGTATTACCTGGTGGCTGGGAGTGTGTCACCTACCCTGTGGCTGACAGAATGGCACCCTAATTCAACTACATGGGACCTGGGGGTATGTCACCCTAGTACACCAACCCTGGGATCAGGCCACCTGCCTTTGATCGGGAAAACCCACCTACCCACTCATCAATACATACTGTGTGGAAATAATAATCAAAATATCAGATCATCAGCCTACTTAACTTCCTCACGGCCCCCTGTAGTCCCCAGCCAAGTACCAATCTGCAGCCTGTGCCTGTAAGTGCCAATGTGCTTCTGTGTCTGTAAGTGCCAATGTGCAGCCTGTGCCTGTAAGAGCCTATGTGAATCCTATGCCTATAAGAGCCAATGTGCAGCCTGTGCTTACAAGAAACAAAGTGTAGCCTGTTCCTATAAGAACCAACATTCCAAGCAATAACCTGTCTCCTTCTTCTCCACGTTGCCACCATCCCATTGGGCCCTCAAGTCCTTTCAGTACAGTTAAAGTGAAGTGATATTCTATGTTATTTCATGTAATTATTGCTTTTCATTTATGTCTGTTTAGTTTTAAGGTTTTGTATCGAAAACAAGACCATCAGTTTAAACTAAAATGTGATCAAACTGGGGCCTGGAACAGATTATTTACATTTTCATTTATTCCAATAGGAAATGCTTGTTTGGAACTCAACCTGTTTGGAACTCATCCTGCCGTCCAGAACGGATTAAGGACCAAGGTACTGGGGTGCTAAATGCACTAACTCTGCCATTGATTTTACTAGCTATCTATTGTAGCACTCTGCATAATATCAACATTATTTATACTTCACTACTATCAGTATAATTTAAATGGCAGAAATTGATTTTGATGAGGACATTAAATGACGGCACAAAAGGGGACTGAAGGAGGTGGAGAAAACTTTCAAAATATAGGATTTCAACCACATCCTAATTATTGGAGTAGCATTTGAAGGACTAATGCACAGAGACATACGTTGCTTTTGGAACAAGTCTTCCTATGACCACTCCTTGCTAAAAAGATCATACTCAGAGGTTTGAGAATAAAGGTGATTCCCTCTTTCTCGTTCCATTTAACAAACAAAAAAATTGTTGCAGGTGCCTAACACCACTATAACAATTCAACCAACAATAAAACCGGAATCTTTATTGAAACTTCAGAAAAAACAAAGCCGAATTAAAAACACATACAGGAGTTCAAAAGTATATCTACCAATCATGGGCTGAATAGGCAACACAACAGGTAGCTACCACACTAATTTCACTTCTAACCATAATAATGGTGGGAGTATTTCTATTCCTCCACTGCTACCACAGTCACTTCACTTCTGTCATAGTCACTTAGAGAGGTCTGTTACTACTTGTATGGTCAAATAGACAATTATTTACTTTTATCCCAGGGATCACTACTTTGGTTTAAAGTGTTTTTAAACATGGAGCCCTAGTACAAGCTTATTTAGGCCATATGGTGATTAACACAACACTTATATCTTAACCATTTTTACAAGCTTTTACCACATTAGGCTACCACCCTATTTCAAACAAAAGTGTCTAAAGGAATAGTAGTGAAGAAATAAAAAGATCTCCATCATGTGCATGGCTAGAAGCAATGTCACTGTGGCAGCAGTGGAGAAATATAAATATTCCCCTCGTATTTATGGCCAGAAGTGACTGTGGTAGCAGTGGAGGAATATAAATACTCCCCCCATGTTTATGGCTAGAAGTGAAACTATTGTGGTAGCTACCTGTTGTGTTCCCTATTCAGCCTATGATTGTTAGAAGTATCTTTGAACTCCTGTATGTGTTTTTAATTCAGCATTGTTTTTTCTGAAGTGTCAACAAAGATTCTAGTTTTATTGTTACTTAAATCGTTCCATTTAGCCACATACAAGGACAGGTGGGAACAAGCTCTTTCTACCTATTCTGAAACATTAATGGCAATATTGTCTGATGACATTTAACAGAACTGATAGTCAGATCAGTGATCTGACCAAAATTCTCAAGAGGATTTTATAAATTCCTAAAGAAAAAAAAGTATTTGAATGAGGCCATTGTGACAATAGGAGGAATATATTTAGGCAACGTTACAATAAAGGTAACTGTACACAGAGCCCATCTTCCAGAATTATTCCTCACTAGCGACTTGCCCGTCAAGAATGACTGCAATAAAATTTGAAGCCTGACAATGCTGTTTGCCACAGAATGCAAGCATCCCCCACCACCCTTCGGCACTCATTGCGCATGCGCAAACCTGTAATTTTTTACATAAACGACAAATATTATTCTTCATTAACAGAGGATGAGGGATACTTTGTAGAGTTAAGTATTTAGGTTCACCTCACACAACCTAATTTTATAGACCCACAAACAAGAGTACATCATCAGACAAGAACATATCCCCTTACATCAGAACAGAGCAGATCAGGGTCTTGTTACGAAATTAAGAAACAGTCATGTTTGGGGATATTATTATTATTATGACAGTTTTTTGTAAAGCAACAACATATTCCATAGCATTGTACAGGGGTTAAAAATAAGGGGGGGGGGGATACAATATTTTCAGAACACATTGCAGAAAGTAGAGGGCCCTGTCTTGTGTCCTCATTCAATTGCAATTTGGCCAATTGAATAGGGCTCTAAATAAGCATATAACATATTTTTTAAAGAAGTTTTTAGTTAGTAAGCATCTATCCAAAAGCAAGGTTTCACAAACTAAAAACTACTTTAAAAAAATATATGTTATATGCTTATTTAGAGCCCTATTCAATTGGCTAAAACGCAATTGAATGAGGCCCTTTGAGTTTAAAATCTTACATACATGATGTTTTTGTTTTTTTCAAAGCACCTTATAAGATTGAAAACAGCAACAAGCAATCTGAGATAGTAAATAATGACACACTTCAAATTATTAACTTTACTAAAAGACAAATTATTTTACTCAGACAAGTAAAGTGTGTTATATCCTGTGTGCAGTGATTTGGTGCAGGTGAGAGGGGAGTGTTTTTTGGGGGTTAAACTAGCATATACTGAGCCCGGTTTAGCTAGGCCTAGTGTGTGACTGCATCTGATTTACTCAGACAAGTAAAGTGTGCCTGGTTGTTCCCCTTATAGCAGAATCTGGCAACAAACTTGAATTGGTTATCAGCAGAAATCCAGTAGCTTCTCAGAAGGATGGCCCGGATGGACAGAGTTTGCCAATAGAGGAGTGGACTGATCAAAATGACACCTTCTCTCCAAAAACAAGTGGTGGTCAAATATGGATATAAGAGACTCCACAAATACTTTATAGCAAAAAAACAAATCAGGGTGGCATATTTTCCAGGCATTGTCCATACACCTTCCTTATGAACTGTACTTTGCATATGAGCTAAAGCTACTCATGCTTTAAATAGACTTTTTTTTAAATAGAAATGTGTTTATTTCCTGTGTGCAGTGATTTGGTACAGGTGAGAGGGGAGTGTTTTTTGCCTGGATTAAAATTGCATATACAGTAAGTTTGGGCCCAGTGTGTGACTGCATCTGATTTATTCAGACAAGTAAAGTGTGTTTATTCACTGTGTGCAGTGATTTGGTGCAGGTGAGAGTGCAGTATTTTTGCCTGGTTAAACTTGCATATACAGTAGGTTTGGGCCTAGTGTGTGACTGCATCTGATTTACTTAGACACGTAAAGTGTGTTTATTTCCTGTGTGCAGTGATTTGGTGCAGGTGAGAGGGGAGTGTTTTTTCCTGGGTTAAACTTGCATATACATTTGGGCCTTGTGTGTGACTGTTTACTGGAGGGAGTTCAAAGAAAAGGGTCAAATTGTAGTATTTTTTTTATACATGTTGTTGATCGGGTAGATGAATTATTGGGAGGGGCAAATGAACCAGCGGTCTTGGTACATATTGGTACCAATGACAAAGTTAGGGGAAGATGGAGTGTCCTAAAGAATGATTTTCGAGAATTAGGAAATAAGCTTAGAGAAGGACCTCCAAGGTAGTATTTTCTGAGATACTGCCAGTGCCACTTGCTAGTCCAGGAAGACAGAAGGAGCTTAGGGAGGTTAATGCGTGGCTAAAGATGTGGTGCATTAAGGAGGGGTTTGGGGTTTTAGAGCACTGGGCTGACTTCTCACTTGGGTACAATCTCTATAGCAGGGATGGATTGCACCTTAGTGATGAGGGAGCTTTTGTGCTAGGGGAAAGGATGGTAGGACGGCTGGGGGAGTTTTTAAACTAATACGTAGGGGGAGAGACTAGATAGAAGTAATGGGGTAGAAAGTGAAAAGGGGATAAGGGATGAATTAACTACTCATGAGGGAGGAGATGGGGGAGGGTTAGTATAGTCACTAGGGAGGTATTATTAAGTAATTCATGTACAGAGGCAGGCACCTCAAAACTACAAACTCATAACATAAGATGTATGCTTACTAATGCCAGAAGCTTGCCAGGAAAAATGGGAGAGCTAGAATTATTGGCAATTAAGGAAAAATGGGATTAATAGGCATTACCGAGACATGGTGGGATGAATCTCATGACTGGACTGTTAATCTGGATGGTTATAACCCATTTAGGAAAGATAGGGGCAGTGGTAAAAGGGAAGGAGGGATTTGTCTGTATGTTAGTCCTGAATTTAAGCCTATAGTCAGAGAAGGTATTTATGCTGGAACTAGCAGTAATGTTGAATGTGTGTGGGTAGAGTTAAATAGCGAAGCAGCAAATTCCAAAAGAATATTGGTTGGAGTATGCTATAAAGTGAGGAAATACCATTATTGTTACAGATTGGAAATGCAGCTAAGCATGGGCAAGTTCTAATAATTGGATATTTTAACTACCCTGAAATAAACTGGATGAATGAGACCAGCAATACAGGCAAAGGGAGCAGGTCCTTGAGTACACTCAGGGATCATTATCTGTCCCAGGTTTTACAAGAGCCTACTAGAAATGAGGCCATCTTGGATTTAGACATCACAAATAATATTGATATGGTATCAAATGTTGAAATAGGGCAACCTTTGGGAAACAGTGATCACAACACAGTCTCATTTGAGATTGAATTAAAAAAACAAAAATGAAAGGTGCCAGCAAAAACTCTTGATTTTAAAAGGGCAGATTTTAATGGTCTAAGGGCAGCGATACAAAGTACTGACTGGAACAGAGAACTGGCAGGTAAAAATACTGAACATAAATGGACAACATTTAAATCCATACTAAATATACATACACATCGGCATATACTATGTGGGAATAAAAGTAAGAGGAGTAAATTACATCCAACAGGCCTTAACAATGATTTAAAGATCAAGATACAGAGTAAAAAACAGGCATTTAAATTATACAACAACGAGGGGACAGAGACTGCTTTACGGGAATACAAGGAAATCAACAAGGCTTGCAAAAGGGCTATTAGACTGGCTAAAATAGAAAATGAAAAATTAGTTGCAAAAGAGAGTAAGACTAACCCTAAAATATTTTTTTAAGTATATAAATGGGAAGAAGGCGAGGAAGGAAGCTATAGGAGCATTATAATGTGACACAGGCCGTCTGAAAATTAGTGACCAGGAAAAGGCAGATGAACTAAATAGGTTATTTTCTTCTGTATATACAAGGGAGGTACCAGTGGCTGGGTCACTGCACCATAATGGGGCTACACTACCCTCACCAAATAACTGGTTAACGCAGAAAGAAATCCAAAAGAGTTTGGAAAAAATAAATGTCAATAAAGCCCCCGGTCCTGATGGAATACATCCAAGGGTACTGAGGGAACTGGGTTCTGTAATAGCCAAACCATTATATCTAATTTTTCAAGATTCACTCAACACTGGGTCACTACCAGGTGACTGGAGAAAAGCGGAGGTGATACCTATATTTAAGAAGGGGGCAGGAGCAAACCCGGGGAATTATAGGCCTATAAGCCTCACTTCTGTAGTGGGAAAGCTTTTAGAAGGGTTAATAAGGGATAATATACAAGAGTATGTCTATTCAAACAGCATTATAAGTAGGAGCCAACATGGATTCAGGAGGGATAGGTTGTGTCCAAAAAATAACTAATTCGTTTCTATGAGGAGGTTAGTAGGAACCTGGATCAAGGCAACTCAGTAGATGTAGTCTTTTTAGATTCTGCAAAGGCTTTTGATACAGTGCCACATGAGAGACTATTGTGCAAACTAAGGGATAAAGGAATTGCAGTAAATATATGCACATGGATTGAGAGCTGGCTAAAAGACAGGAAACAAAGGGTTGTTGTAAATGGAACCTACTCAGAATGGACAAATGTGGTAAGTGGGGATCCTCAGGGCTCAGTATTAGGTCCTCTCCTTTTTAACATATTTACGACTTAGAAGTAGGATTGGAAAGTAGTGTCTCCATTTTTGCTGATGACACGAAGTTGTGCAAGGTAATTAAATCAGAAAATGACGTACTTTCCCTCGAAAGGGATTTGCATAAATTAGAGACATGGGCAATTAATTGGCAGATGAGATTTAATACGAATAAATGTACCGTGCAATCTATAAACTTAATGAAGCAAATCTAGGGGTATCTGATATTGAAAGGGATTTGGGAGTGCTTGTGGACAACCACCTAGCAGTTCTCAATGCCAAGCAGCAGCTGCAAAGGCAAATAAACTATTAGTATGTATTAAGAAGGGTATATAAGCAAGGGAAGCAGATATAATTCTGCCACTATACAAATCCCTAGTACGCCCACATTTGGAATATGGAGTACAGTTTTGGGCACCAATTCATAAAAAGGACATTTTAGAACTGGAAAAAGTACAGAGAAGGGCTACAAAACTAATAAGGGGAATGGAGGTGCTAAGTTATGAAGAAAGACTATCCAAATTAAACTTATTTTCTCTAGAAAAAAAGGTGTCTAAGAGGGGATATGATTACTCTATATAAAAACATCCAGGGTCAGTATAAAAATTTGTCAAGGGAGCTTTTTGTGCCAAGAGGTTTTTTAACTAACAAGAGGACATCCCTTGAGGTTAGAAGTAAAAAGAAAAAAAGGTTTCTTCACAGTAAGGGTGGTTAATCTGTGGAATTATCTACCAAGGGAGGTGGTGAGAGCAGATTCAATAGATAACTTTAAAAAGGGATTGGATATATTTTTAATTAAAAAGGGCATTCAGGGTTATCCTGGTTAATTAGAGAGGGAGTATTGATCCAGGGAGGAGTCCGATCACCAGTATCAGGGGTCAGGAAGGAATTCATTTTTTTTCCCTTTTGAGACAATTGGCAAAGTTTCACTGGTTTTTTTTTGTTTGCCCTCCTCTGGATTAATTCACAACTAGTCCACATATTGCAGTTCAAAGGAGATCTTAAAAGGTTGAACTTGATGGACTAAAAGTATTTTTTCAACCTCAATTACTATGTAACTATGAACATAAAATAATTTTATGAAAAGGGCTTTCTTTTTCACCTTGACGTAATTTAGAATTTCTTTCTGCCAGAAATCTTTTGTTGGCTAAATACTTTAACATGAGTATGAGTAGTAATGACCCTATGAGTTTTGAATTGCAAGCACTTGAAGATCTTAAGAAAAGTGAACGTGACAAAGATAACAGCATCTGTTGGATGTCATGAAATTAAAGTCCAAATGTAATCTTCCTCTGAATACCTGTACCTCTGTAGAGTTATTTGTGGAAACTGGATACTGATGATCTTCTATCTTCTAACTTAATTCTATCAGACAAAAAAATATCACTAGTCAAGAAAGAAAAACCCTGGGGAAAATAAGTAATTTGCACAATACCATAATAAAAGCATTGGACAAAGGAAGTAGTGTTGGTCTGTGGCCTATAGAATACTATGTCAAAGCTGAAGGTGATCATTGCAAAGCACCAAAGTAGACAGGTGGAGAGGCTTGCAATGAGCGCCAAAGGTGCTCAGAGTGGGTAGTGCCTCACATTGTGTGCCAAACAGCAAAGCCAGCCTTAAAATGTTCTTGCCGTCATTTTTGATGGTCAAGTCGCTAGTATATTATAATACTGAAACTCTTTGTGTAACATTGTCAGTCTAGCTATGACTTAATGCATAGACATATGACAATAACAGAAAATAAAGTGTTCACTCTAATTATAAAGGGTTATCTTTTTTTCCTTAAATCCATATGATTACTATTGCACTATTTATTGTAGCAAATACTATGTTACAGAGTGTCTAATTATATTAATAGTCGCACTTGCTGCATTACAATTGGTATGTGATATAAAAGTTATCCTCACTCTTTTATATCTACCGTTGCCTATAGTTAGACTTTTTTTCTATCCATGAGATTCAGAACCTCGAGACTCTATAATTTGCATTTTTAAAGCACTTTTTTTTCCTTTGATTTGATTCAATCTTTTAATAAGTTTTCAATAAAATGTATAATTTAACTCACTACTATTCTCTAGCGCCATGCCCTACATTGTGACAAACATATTCCTGGACACGTGGTGATCTCTAGTTTATTTAATGTGCTTTTTCTCCTTTTTTTGTGTTTATCTACACTTACTAATAGCCTCCTTACTATATGAGGTTATTATTGATCACTGTACTGGGCGTGATAAAAAACAATAATGGTAGGGACTTAACAGAAGATCAGATAAAGAAGAGGTGGCATGAATACACTGAAGATCTATACAGGAAGGATCTTAATAGCAGTGATGACCTCCATAATTTGTCCAATGAGCTGTAGCCAGACATCTTGGAGAGAGAAGCGAGATGGGCCATAGGATATCTTGCTGATAATAAGCCTGCATGAGTTGATGACATCCCAGTTGAACTATTCAAAATGCTACAAGATGATGTGAAAGTGTTGCTTGACTTATGCCAACATATTTAGAAAACTCAACAATGGTCAATAGACTGGAAAAGGTCAATCTACATTCCAATCTAAAAAAAACAGTACAAAAGAGTGTTCCAATTATCGAACTATTGCACTCATTTCACATGCCAGCAAGGTAATGCTTACGATCCAACAATCTTGACTCCAACAATATATGGACCGGGAACTACCAGATGTGCAAGCCGGGTTCCGCAAAAGAAGAAGCGCAAGAGATCAAAATGCCAATGTCCGATGGATAATAGAGAAAGCAAGAGAGTTCCAAAACAACACTCATTTTTGCTTCATAGACTACTCTAAAGCCCTTGATTGTGTGGATCACAACAAAATTTGGCAAGATCTTAAATAAATGGGAGTAGAAGTTTATCTCATTCGCTTTCCGAAAAATCTGTATGTGGATCAAGAAGCCATAGTCTGAACATGGGACAACAAAATGGTTTAAGATCAGGTGTGCGACAAGGTTGTATATTGTCACCCTATTTATTTAACCTATACACAGAGTAACTCATGCATAATGTCAGGCTGGATGAATCTAAAGTCGGAATCAAATATCAACAACCTCATATACGTGGATGATATTACTCTGATGGTTGAAAGTGAGGAGGCACTAAAGGACTTATTGATGAAGGTAAAAGAAGAGAGTGCAAAAGCTTGTCAACATTAAAAAGAGAAAGATCATGGCAAACAGCAATCTCAATTACTGGCAAATAGATGGAGAAGAAGTAGAGGCAGTGACAGATTTTATTTTCCTGGGATCCGATATCTCTTCAGATGGTGACTGTGGCCATGAAATTAAAATATATTTGCTTCTAGGGAGAAAAGCTAAGGCAAGCTTGGACAAGCTAGTAAAAATTAAAGATATTACATTATCAACAAAGGTCTACTATGTTATGTTCCTACGGCTTATGTTATAGGTTAATCTCACCCCAAAAGTCATATGGTTCTTTGGAATATCCCTGTTTAGCAGCCACGAACCCAGCACAGCATCCACCTCCACCAGTACCCAGGAAGTGCAAAAATAAACAGTCAGCAACAGTACTACCCCCATCTGTTAGAGGCAGAGTTTCAAGTAGAGTCTGTTGCAATACTTCCAATGTCTAGAAATATTATTCACACACATTGATTATGCCTATTTAAACTGATAACAACACTTTGTCATCCATCCAACATTTCTATACATTTTAGTCACCCCTCACCACCAAGTCACACCCCTTAGTGACAATCCCCTCTATCCAATCCACACACTTCCTGCTCCCAGCCATGAAGCCTGCCTGTCAATCATGTGGTGCCAGCTTTTCTAGCGATGCATATCTTCCTGTCCTGGAGACAGGCTGCCTGCGAGGAAGGGTTAATCAGATTTGTTTCCCCCTCCTGCCTTTTGAACAGGATAGGTGGTGCTATTAACTTCCCCCCTAGTGGGGAGAATCTATGAGGGTGTGTGGAAATTACCTAGGCTTCTCTCTATAACTCTGCAGGGGGGATTTAGTCATCAAATCAGCAGAGCCAAGATGCCTATGGAAATGTTCTGGTTTTCCAATTGGGTAATGTAGAACACTAGTGTCATCTCTGTTTCCTTGGTTAAAGAACCAAATGACCTGGTGGGGAATATACAAATCTACTTATCTTCCAGACTATTGTAAGCCCCTGACCTTACCTGTTCCCTCTGCTGGCAAACTTCAGGTCACCCTGTAATTCAGACCCTATTCCCAGAGGATTCAGGCAATTTGTTTTATTATATACGTCAGGGAAAACCTGTCATTTTTATACTAAACATGTTAGGGTGATTCTCATACTTCCATACATAAGGCATATATGTCCCAATCATACCACAGACCACATACTTACCTCATGCTAACAGGGCAACACCAGTCCATGTTAATCCAGGCCCCCCTCCAATAGTCCAACAGTACCCAGAAGTCCAGTGGGCCCTGCAGAACATGACACACATAGTAAAAATTATGGTGTTCCCAGTAGTAACATACAGGTGTGAGAGCAGGACCATAAAGAAAGCTGAGCGTCATAGTATGGATGTGTTTGAATTGTGGTGTTGAGGAAGACTGCTTAGAGTCCATTGGACTGCAAAAAGATCCAAGAAATCAGTAAAAACAAATAAATCAAGACAAACTGTTCACTGGAAGGTATGATCATGAAGCTGAAGCTCAAATATTTTTGCCATATCATGAGAAACCAGGATTCCTTAGAGAAGATGTTGGGAAAGATTAAGGCACTTGAAGAAGGGGAAGGCAGAGGTGGAGATGGATAGATGAGAACATTGAAGCAACAAACATGAGCTTGATGGAACTTGAGGGGCAGTGACTAACAGATGTGCCTGGCGTACTGCAGTCGATAAGGACATGGAGAGTCATACACGACTGAACAACTAAACAAGTGACCAAATTCTTACTTTACACTTAAATTTACCGAACACATAATCACTGATAACCCATAACATGCACACACATAGATCTCTATATACCGATGATGCACTATCCACCCTATACCCTTACATAAAATATGCATAATACATAAATTTTGTTTTTTCATATACACCTACCTCAACATTTTTTTTTTATTTAACCTTCGCTTTTTTTTTTTTGATTGATGGGGAGAGGAGTGGCAGTAGTGGTAGGTCAGGGTGTGAGCTAGAGGGAGGGAGGGAGGGATGAGACCCAAGAGTTAAGCACACAAAGTGCAGGGTCAGAAGGGGAGAGGCCTGACCCTAGGGGACAGCAGTAGTGGGAGGGAGGGACACACTTCAGAGCAGGGAGGGCAGGATCCCATCTAAAGTTGGGAGAACAAGAAGCTATAGGCAAACACAGGGCCCCTAACTACAGGCACAAGAGTATTGTCCTCAGTGCCATCCTCCCACACCATAATCCTAGGGGCCGAATTTGGAGTGGTGAGGCAGCTGGGGTCAGTGCCCTAGGTTTTGCTAACAGGGATGTGAGGTCTGTCAAGCATCATCATGACAACAGCTGGGCCAAGGTGGAAAAGGAGATCACAGAAAAGGCAACAGCTGGGCCAAGGTGGAAAAGGAAATCCCAGAGAAGGCAAAAGCAAAGAAAGCGACATGTGGTGGCCCCCAGTGACTATTCAGTTCAATTAGTGGAAGAGGTTGTTGAAGGACTGTATCCCATGATGGTTGCTGGGGCTGATGGCCAAACATGATCCAGGCACCATATCACATACACCATCATGCCCTCACATACCCACACATGTAAACCACACACACACACATAGATAACTCACATCCCATGTAAATGCTGCCCACCAATAAAAGTAATATGTAAGCTTATATATAAATAAATCTATCCCTAGTCAAATCCAGGAAGCCTTCATATTACTTTCATTGGTGGGCAGCATCCAATATGTGTCAGATATGTACACATAACACTTTAAAATAGGTATAAATGAGAAAATATATTTTAAGTGACTAAACATCCAATTGAGAGACCATGTATGGGTGTGCTTATTGCAGTATGCAGATACAGACTCTGTATGGATGGCCTATTAGAAACCATGTGCCAGCAACATGTTACAAATTATTGCTGAGAGATGGACATAAATTATTTAGTATGATACACTGCACAGCAAGTTCAAAAGAGTATGTGTATGCATGGACAGTGACTGCAATGAGCCATTAACAACCAATCTCATAATACAAAGTAATGATCATTTGTTACAAATGATTTGTTGTTGTTTAGTTGTTCAGTCGCGTCTGACTCTCTGCCACTGCCCCTCTGAGCTCCATCAAGTTCATGTTCATGGCTTCAGTGACCTCATCTATCCATCTCCGCCTTTGTCGTCCCCTTCTTCTTGTGCCTTAAATCTTTCCCAGCATCAGAGTCTTTTCTAGGAAGTCCTGCAGTCTCATAATATGGCCAAAATATTTGAGCTTCAGTCTCATGATCATAACTTCTAGTGAACAGCTTGTCTTCATTTCCTGAAGTATTGATTTATTTTATCTTTTTGTAGTCTAAGGGACTCTAAGCAGTCTTCTCCAACACCACAATTCAAAAGCATCAATTCTACAGTTACTTAGACTTCTTTATGGTCTAGCTCTCACATCCGTATGTTACTACTATGCAGACATTTGTTGATAGTTTAATATCTTTACTTTTTACTAGCTTGTCCAAGCTTGCCATTGCTTTCCTCCCCAAAAGCAAACGTCTTTTAATTTCATGACTACAGTCACCATCTGCAGAGATCTTGGATCCAAGGAAAATAAAATCTGTCACTGCCTCCACTTCTTCCCCGTCTATTTGCCAGGAATTGAGATTGCCGTTTGCCATAATATTCATCTTTTTAACGATGAGCCGCAGGCCAACTTTTGCACTTTCTTCTTTTACCCTCATCAATAAGTCCTTTAGTTCCTCATCACTTTCAGCCATGAGAGTAGTATAATCGGCATATCTAAAGTTGTTGATATTCCTTCCAGCAATTTTGATTCCGGCTTTGGATTCATCCAGTTTAGCCTTATGCATGAGGTATTCTGCATATAAGTTGAATAAGTAAGGTGACAATATACAACCTCGTCATACTCCTTTTCCGATCATGAACCATTTTGTTGTACCATGTTCGGTTCTGACTGTGGCTTCTTGGTCGACATACAGATTCTTTAGGAGGAGGATGAGATGTTATGGTACTCCCATCTCTTTAAGGACATGCCACATTTTGTCGTGATCCACACAGTCAAAGGCTTTAGAATAGTCTATGAAGCAGAAGTAAATGTTTTTTTTAGAACTCTCTTGCTTTCTCTATTATCCAGCGGATATTGGCAATTTGATCTCTTGTGCCTCTTCCTCTGCGAAACCCGCCTTGCACATTTGGTAGTTCCTGGTCTATAGTGTATATTGTTGGAGTCAAGCTTGTTGAATCTTAAGCATTACCTTGCTCTCATGTGAAATGAGTGCAATTGTTCGATAATTGGAGCACTCTTTGGCACTGCCTTTTTTGGGGATTTGGATCTAGACTGACCTTTTCCAGTCTATTGGCCATTGTTGAGTTTTCCAAATGTGTTGGCATAAGGCAAGTAACACTTTTACAGCATCATCCTGTAGAATTTTGAATCGTTCAATTCCGATTTCATCACCTCCTGCAGCCTTATTATTAGCAAGACATCCTAGGGCCCATCTCACTTCACTCTCCAAGATGTCTGCCCCCAACTCATTGGACAAATTATTGACAAATGATTTATATTGTATCTACTTTGTCTGATGGTTTTCCATCTTTTCTTCATTTTAATGTTCAATTTTGCAACAAGAAGCTCATGGTCTGAGCCTCAGTCAGCTCCAGGTCTTGTTTTTGCTGACTGTATAGAGCTCCTCCATCTTTGGCGGCAAAATATAGTCAATCTTATTTCTGTGTTGTCCATCTGGTGATGTCCATGTGTAGAGTCATCTCGGAGGCTGTTGGAAGAGGGTGTTTGCTATAACCAGAGAATTATCTTGACAGAATTCTACTAACCTCTGACCTGCTTCATTTTGTACTCCAAGGCCAAATTTGCCAGTTATTCCAGGTGTCCTATGGTTCCCTACTTTAGCATTCCAATCTCCTATGATGATAGTAACATCTTTTCTTGTTGTTCTATCTATGACGTGTTGAATGTCTTCATAGGACTGGACAACTTCAGCCTCTTCGGCAGCCGTGGTTGGAGCATAGACTTGGATCACTATGATATTAAATGGCTTGCCTTGAATTTAAATCATTCTGTCATTTATTGGGTTGTAACCGAGCACTGCTTTGGCCACTCTTTGATTGACTAGGATGGCTACTACATTTCTTTTGCGGGATTCTTGACCACAGTAAAAGATCTGGTGGTTATCTGATGTGAAATGTCCAATTCCAGTCCATTTAAGTTCACCAATTCCCAGGATATCAATGTTTAACCTTTCATTCTTGACCACATCTAGTTTGCATTGGTTCATCCGCAGCTGGGTGTCCTTTCGGCTTTGGCCCAAACACTTAATTAGATCTGGTGTTTCTTGTACATGCCCTCTGCTATTCCTCAGTAATGTGCTAGGCACCTTCTGACCTGAGAGGCTCATCTTCCTGTGCCATATCATTACAAATGATAACTGCACATAATTACAAATAATTGAACCATTCAGGTTTAAAAATCATGATGTCAAATATACAGGAATACAAACTGATCAAATGATCATACAATGTAATTAACTTATATACTATTGTTCTTTCATCTCAGCTGCCAGGAAATCTGGTTCCGGCATCAAGCCCGAGGCAGGGTTGTCAGCTCAGGAGGAGCCACAGGAGGATGTTCTGGATTGTACCACTGTCCCTTAGGATCTATGTCAGCATCAGAGGGCTCGGGATATGAAGAGAAGGATGTTCAATTTATGTGGTCAGTAGGGGGACTTGCTCGGTGATCCGCCATACCTGCATTCAACCCCACTGCCTCCCTCTTCCATCAGATTGAATTTCACCCGGGCCCTCCTACTGGACAGACAACAGGTCATTGCCACCACCACCACCACCTCCTCCCACCACCAGCAGCATCTCACCTGCTCCTCAGCCGCTCACCACTACACCACCACCACTTATTCTCGCTGCGATGACTGGCCCGGGAAGGAGACAGACCTCTCACCCACCATTGGAGGCTACTATGGAGGAGATGCCGGTCCTTATGCAGAGACAACAGGACACTATGCAAAGACACCTGACCAGCATCTCCTTCAACCAGGCCTCGGTGGGCCACAGGAGGCTCTATAGGGAAGTGAGGAGACATGGAAGATGGAGAGCTACATGGCCAGGTTGCTCCAGGTGGTGCAGAACCAGAGCTCACTCACCAAACTGAACATTGACATTACACGGCGTGCTCTGGTTGCCAGCACAGCCTCATTCACCCCAGAGACCTCCCACAGCCTGGCCCCTCCTCACATACCTCCATGTCCCCCACACCTGAGCCTGCTGCTACCTAATGGGGGGATGTCTCTCCCTGAAACACCTCCTATACCAAGGAGAAGGCATGGTGGCAAGGGGAGTGGGGACTCGATGTTCAAGCAGAGAAGGGGATAGAGGCTGCATCTATGATTTGAAAACAAAAAGGTACCAGAATCAGATCTCTAAATAGAATATAGCACAATTAGTACATTTAAATGGAAGACAAAAGCCAAGTTTGCCAACAGGGCTATGGCTAACGAAGACTCTATTTTGCAATATTGTAGCAACCAACTAAAAAAACAAAACTTTATTAATTACAAAAAAACAGCTATATACAAAATTTACAAGAACAGGCTGATTTATGGAGTATCAGTAATTATTAATGCCCCTGATGGGGACAGTCCCTCCTAAAAATATATATAGGAAGGGAACCAAAAATGTCTGTATACACCAGGTATAAATAACTATGCCTATAGTAAACAACAAACTAGTTGATAAGATTGTTGACTTATTAGTGTTGAGACAGGAGGGAGGGGGTAAATGAGACACAAGGGAAGAAGTAGACAGGGGAAGAGACTCTCAATGAGCGCCAAAGGCGATCATTGCGAGCCAAGCGATGAGCGCCAAAGGCGCTCAGCGTGGGGCTCCCGATGATTGCCTAAGGTGCTCACATTGGGTGGCAAACAGCATTGCCAGGCTTAATATTTTATTTTCGGGCAAGGAGCTAGTGGTATCATAACAATCAGTAGTAATCTGATAACACCCATATATCAACGTGGCTAAAATTATATCAAATAGACATGGTAAGCGTCATCTTGGCCCACTGAATTTGGTCATAGATAAGCCACATCATTACTAATGGTCATGGCAAGTGATTTCTCATGACAGATTGACAGATACAGAATGGTAAGCACTGCTTGTAGATGAAGATCAGGTAAGTTGATTTATTGTTACAGTTACAGTATAAAGCACTGTACATGCAGATATTTTCTCCTACTTTTTTCAGAATATGATTAATTTTTTTCCTTTTTTGTTGTTTTTCTGATCACACTGTATATGTGTAATTGAATTGGATTAGACTATCTGGTAGCATCTGTTTAATTGAGCGGATAAAGACAAAATCTATGTGCATTACTGGTTACTTTTATTATATGAAGTATTGAATGATGAGATTTCTATTCATCTGATTATCGTTACTGTGGTGTAATGACCACATGTGACTCTAGAAGACGGTATGCATCAATATTATTATACAGTATTACCTCTAACCCTTTAGATTTTACCCGTTTTCCACTCAGCCTCTTGTTCTCTTGGAAATCTTGCATACCACACACATAATATTAATGCACGGTCAGATACATTTATGACTGTGCTCTGTGTATATAATACATTATTTAATTGTTATTCCGTAATCAATGTGTCAGTGTGTTTCTAATGGTTACGAATTTGGGACCTCAACATACATGACATTTACATAATGATAATATTTGAGTAAATAGGCAATATTTCTTTATGCTGGTGCACACAACACCTACAATTTGCATTTAGTGTGACATCATGATGAAATATTTAGCCTTATTATCAAAAACATTGTCATGTAAACAATACAGCCAATTACAGTGATACAGGTTTGGTTTAAGAGTAGTATACATGTATTAATGTATACATGTATTAATATGTCTCAAGTGTGTTTAAACACTATTTGATACTAGCGACTTGCTGGCTCATTGCGAAGCCTGCAATAAGCGCCTTTGGCGCTCATTGCAGTCTCGAAGCCCCACGGGCCTTGTGATGAGCGACGCAGGCGCTCATAACGAGGGCCGCAGTTGCGGGCCGCAACTGCGTTTCTCGAATTGCGCGACCCGCAAAGCGTGACAACATCTCGCAGTACAACAACTATTATAGTTGATGTTTATTTTATCACAAAATTCCAAATCATGCATGAACAAAAGTAATACTGAATTTTGGAAGACATATTACATTATAATACTGTTCTAGGTCACTATTCCACTGAAGGGTTGTTAATCATATCACATGTATTATTAATAAGCAATACAATAACAATAGCTGTAATTTCACATACTTATTTTTGGTATACATTTTGTCACATGAACAACAATGGCGTTGGACTTCACAGGACAGGTATACCCAAGATTCCCAGTGATGAGGGTAACTTTCCTGAGACTCCATCTGCTTCTCCACAGCCTCATTCTGTCATTGCTGGCGTTCCCCAATAGCTATTACACAATGATGCAATATCCCTTGTCATGATTTGTCCCTATATCTACATGTGCCTATAACACCCTGTTTCTTACATGCTACCTATGACAATCCAATGAATGCCCTGTGCTATATAGCGCAATACCTGTGAATTAGCAGCCCCATTTAGCCACAACCAGTGTCATCTACTCCTCTCTTTAAAGCCAGAGTCTGCCCATTGGGATATTTCTCACACTCCAGTGTATTACACCCAGCAGTATTGTGTAGGTAACATACCTTCCCATGCAGATATGATCAATACTCGGGTCAATTGATTAGCTAAGTAAAGATACTTACCAGTTTTTAGTGGTGTAACTTTACAATATAGGGGACCGAAAAGGACATATAAAAACATTTCAAAACATAATCTGTTTAGCAAATACCAGATTACATGAAAAGGTTCTAGATAATACAACATAAGTGAATCATCAGTTCACCTTTATTATAGGCATCTAAGGGACTTAAAGGCATAAGTATCTTTAATATATTTTTTTGCCATGGAACAGTTCAATAAATGGAATGAGCCAGAGTGGGAAAGAATAAAAAGCAGATAACCAATAAAAAAATGTAAATTGCATTCTGTGTGCAGCATAAAGAGGACTTGGATGTCAAAAATTCTCTGCATTTCCTTTTATCAGAATGCACTTGATATTAATAGACAAGGAGTGCTCATTAAGTACTCATCATTCCTGCATATTGTACATCTACAGTGACATTCAAGGACATGGAAGTCACCAGTCATGAATTTAAAATCACCATGAAGAAATTACGTTTCAGGGGTATGTAAAAGGGATCAATGTCATTGTGAAGGTAACACTTCAAAGAAAAGTATATCTCTGTTCACAGATACCACAATCTAAAGTTAATTATCAAAGCTGAATATAGCACATGACTTCAAAAGACTCAACATAAGCAAAAAAACATCTGAAAAACAGATAGATTAAATTATTTTTCTATTAATAAAGTAAACTGTAGAACTTGTTTTAGACTTTTATTGTAAATATTGCAAAAACAATAGATATAAACGGTAATTTTTATTAGATTTCAACAGTTTATAGATATATAGTAAAATCATATATTGCCACAAATTGTAACATTTTGCTTGTAGGTACCATTGCTTAAATCTTAACCTATATATGGCATGGACAGAAGAAAGAATAATCAGTTGATAAACAAAATGTAAATTGCTGCAGAATCAGCAAAAAAAATAAAAAATTCTAACATGATAAAGGTCAGAGCTGTCAACATGTTTCCACCTAGTAAGCCTGAACACTCACTATTCCCGCTCAGTAGGTGATAGTTATTCATAACAGACGTTAGTACATCAACAACCCCCATAAAATCAGCATCTGCATTTCACTACAGTTAAAATTGTTTGTTTAGGGTGTTTTTTTACTCATTGTAATTATGTGTATATTTATATATAGATATGTATTTATTAGTAACATATTTTCTAACAATTAATACTCATTCTTTCAAATAAACATAATATGTCAACCAAATATTAAGAAGTTGTATGTTCCCTTTAGTGAGTAAAGGTGAAAATACCCTATTTGTTTTTTCATAATGAGAACTTTGATTTCCCATCCTGGATAATACTTATTATACAATGTCTAAAAGCATAAATCCTGTACATTTTTTAGAAATATCATAGCTTTATCATAGCAGGAAGAACATACTTTGTTTCTGTCCTCCTGCGTGATTGGATTTCCATTTTGGATCTAGAATTATTTGATTTCTCAAAGGGCTCATTTGTTAAATAGTGTCTGTCAGTAAACACCTCTCTTTCTCTGGTACAGGGCTAAGTTTAGGCCTCCAAAGGTGTTCGCAAAAAATCCATCCCGTACATCAATCAGGGTTAACTTGGCAGAACTTGTTTTTGTAAAAAGTTTGCATTCAACACGATCAGAAGAAATGAAAGCATGACTAGGAGAGCAATTATTCTATATCCTTAGAAATGTATAAGATACAGTGCCTTGCAAAAGTATTCACCACCCTTGGCATTTGTTTTGTTGCCTCACAACATGGAATTAACATGGATTGTTTGAGGATTTATTTATTTTGAAGCAAACAACAAATAAGACAAAATAACAGAAAAAGTCAATGTGCATAACTATTCACCCCCCTAAAGTCAATACTTTGTAGAGCCACCTTTTGCGGCAATCACAGCTCCAAGTCGCTTTTCATAAGTCTCTATGAGCTTGCCACATCTTACCACTGGGATTTTTGCCCATTCTTCCTTGCAAAACTGCTCCAGCTCCTTCAAGTTGGATGGTTTGCTCTTGTGAACAGCAATCTTTAAGTCTGACTACAGATTTTGTATTGGATTGAGGTCTGGGCTTTGACTAGGCCATTCCAACACATTTACATGTTTCCCCTTAAACCACTCAAGTGTTACTTTAGCAGTGTGTTTGGTGTCATTGCCCTACTGGAAGGTGAACCTCCGTCCTAGCCTCAAATCGCGCACAGAGTGGTACCGGTTTTGCTCAAAAATATCCCTGTATTTAGCACCATCCATCTTTCCCTCAACTCTGGACAGTTTTCCAGTCCTGGCTGCTGAAAAACATCCCCACAGCATGATGCTGCCACCACCATGTTTCACTGTGGGGATGGGGTTCTTTGGGTTCTTTGGGTGATTTGATGTGTTGGATCTGCACCAGACATAGCGATTTCTTTGAGTTCAATTTTAGTCTCATCAGACCAGAGCACCTTCCTCCATACATTTTGGGAGTCTCCCACATGCCTTTTCGCAAACTCAAAAGATGCCATTTTTTTTGCTGAAAGTAATGGCTTTCTTCTGGCCACTCTGCCATAAAACCCAACTCTATGGAGCATACGGCTTATTGTCGTCCTATGTACAGATACTCCAGTCTCTGCTGTGGAACTCTGCAGCTCCTCCCGGGTTACCTTAGGTCTCTATTCTGCCTCTCTGATTAATGCCCTCTTTGCCCGGTCTGTGAGTTTTGGTGGGTGGCCGTCTCTTGGCAGGTGTTCTGTTGTGCCATGTTCTTTCCATTTGGTTATGATAGATTTGATGGTGCTCCTGGGGATCATCAAATATTTGGATATTTTTTTATAACCTAACTGAATTGTACTTCTCAATAACATTGTCCCTTACTTGTTTGGAGAGTTCCTTGGTTTTTATGGCAGTGATTGGTTAGTGGTGCCTCTTTATTAGATGTTGCAGATGTTGCAAGGTGTGTATATGTAATGACAGATCACGTGACACTTAGATTGCACACAGGTGGACATCATTTCACTAATTATGTGACTTCTGAAGGTAATTGGTTGCACCAGAGCTTTTTATGGGCTTCAAAACAAAGGGGGTGAATACATACGCACATGCCAATTTTCAAAATAGTTTTATGTATAAATGTTTCTCATTTCACTTCACCAACTTAGACTATTGTGTTCTGATCCATCACATAAAATGCAGATTAACAAAACATTGAATTTAAGGCTGTAATGTAACAAAATAGGTAAAAAGTCAAGGGGGGTGAATACTTTTGCAAGGCACTGTATATCTTCTCTGGTGACCAGGGCCTCTAAGGATACAGCAATGTTGTGTCTACAAAAGCACTTGAGTAACAGGTGGCAGAGGTTATGTCTGAGCAATCCTCCTCAGCCGGCTCCCAGGAGGAAACTACAGAAAGGATAAGGATCTTTACTTGAAGACGAGCATAATCAAGGGAACATATGGGTTAGCGGGATCCCTGAAACAGTTGCCCAGCTAGCGGACTATCATCAATGCCTCTTTCAGAAAATGAAACCTGACATTTCTGAGCACATTTCTACTGCTGGACAGAGTTCACCTAAGCCACCAGGTTTTTTTGCAAATAGACCCCAACATGTGATAATGAAATTTCAATTCCTCGTGTCTGATGAGCCTCCTGTGAGAGTAGGAAAGGCGACATCCCATAATAAGAATGATTATGCTGACTTACAATTTTTCTAACATCTGATTCTCTCCACAATGGTAAAGAGGAGAGAGTGTAGACTCATTACCAAAGCATTACAGACTCAAGGTATTAGATATTCTTGGGACTTTATATTTAAACAGATATTCACATACTTTGCTCCCATAGAAAGGCTCTGCAACAGAATACCACATCCCAGAGATTACTAGATTCACAAATAGAAGTGGGATTTTTCAAAGAGCAGGCCAGTCTACAAGAAGCAATAGACTATCTGGTCCACCAGCAGAATCCCCTGTAACAAATGGGATCAAAGAACCCTCCACCCAAAATAAAGTGCCAACCTCTGATGAAAGTGCAGTGCACCATGACCTTACACCTTGATGAATTCAGTAGCTGTAGCAGCTGGTTGGCATCTTTGATTTCAGCGGTTCGCGTGTCCTCTGCTTCTTGAATAACACAGCTTTGTTCTTCCTCAGAATCTTTCTTGACTGGCTCACTAACCTTTATTTGGCTATGGGTCACAACCGTGGAAATCTCTGGTGGTTCTGCTTTTCTGGATACTTCCCCTTTGATTGATTCTGTCAGAGAAAGGGATCCATCAGCGTTTTCAGGTACTGACGGAGTAGCTTCTATTAACTCTTTTATAGGTGTTTTATCACCTACAGTCACATCTGGTTCTACACAAAATTTCTCATATTTTGTGTCCTCCAAAAGAGTTCCTTTCTTTTCCATTTCAAGGGCATCTGTTTTTTTCTGAATTAACTTTTAGGTCACCTAGTTCCTATGGAGTAATTTCATTGTTGCTTTCCTCTATCACCTCAACTTCCTGCTCTGGTACCTCTGGAGTATTTTTTTGCTGCTTTCCTATATTACCTGCACTTCCGGTTCTTTATCTGTTTCTTCAACTCAATCTTGTGTTACCTCTTGTTGAACCTCTTCCAAGGGCTGGTGAGCATAGCTGCTCCAATGTTTTCTCTTTCCTTGTCCTGGGGTCTTTAAATAGACCAATTTCTCCTCTACCTTTATTTATGCTTTTAGTTTAGGTGCTCCAGCTAACTGGGAATAGCTGGTCCTTCGATTGTTGGTCTGCCTTATCCCTGTTCCTACCTCTGAATTTGTGTCTAGCTTCCTGGCTATTGCTGGTCACAGTCCAGGTTTGGTTTTTCCAAGAACCCAGTAGCATGGTGGCCCCCCAAGGGCCTCCACTTGGCCTGATTTCTGCAAATAATCCTTTTCTCCTTCCAGAACCAGACTTCCCAAAGAATTAGTGCTCTCTAAGGGTAAACAACAACAATCCAAACAGCTGTATACTTCTAGGCCCTCCTGATGGCAGAATGCATCTTCTTCATCCTGGTTTCTGTCTGGTGGAATCTCAGGGCTCATCCCTTCTCCTGCCCCCTGGTATGTGGCTTGCTCCCTGACTGTTTTTATCAGCTGGAGCCCCACTACTGTTTAACAGTCCATGTTTGGTGTCTTCCCTCCAGTTGGACTGTAAATAATACTCTGTGTCTCCCACTGCCTTGTCATTGGCAAAGGGATCCCCACTGACTGGGTATGACTGTGCCCCCTGGTCTGTCTAAAAGCCCATCATAGACCACGGGGCAGACCAGGGAAATAGCACTGGGACCTTGACAGACCAGGGGGCACAGTCATTCCAGTCAGTGGGGATCCCATTGCCAATGACAAGGCAGTGAGAGAGACATTTACAGGCCACGTGAATGGAAGCCACCAAACATGGATTGTGAGAAACAAGCGAAGAATGACAATATTCTGTACCTTACCACTGAATATTCTAGGTAGAATTCGGGGGTCTTCTATGTCTCTCTCTCTTTTCATTGTTTTTTCCATTCTTGCTTTCTATCTGTATCTCTCTGCCTCCCTGCCCCTCTTAACTCCATGAAGTTGTTAAGAGCGTTAAACGGGGTCCTGCAAGAAAAAACTGTGTTATAGCAAAGCAGAGTGTTCATCAGGAATTGGCATAAAAAAACTGTTATATATGGACTAAGGAAAAAGTGCTCAAGTTCCAGATCCCTTATGAGTGACCGAATCAATGGGGAGTAGTTAGTGTCATGTAAATGTTCGTAATTCGCCGTAAGTTTGATCCCTAAATAGGGTATGTTGTCGGTTGTGGTGGGCAGATGATGTCTAATCTGTATTGTAACCCTGTCTTGAGCCGAGAGGTGAAATGGTAGTGCCATGGATTTAGTAAAGTTCACTCTGTAGCCCGCTAGGGTTCCATAGTTCTCTAAAAGTTGTGTCAAATGTTCCATGGAGGTCAAGGGGTCCGTAAGAGTCAGCAGTACGTCGTCTGCATATGCAGATACTTTGAAGGTTTTTCCCGCTACCCTTATTCCGTGTATGTGTGGATGTTGGCGTATGGCTTGTAAAAGCGGTTCTAGGGAAATAGCGAACAAAAGCGTGGATAGAGGACATCCCTGTCGTGTGCCGTTGTGAAGGTGGAATGGGGTCTTAGCAGCCCCTGTTATTAGGGTTTGGGCTCTCTGGTTGGTGTATAAGGCGCGTATGGCCTGGATGTATGCCCCCGGGAAGCCCCACTCCTCCAGCAGGCTAAACAGATATGGCCATTGCACCCTATCAAAGGCCTTCTCCGCATCCAGGGATAAGGCCAGAGAAGGCTGCTCTGATACCTGCATGTACCATGTGAGCACCGCCCCCCTACGTGTATTTTCGTACAATTGTCTGCCTGGTATGAACCCTACCTGATCAGGGTGGATTAGACGTGTGAGCATCGGCGCTAACCTGGCCGCCAGGATTTTTGCATATATTTTGAGGTCAGAATTGATCAGGGAGATGGGTCTATAATTTGCAGCCGAATCGGTATCTTTCCCTGGTTTTGGAATAAGCATAATGTTGGCCAATGCCATATCTGCGTCGGGTGCTCCGCCCGTCATGAAGTGGTTATATAAGGCGGTGAGATGAGGGGCCAATTCTACTTTGAATTTCTTGTAATAACCTATGTCGTACCCGTCAGGGCCTGGGGCTTTGTTCCCTTTTAAGATCACTATTGCTTGTTCTACTTCCTGTTGTGTGATCGGATCTTGTAGGACTGTGCTATCTGTATTAGTCATCTCAGGGAGTTTAATGCCAGTGAGAAGTGTACGCATTGCGGTGCGTATTTGTTCTGGCGTATTTAGTGCAAGGTGTTTCTGCCCATATAGGTTTGAATAAAATTCTGTAAACACCCTGTTTATTTCTTGGGGGGTCGTTGCGATTTCTTGAGTGAGTGTGCGTATTTTCGTGATGGGTTTGTGGTCCCTCCGGGGGTGTAGTGCTCTGGCCAATAGAAAGTCCATTTTGTTGGACTTTTCATAGAACAGTCGCTGAATGTAATGTGCCACCACCTCAAGCAGCACACTCCTGATCGAGTGCCTCAATGCCGAGATTTCTGCTAGTTTTTTTGCAGTGGGATTGTGTTTATGCTGTTGTTCCGCTTTTCTCAGGGCATTCTGTAATTCTATCAGTGCCTGTGTGTTGCTCTTTTTTTTGTGCGTTGCTGCTCTAATGAAGTGTCCTCTCAGAACCGCTTTATGAGCTGCCCATAACGATACTGCGCCGACTTCTGGCGTGGTGTTATGTGTGAAGTACTCTGTGAGGATAGTACGCGTGTCCTCGCATATGATGTCGCTACTTAACAGGCTTGTGTTAAGGCGCCATGACCAAGTGGCGGAATATTTGAGTTTGTCCAATGTGACTGATACGTCTGCATGGTCCGACCATGTAATACTCCCTATATCAGCATGTATGAGTTTGGACATCCCTACCCCGTTGAGGAAAATGTGGTCTATCCTTGAGTACGTTCCATGGGGTGTCGAATAGAACGTGTAATCCCGTGTGTCTGGGTGTTGGAGCCTCCAGGTATCTAGGAGTTGCGTGTCTGTAAGTATTGTGTGCAAGAGCTTGTCCTGCGCACCTCTCCCATGGGACCTAGGTGAGCCTGTTTTCGAGCTTCTGTCGAGCGCTGGACATGGAACAGCGTTAAAGTCGCCCCCACTAGTGTTATCCCTCCCCCACCGGCATTTATGATTGTTGTGAGAGTGTCCCAATACTTTGTGTTTGGTATGTTAGGTGCGTATACGTCAATGATTCTTATTTTCATGCTATGTATAGTGCCTGTTAGAGCGATGTAACGGCCCTCCGGGTCAGCTATTGTCTCCGTGACGTGGAGAGGGCAGTTTTTGTGTACCAGTATTGCCACTCCGGCGCGCTTGTTGAGCGCTCTCGCCTCGTGGGTCTGTGGGAAATGTCTGTCTTTCAGGGAAATTGACGCTGTCTTAGAAAGGTGGGTTTCTTGTATAAGTGCAATGTCTATTTTGCGTGATTTCAGGTCTCTCAACAGTAGTCTACGTTTGTTCGGGGTATTAAGTCCCTTAACGTTGAGGGGGGCGACCTTAAGGGCCATTTGTGTGTGACGTGGTGGTGTGTGCGTGTGAGCACCTACTTTGTAATGTGGTCTGTTTCCCACTAGTCTTGGGTGGATCCCCCTCGTCCGGGCTGCGGGCAACAGCGATACGTACTGCAATGTGACCACAAGGTCGTTTCGTAGGAGACCTCTACTGCAAATAGAAAGTACACTGATAATTATCAGGTCAAAAGCTTAAACTTAAACAAAAACATAAACAAGCATAAGCATAAACTTAAATACAACTCCGGTCTTACACCCTGCCAGAGACAGCAGGGGGCGTGGGTTCCCTTGTCCGAATAACGTGTAAAACCGGACGTGTCCTCAGTGAGAGGGCCGGTTAACTGCTATGGACAAGTCCGCTGGAGTCGCCGGCTCCAAGGCAGTATGCGATGTGTCTGTAAAAGTTTTTTGTGGTTCGCACGTGTCGGTGGGCAAGCAGGCGCTTGCGAATGTCTTAATCGTTTGGGACTAGATAAAAGCAAAAGTTCCTTTGTTACCTTACTAGGTATTCTGTAGTGGTAGGTTGGAGGCTAGGTCTCAGAACGGGGATAACGTTCTGATCCGGGGTTAAATGTCCTTTCTGAGTTGGTTGCTTGGTTAAGGCCTTTATGCACCTGGGGGGGGGGGGGGGCCTAGCCATTGTCATGGCTTCTTAATGTTCCCAGAGCCAGTGAGTGGTCACCCCTTCTGTGGTCATCTGTGGAGTTCATTCTTTGCCTCTTAGGGGGTGAGCGTCTTCTTTGTTCCCTCGGAAGTCTCATGTGGGTCTGCGCTGTGTCCGTGGCGTACCAGTCCATAATGCGCACCTCTTTGAGTTTCAGTGCCCTGATAAATGGTGGCACGTCTCTGTGTTCTGCTATGATGTGGTTGATCCCTTTAAGTGTGACGATAAGGGCCAAGGGGAAGCCCCATCTGTATTTGATGTTTCTGGCCCGCAGTTGGTCAGTAATTGGCTTCAGGTGTCGCCGTGCTTGAAGAGTGAGCCATGAAAGGTCTTGGTAAATCTGTATCTCGTGCCCATGGAACAGCAATGGCGACTCAGTGTTTCTCAGCATCTTTAGTATACGATCCTTATCTGTAAAGTAATGTAAGCGACATATGATATCCCTTGGGGTATCACCATTGTTACTCTTGGGTCTAAGTGAGCTGTGCGCTCTGTCAAATTGGATCGGTGCTGATGGTGGTTTCTCTAGAATTAAACTAAATAGTTCTTGCAGGGCTGCTTGAATGTTTTCAGCCTCCGTTTCGGGTAGGCCCTTTATCCTTAGGTTATTTCTGCGCCCCCTATTGTCTATATCATCCAGTGATCTCTGAAGCTGTGACATTTGGGCGTCATGGGCATCTAAACAATCTGAGAGGGCTGTAATTTGGGTCTGCACACATCCCCTATCTCCCTCTAGGTCCTGTACACGGAGGCCTACCTGCCTGATGTCTGCGCCCAGTACCTGCATCTTGTGCTGGAATGAAGATTCAAATTTTTGCAGCATAGTAGTGAGCTCTGCCTTAGAAGGCAAGTTCTTAAGCAGTTCCTTTAACTCTGGGTCCGCTGAGGCTACTGATGCCTCCGATGCTGCAGGGCTGGATGGGTTAGAGAAGCGCTCTCCCGCCATCGGCGCCATATTTGCTTCACTGTGTTCCGTCGTGCGGTCGGCGTACTCTTTAAAAAGTTTAGAAACCAAGCCCGGTTTCTCGGCGGGTACCTTCCCGCTGCTTGTGTGGGCACTCTGGGTCCGTCTGGGGTTCCCCATCTTAGTTTGTGCTTGAGTTCCTGCTATTTTATTGCCTGCTTTGCCGGAGCCGATCTAACATGCGGCCATCTCAGCTGACGGTCGGACACGCCCCCTTATAATCTTTAATTTAATTGTATAAAACTGTGTTCCAAAATCTACCTGCTTTTTAATCCAGAAGCGCAGCTAGATACACAATTAACTTATTTTTATATATATAGTAAATAAATAGTACATCTGTGTTCACATTTGAATGTCTAAAACAAGGTAAAAAACCTGCTTCCAGCTCAGAATTCCGAGAAAATCAGTTATTACACTGCAATCTGGGAAGCTAAGCCGGGACATGCCTTGCTCTTCAATCCATAGCCATTATCAAACATGGCTTTCTTTAAGCTTATGCATGCTGTATTACACAGCTTTAATGCAAAACCAAGGTTGGAATAAACACACGCTGAGTATCCAATCCATGTACAGCTGTTGCAAGCTTATTGGCTATCATCAGCATGGAGTGGGATCTCAGCCTGTGTTGTGGACTTTATGAGTAGGTAGTTCACCACAACAATCATTTATAATATAAAACAAAATATTGCTCCTTTTGCCTCTGCAAACATACATTTGATAAACGTTTGTCCGCCACGAAAGGTGAATTATATCACTACACCAAAACTGTTTAATTTATATATAAATATATATTATATACATTTGTTTGTTGGTTTTACTGAACTTTTGTCATAACTGGTGAAGAAAAATTGGTGTGTGAGGAAGTCTCTACTGAGCATACTGATTTCATTATTAAATTCCAACTAATAAATGCACAAATTACTCATAACCTGACATTTTTTACACAAATTCATTCAGCAAATTTTTCCTGTGAGCAAAGTTTCATCACCCAAAAATTAAACATAAAACAACTCAATTTTAGTTGGGCAGGTTTCATGAAAGTTAGCAAAAAATATTCTGAACCCCAATCCGTTCTCAATTACAATATTTCAAATAGATATTAAACCTATGCAAAGTTATATGGAAATGAGAAACGTGTTTATAATGCAACCTCAAAAGAACATTAACTATTACAGCATGACTACACCCATGTATTTGTGAAGCTTTTATTTTTTTATTCATTTCACAATAAATAATTGATAATTGTTTAGATAAAATGAAATATCATGGTTAACAAGTTAATTCATGCTGTTTATATCTTATTTATTTGCAGAGATAAATTATAATAGCATTTAGCAACTATGCACTTTTGCTAAGCTTTCAATTAAAAGCCAATGTTATTGGGTTTAATGAGGTGAGTCAAATTAGAACATTGGAAACTAGAAACTTTCTTGAGATGTTACAGCTAATATTACATTTGCCTTAGATCAAGCAATGTTATTGGGTAGCTTAAACAGGTAGGGACTTTCAGATGCAGTTACTTGCTCCTCATTTCACACAATGTTTTAGCATCATGTCAATTACAATTTAACAACTCTTATACATTGCCTTTTGGGCGTTTAATTAAATTATTTTCCATGGTTCCTGAATAAAGTCACATAGAACAGTCATTTTAAGCAAAAGTCTCCAAATTGGAGTTATGGTAACCACTGAATAAACTGTAATGTAGATAGAAACAAATATATAAATAAAAAGATCATATAAAGTTCAACATATAAAATTTAATTATGTCCAAGTGTTGACCTGTCTCCACCCACATTGTCTTTATGCTTGCATTAAAAATATTTATATAGGGCTCAATTTTCATAGCTCCCTTAGGAAAACTTACATAGTAAAACAGGGCCATATTCTATTAGCTGCTCGCAAATGCCTCAAATGTAAAAATTTGGCTGCGGGTGTATTTTTTAAATAAATGTTTAGATGTATTCTATTGACTCCAGCTGGCAAATTCCGTCAGCAAGGCTGAACCCGTAAGCCCTGGCTTTTTAAGTAGGATTTCAGGGTGCGTGATCATATGATCTGAAAATATTTAAGCAAGCCCATATTTTACTTCTTAAACACTTACAATACTTCTTAGACACATCCAACAGTAAATGAGACCGTCATCATGACATCAGTAAAACATGGGGTTTATACTTAAACTTCACTCAGAGACTACAAATTAATTAGGGCCTCATTCAATTATCGGCCGTAAATCGGCCGTAAGGCTGCGATTCCTTGCGGGGGTTCAGTTAACTCGCGATTTTATTATACGGCCCCGCAGGGATCTCATCTTACGGCCGGCCGCATATCTTGGAACCGGCCGTAAGCTGTGAAATATAAAAACTGAAAAATAAATTCAAGCCTGCACTGTACAGCTCTGTAAATGCTAGGGATCATATTGGGGGACATGAGGATTAAAAGAAACCCACTCTCAAGCTTGCACATCTGCCCAAACCCGAGTTGACATTAACTCTTTATTTTCCGGCTGCGGCGTGGGTGTGTCTGAGGTGCTCCAAGCACTCTGGACTTTTTACATGGATATTTTACGGATATTAAAAATAAAATATTTTACGGATTTGAGTACAGGATAATTATGTGCTATTTTTTCTAACACCTAAAATCCCTTTATAGTCTTCTCAAAGTGCAGGATGGCTTTATTTGAGCTATTTTATGTGCTTAATTGGTGCTAGCGAGACCTCTTTCCTGCAAGTAAGCTGCGGCTCGCTTTTAGCCTTGCAGAGAGTTTTCCCGGAGCAATTGAATTGCAAATCTCTTGCGGCCGTTTTAGATCAAAGGCATTCCTCCGGCGCGAGCGGCCGCAAGAGATAGCAAGGCACCGGCCGCAAGCCTGCCGGAGCCTCCGGCCGTAAGGGAATAGAATAGCAGAATAGCTTGCGGCCGGTCCTTGCGGCCGCTAATAGAATGAGGCCCTTAGAGTTGAGAAGTAAATTCAGCGATCAGACTTGCAATCCAGCAATGTAAAAATCAATAAAATTCATTAAAGCAACTGTTCTAGCCCATGCGGGTTCCATGATATGTATTAACCCCTTAAGTTCCACAATCCATTTCACACAAAAAAAAAACATAAAAAAATGTAATTGCATATTTGTGGTTTTGAGACTGGTCTGCAATTAATTCTAATGTATTTCTATGCTTTTTCATATATTTAAAGTACAGTATTATGTGTTTAATAGTTGTTAAGGCTCTAATAATTGATTGAAAATGCTTTGCGGGTCCCTTGAGTACTCTGAATATTTTTGACAGAAACGTGACACTTTTTTCATCTGCGAGTTTCTAAATATTTGCGAATTAGAGCTGCAAATCTATTAGAATATAGATTTTGTGTAACTTTAATTGGTTAGCACTCGTAAATCTTGAGCTGTGCTAAAACTAATGCAGTTCTAAGGCCAAATTTGCATCTTTGACTGTTCCGTATTGATTGTGGGCGGGTAGCTCATAATAGGAATGCGAGAACATAATAGAATCTGTTGCCATTTTTTACTGTGGTTTTAAGTGTGTATAATTTTACTAATTGGGAAATAGAATAGGGCCCATAGGCACCAATTCTAATCGAGCACTGTAATTTGTGGTATACTTGAAAATCGGCTGCGGAAGTTTTTTTTACTATGTTACGAGTTTATGTTAATCTTTTAACACACATCCGTATATCCTGCCTTGTCCGAAGCGATTTCAGTGTAGGAAGTATGTGTTCACTATTGCACCAAACCAAGCTTTACAGGTGAGAAACAGTTCTAGGAACCAACGGAAAATGAGAACATCATGATTATTACAATGAGTGAGAACAAGCACTGTGATTGCAGAAATAAACTATATATATTTATAAATATATAATTTTCTATTTAGTGATTTAATATATATTCAAGGGGAGTTTAGGATGAGGAGGGGGGTTGAGGATGGGGGGGTTAAAGATGAGGATGCAGGTTTGAGGATGAGGAGGGGGTTGAGGATGGGGGGGTTGAGGTTGAGGAGGGGGGTTGGGGATGAGGAGGGGGGTTCAGAATGAGGAGGGGGTTGAGGATGAGGGGGTTGAGGATGAGGATGGGGGGTTGAGGATGAGGAGGGGTTTTAGGATGAGGACCAGGGTTTAGGATGAGGAGGGGGTTGAGGATGGCGGATTGAGGATGGGGGTTGAGGATGAGGATGGGGGGTTGAGGAGGGAGGTTGAGGAGGGGGGTTGAGGAGGGAGGTTGAGTAGGGAGGTTGAGGAGGGAGGTTGAGGAGGGAGGTTGAGGAGGGGGATGAGGAGGGGGGTTGAGGAGGGAGGTTGAGGAGGGGGGTTGAGGAGGGGGGTTGAGGTTGAGGAGGGGGGATGAGGAGGGGGATTAGGATGAGGAGGGGGGTTGAGGATGGGGGTGGAGGTTGAGGATGAGGAGGGGGTTGAGGATGGGGGGTTGAGGATGAGGATGGGGGGTTGAGGTTGAGGAGGGGGGTTGAGGTTGAGGAGGGTGATAAGGGAGGGGTAAAGAAAGAGACACAGGGAAGGTAGGGGAGAGAAATAGACACAGGGAAGGGAGAGGGGGGAAGAGACACAGGGAATGGAGAGGGGGAAAGAGACACAGGGTAGGGAGAGGAGGGGAAGGGACACAGGGAAGGGAGAGGGGGAAGAGACACAGGGTAGGGAGAGGAGGGGAAGAGACACAGGGGAGGGAGAGGGGGGAGAGACACATGAGAGGGAGAGGGGGGAAGAGACACAGGGGAGAGAGAGGGGGGACACACAAGAGGGGGACACAGAGGGCACAAGAGGGACACGGGGCAGCACATTTCCCACCCTTGGCTTATACTCGAGTCACTAAGTTTTCCCAGTATTTTGTGGTAAAATATGTGCCTCGGCTTATACTCGGGTCGGATAATACTCGAGTATATACGGTAGAGTTTAATTTTCTATTTTAGCCAATCTAAAAGCTTTTTTGCAAGTCTTGTTATATTCCTTGTATTCATGTAAAGTTGCCACTATACCCTCTTTCTTATGTAACTTAAATGCCTACTTTTTAATCTTTATCAGGAATTTTAAATCATTGCTAAGCCACATAGTTTGCAATTTACTTCATTTATTTGTATTGTCACATGGTATGTGCTGATAAATATGTTTATTTAGTAAAGCTTTAACTGTTGTGCATTTAGGTTCACTATTTTTACCTGTCAGTTCTTTGTCCCAGTCTATAAGTTGTATTTCTACCCTGACAGCCCTATTAAATTCCCACAACGTGAAAACCTGTAGCCCGTAACGGAGCCCGCTAGACTTATGGCTATTAAATTGGCCTCTTACAGCTACCCACAAATGGCCGCGGGTTACAGGTGGAAAAACCCTATGGGCTGTCGAAATCGGACTCTGTTGCCACAAAGCCTTTGATCTGACAAGCCCGTAAATGTTATAATCGCAAATTGCTATTAATTTGCTACGTGTCCCCAAAGAAGCACTGGCATTCAAACACATAAACGGCAAATGGAGGCAAAAATATTACAGGCACCAAATAGGACCCGCAAAGGGTTTGCAGACAAGTTCTCAACACTGTAAAAGACAATATAAACACACCAGTGGACTTTAAAATATGGGGAAAGTAATGAAAGGCATTACAATTACTTGCACAATAATCCACAAATAAAAAATAGGGATTTCAAATTATTATTATTTCATCATATGTTGGAATGGTCATGCATATGCCAATATGAAAAGCCATGCTGCAACATGCATCAAGCAGTTAAAGACACACTACCAGATTAAATAACAAAAACATTAAACTGTTGCCATATTAACCCTTTCTAACTCACAGAGGCTCTACGTGTACCCTGGAATATAAATATAATTGCATATTCATCTATCTAGCTCATCACATGTTCAGTGGGAAAAGAAATGGTGGCCAAATTACACCGCCACATCACATATATCAAGTACCATGGGAACATTTTATTATTTGTTGTTCAGTACTTCAGTCATGTCTGACTCTCTGTGACCCTTTGGACTGCAGCACATTTAGCTAGGTCTCTGCCTGTGCTGTTCCACAAGGTTTGCATGCCAAAGATACTGGAGTGGGTTGCCAGTTCCTTCTCTAGTGGACCTTGATTTGTCTTACCTCTCTGCTATGACCTGCCCACCTACAGTGGCCATACATGGTATTGCTCACAGCTTCATCCAGGTACACAAGGCCCTTCACCAGCACCACTTAGCAATCCACAAGGGGACCATACACCATACTAATGTAAGTTAATGAATAGTAAAACATAATGGGAGGTCACCAAAAGGCAATGGGTATACATCTTGGCACATGGCCACCAGCAATGGCGTGAGACTTTCCAGGATGGGCATAGCGAAGATTATGCCAGATGGAGGGGCTGTTGATCCAAGTGCCTCTGCACAGCCTCCATGTGTTTTTGCGGCCCCTCCTGATGGGTTAGAGTAGATTAGTGTGGTGTATGTTCCCCTGGTCCCCTTCAGGATTGCTAAGTGGTGCTGGTGGTGGAGGGGCGTGTGTACTTCAATGAAGCTGTGAGATATACCATGCAGAGTCCCTTTAATGTGCATAGCACTTGTCTAGATCTGCTCAATGAAACAGATGATTAAACCTCTGGGCTGAGTAATCCAACACAGTTTCACACATACAGTGTGACAAAAAAAAAATCTGAGTGGTCAACTAAAGAAAGGAGGAGAGGAGGATAAAAAATAATAATCGACATGCATGTACTGTATAGTGCTAAATACTGTAACTGTAACAATATACCCACTCACCTGATTTCCATCTGCAAGCATTACTAACTATTAGCTAGGTCTCTGGATAACTCACTGGCCATGACCATTAATAATGATGTACTATCACCTTCTCCGTGTGATATTGTTCATCAACATTGATATCACATCCATAACCTATACAGCTTTTGGCACATGTTAAAGGGTACTCATGATAACAGTAATAGGGGAAAATACCCATTAATACGGATAGAACACAAAGGTCAGTAGCCAGATTCAATGTTACATACCCAAGCATCTGTTCTCAGACTGATATTGAGGTCAGGATCACATGCTTCACTAGTGCATATATTAATGGTGGCTGTCATTAACATGCCATTGTGAGACTTTGCAAGTCCACCGCCATAGCGATATTTGTCTACATTTAAGCTAACAACAATCATGTCCTAGATATCTGGATATATGATATATTTAGAATTGTGTGAGCTACCTGTTAAGGAGGGGAGGACTTTCATTAAAGGAATGTCTACCTGAGAGGCACTATGAAAACCTTACACCTCATACATTTCCTTAACAATGCTGGCAGATGCAGAAGATGCCTTCATGGACCTGAATTGCACCTAAAACAAAAACTTAACAACTACCAAATAATGCATTAAAAAATATATAGGGAATGCAGCATCTTTTCTCAACAGCATTCCTCAGTGACCATCAATTGGTGAAATGTTAAACAGAACCCTACGTGTCAACAGAGAAGAGGGTCATGGACCATGTGATGGGAGGTAGCCATCTGCATACAAAATATCACCATCACATAGACCAAGATCCAAGACTCTGTAGCCAGGCTAGATTAGGTTAACATTGTGACCAACAGATTGTCACTGAGGAGTGCTGTTTCGAAGGCACAAACATCTGTGCAGCCCCTAGGTCCTCCTCTGCCTAGACACTGGGCCCCGTGGCCAGCCACCATCTCCCTTTTGGTGGTGGGGATCGGTGGAGGCAACCCCCTGGCCAGGTAGGATACAGTCATCAGGTGGTGCCTCCTCTCCTCCCTATTGCGCATGGCCAGGCTGCGCATGACCTCCGTATGATTGGTGGAGATGCTAGCCTGGATTCCCTGGAGACACTCCACCTACTGTTGCATGAGGGCCAGCATCTCTGCCTCCTCAGCCAGGCGTAATGTTGGGGATTGAGGCCACTGGGGCATGGCCTGGTGAGGAGGAGGGTGAGGAAGTGGCGGTGGTGGAGTCCAAGTGGTTAGGTTCTGTGGCCCGGCTGGAGATTGCTGCATTATGTGCGGTGGTGTTGGTGGGCCCAGGGGTGGTGGTGGCAACCAGTCCAGTGCACTGCTGTGGAGGGAAGGGGTGGTTGCTGGCTGGGATGGTCCCTCCAGTTGGGGGGGCCTGGCAATAGGCTCAGTCTCTGGAGGAGGGACATACTAATATGTTGGCGCATTACAAAGAAAGGCTAATAAATAGTGGGGTCAAATCCTGGTGGTGTGGCCGGTGGTCCTGATGGTGACCCCACTGGCCATATTACATCCTCTTCCGAACCAGGGCCCTCGACTACACTTCTCTCCTCTTCCCCTGCGCTGGTTCTTGCTGGGCGGGGCCTTGCTCCTCCACTTCCTACTCCAATGGAGCCAACGGCACCGCCTCTGGCTCGCCACTGGACCCATTTTCTTGATGCTGAAAGAGAAAAAATAAAGGTATATGTTATTAGTATGATGAATAATACATTGTTTTGTGTGCATTCCTAACTATCTGAATCTAGGTTTGAACCTAGATGATTCTCCTAATTGCATCTCATAGATATGATCTATTCTTTGGTTCTCAGTCTTGAGCGTTCTTGGCTCCTAACCCTATCTTTGGCACACCAGTACATGGACTCTCTATTGCTTGATTACCGTTGTTGTGCCCAGGAATGACAGTGATTTGTCAGCTTAATGGATTCAATGACACATTCAGCTATCCCTTGTTAATTCCATGGAGCTGACAGTGTTCTTGTTGGTCATCATGTACATGTGTAGTGTGTATGATGTACATGTGGTGGCATGTTGGTGTATGTGATATTCACCTGACATGGAGGCTGGGTCCTGCTGGGCCACCAGACCTGAAGCTCCAGCGGCGGGCACCTGGCTCAGAAGTTCCTTGGCCACCCTCTCCCACTCATGTAGTGCATAGTCACGTTCTTCTTCTCCTTGGCCATTATCCTCCTCACCTTGGCCCTGTCGTCAAAACTGCTCACATCCTTTGGCGCTGTGCCCATTGCTGTAACCTCAGCCGCTACCTCCTTCCATGCCTGAGCCCTAGGCCCTGGCCTAACTTCCTTCCCCCCAGCAAGGATCCCGGGGCAGCTACGGATAGCACCAAAGAAGACCACATTCTCTCAGTGCGTGTAAGTGTGAGCCCTGTGCTTGCCCTTAGCCAACTGTGGAAGGGGATCTTCGTTTCTCTGACCTGTACCTGAAGCCTTTCCCTCCCACAAACTATCACCCCCCCCCCCCGTCCCTCTTCTAAGTGTGCCTGGTGCTAGGGCCACCCTGCCACCACCCACCTCCTCCTCTCCACTCTCCTCCACTTCCACCAGCTCCTGCTCCTCCTCCTTGTCCTCTTCCTAAGCCACCTCCTCTCCTCCACTACTCCCAACCTCCTCCTCCTCTCCTCCGATCCTCTCCTCCACTGTTTCCCAGGGCCACCTATATCTTCTCCTTGCCTCTCCTCTCTCCTCCCTAATCTCAAAAATAAAATAAGGATAAATCAAACAAAGTTTGGCTGTATATGTATGATGGGATTTTTTTTTTGTATTATGTGTATTTAATAACTGTTGGGGGATGTGGTCTGGTCAATGGGATGTTGAGTCACCTAGCTTTATGTGTCTCTATGTGTGCTCTTTAAATTATGTGTATTGCAACTATGTGTAATCTGTAAATATGTGTAATCAAGAATTAAGTGTAAAACTGTAAATAGTATAATAGAAATAAACAAAACCGCAAATTACTGCGCTCAAAATAATCCTACTCTCTCTGACTAAAAAACCTCCAACTCCGGAACCTGCGTTCTACATCGTCAGGAAATACAACACAGTCAATGAATGGGCGGGTGGATCGCAACTTTATAATCTCTCTCTGTCAATCATCTGCTGCTAAATCACTATCTACAGGCTGAGAGGCCTGTGTTGCACTACGTTATACCACGATTGGAACGTAACAGCCGATCGCATTGCGGCCAGCTACTTAACAGTTTGCTGTCTCTGGAGGGATTTACAGGCTTGCAGGTCCGGCCCGTTGGTCACAGCATTGTTGAATGTAATAGCTCTGTAACTCCGCCAAATTTAATATGGCCCATAGACTGTTAAACTTTGCCCTTTTAAAATTAGGAGTTTTTGTTAGCCTTACACAAAACATAAGCCTAACACCAAACTAGTATTAAGGCACAACTCGTTAATACAGATCCCCAGGGGTTAAAACATACTCATCTGGCCCTTAACTATATTTACAAGTGATCTCAACAATATTACAATATCATGCGCAATGATAATAAACCCCATCAATTTGTTGACAATCAGTAATGTAATACCTAACACTGACATATAATATAACACTTAATACTTTAATACTTTACTTTAGTGGCAAGGTCAGCACAAGTGCAGGCTTGCTTATGTATTCAGATTCAGGATGAATCCAGGTGTGTTACTGAAATGAATATCACAAAATTACTCACCTGGGCTCAATCAAAGAGAACAGAAATACACAATCAGAAACATTCTGCAATCCTAGACTACTGGTGCCACCCACAGGACAGGCCTCAACACCACTAGTCTAGGGTATGTACACATAAGAAAATAAACAGACACATTATCTTCCACATTTTGTTGTTAATTCAAATAAATTCCAAAGTTATTTCTAAAATCATAGTATCTCGTCTGTAACCAATTCACTCCCTTATTTCACCCCAGAGCAAACTGGATTTATTAAAAATAGATACTCAATTAAAAATGTCATGCAAGTCATATCAGCAACAGAACAAACTACAGTATGTCTGAATCATTATCTCCTGACCTTATTATTATTTACGATTCTGAGAAAACAGGGTCACATGACCACATTTGATTAGACTCATTACCTTTCAACATTTTTGCAACGTATTGCTTAACCTCTTTAGAGCTTTATATAATAATCAATTAATCAATGAAAAGATTTTCAAGACAAGGTTGCCCACTTTCTCCATTCTTGTTAACCTGGCTACTGTCCCATCATTTCAATGCCTAAACACCAATCAAATATTTCAAGTACTAAAATAGATGTGCAGGAATTGAAATTATGATCTTCTGTTTTTTCTTGCCATTCCTGCAACCTTTGATAAATGATTTTGGAACAATTGCAAGATTTAAGATTAACCAAAATAAAACAAAGGTTTTGTTTTTTAACAAAGAGGCAAGAGAGAATTGGGATATCCCCTTCGCATATAAATGGCACCTACCAAAATGAAATACCTGGGACTCATTACCCAACATAATTGTCCTCATAATATGAACTAATTAAACATAAGCTAGCTACCCACTTCTGGGGCTAGAATGGAACCCCCTGAGCCCATGGCCAGATTATTCATTAGGCCAACTAGGTAGCCGCCTTGGGACACCCCCATTTTAGGGCCACCCATTTTTTGGCTTAAAATACACCCAACATTTGTTTTTGGATTAAAAAAAGGAAATACTGCAGTTCACAGAATGGAACTAGAATTACAACAGGAAAAGGAAGTTACTGAGAGAGATATGGCAGCTTGGAACTAGTGAGTTTGAGAAGATATGTTAGATAGATAGATACATGCTATGTAATGTTAATTATGTGTGTTATTGTGTATGTATACATTAGTGTTATAAGGTCTCTATAGTTTTCATGTATATTGTGTATGAGGGCACTTTCTATAAATCTGCAGTGTTGGGGGCTGTGTAGGGAAACTATAAATATATACACATCTATAGTGTGTAGGCTATATCTATAGTGTGCAGAGCTGTGAGTGTTGGTAACATTTGGTGTTTTTATATCTATAATGTGAGGGAATTAGTATCTACCTGTCTGAAAGATCCTTGTATGTCTGCTGTGTACATATCTTTTATTTATATATATATTATTATTCCTCATGTTTTCAGGTGCTAACTGGGGCAAAGTGTAAGCTATTGTTAAGCATTGGCAACTATTTGTTGTACACAACACTGTTTTATTATACACATTGGATTATTGGAGCCTGTATCATGAGGAGAAGGGTGTGATGTCCAGGCCTTTGGTGCTCATCGCGAGGCCCGCAAGACTTAGAAAAAGGCAACACTTTGAAAAAAAGAAGGATTTAACAGCCACCATTTTTTTCAAGCCTGTAACTTAGAAGCCGTTCGGAGGCCCCCAAAAGACACCAAATTCATTGCGTGCCCCGCAAAGTAGAGGGGTTTAGAGGCTCGCACTAAGCACCGAAGGCGCTCACCGCGGCCTGCGATGAGCAGCAAAGCCACTCATTGCGAGGCTTGTGATGAGGCCTGTAAAGTAGACGGGGGGGGGGGGGGAAATCTGGCAATGAGCGCCGAAGGTGTTCATCACAAGGCATGCAATTAAGAGGGGGGAGAGCCTTGCATTGTGTGGCAAACAGCATTGCCAGGCTTAACATCTTATATTTACTAACAATAATAATGACCAAAACATTAAAGACCAAAACATTTTAATACAACAACCAACACATAATCATATTAATACATCCCAAACCATAACATTCCCATAAATGTATACATAAATCTATATATATAACCCCCCCCCCCTTTTTTTTTATTTTATTATAACAATCCAACTAGTAGCATAACAATCCCCATAGAAACGCAACCCTAAAAATTGCTGAATCCTGGGAGGGTGGAAAGGAAACTGCTCCAATGGCCGGCTGCACATTGGGGAGAAACTATCGCTGATGCACGCCAGAACTCCTCACATGTCCCGCCCCTCGACCAGCCAACCAATTAGCTCGTCCCAGGCTCCACTGGGTCAAAGGACCATCCTGTCAATCCCAGGGAGCCTGGGCTGCCATACAGGTCCCACATGACCCTAGCAGGATCCATACAGTGCAACATACATACAATCACTGAAATAGAACACCAGAATTGGGTAACAACAGGCCACAGCATTTATTTAAACATATTTACCAATAATAATAATGTCCAAAACATTCTAGGAGTAGCTCGGCCAGCGGCAGTAACCACCAAGAAACCTCAGGCTTATCCTCAAATTCCTTGTAGCGAAGTGCTAGGCACCCTTTCTTGTTGAGAAAGCTGATCATAAACTTGTTAACTTTAAGGCGAGCACCGTCCAAACGAACCGGGTCCCTGATGCTATGCCATACCCTCTAATCATCTGGGAACAAATTATAACCACGCCCAGGAACTTATCCTTCCACCCTGAAATATCCCTTTTCATGTCCCTGAATAGCCGCTTCATGAGTACCACCCCTAGGTCACTACCCCCAGCGTGAATCAATACAATGGATGGGCTACCAAAACTCAAGGTGTGGGAATTAACAAGCTCACCCACCCGAGGCCATCTCAGACCCTGTATACCGGCCCACTGCACCTGTATGTCCTCCTCTGGTACACCCAGTTGCAGGCCACCAGGCGAAACTGAAGCGAACTGCCGTGCCCAATACACAAATGAGTGTCTGATAATCCAGCACTGCTTCCTGGTGCCTGCAAAGGATAAGGAACAATTAGTACACGGCAGCCAAAGGCCTCACATAAATCTGAAATCGCTTTGATTCCCATCTCCCAAGTCTTTTAACTACTTCTTACGGCAAGACCAAGCCTGATGCCACTGTGGCTGCCCCAATGCGGAAGGAATAAGTACCCAATTCCACCCCATCTAAACCAAGGCGATTTATACATAACTTTGACACTTTAGAGATTTGGAACCCGCTTCACAACAAAGACCTTGGTCAAATCTTGCTGCCCAGCCAGTTTAAATATAAAGGCCAAGGACACCACCTGTCGCCCAACCGTGGCCTTTGAGCAACCCTCGCTCTTACTACTGAGCAGGAACCACAGCAGTATACCCGTCCTTTTTTCCTCTGAATCTGCGCCGCCGACTAACTTCACTAACTCGTTCCACCGCAACCAAACCTTTCTATAGGCATTCCACTTAGCCAGAGCCAAGGAATCCTTAACAAGCTCATTATCTCTGCGCTCCATACTCCCAAAGCTCCACGGGAAAGGCAGACACCCTGCTGCTCCGCCGCTAGTGCCAACTGCTGAAAGAGAACCTATAGCAATCAAGAAAGCACATCAGCAATACCGTTCTGAGCCTTAGAAAATTCCAGCCTTGTACATACAAGGTTTCTATTTAAATCCTATGTGCTGCAAAGTTTGAAAAGTTACGAAGCTATTAAATTAACTAAATGAGCTACGCAGCAGCTTCTCAACACAGAGAAAATCTACATGAGGAGTGACAGTCTGCGAGATGCTCTTGCAGGCTCCCTCACCTCATCAATTGCCGTGGGAGTCCTGAACAGGACCTCCGCGGCATTCCTAAATTTAAGCCCTGCCTTGGGGGTACTCCAACTACCCCCCCAGCACCTAAAATTAACCCCCCTCTATACTGGGGGTCCCCATCGGGACCCCCGAAGTGACACGCATTAACCACTTGCTGCAGGGGTCCATAGGGACCCCCGCAGACCCCCACATTAACGCCTAGCAGTGGGGGGTCCCTGATCGGCATCGATCAGGTCCCCGCTGCATTTAAAAATTTTAAGTAACCCGCCGCGGCTCCTTAAAGGGCCGTGGCACACTATTAGCCAATCCTGATGCAGCACCTAAAATTAACGCCCTTCTGTGCCGAGGGTCCCCATCGGGACCCACAAAGTGTCCCCTTATTAACCCCTTGCTTGCAGGACACACATTACCCCTTTGCAGCGGGAGTCCTCGATTGGCGCCGATCGTGACCCCGCTGCATTTCCAATTTCAAATTTTCCACCTCGCAGGTCCTTAAAGGACCTGCACTAAAAAATTTAACCCCTGCCACGGGGGGTACTATAAGTACCCCCCAGGCAACTAAAATTAACCCCATCACCTATGGGGCTCTATAAAGAGCCCCATGAGCCCTTAATTAACCCCATAACTCATGGGGGTCAATACAGACCCCATAAGCCATAATTAACCCCATAACTCATGGGGTCAATACAGACCCCTATAATCCCTTAATTAACCCTGTCACTCATGGGGGTTAATACAGACGCCCATAAGCCTTAATTAACCCCATAACTCATGGGGGTCAATACAGACCCCTATAATCCCTTAAGTAACTTTATAACTCATGGGGCTATGCCTATAATGAGGGTGTGTGCAAATGGTCCCCCAACTGTCGCCTGATCTCCATGACTGGTGTTTTTTCTGCTGGCTGGGTACCGGGAGACACAAATACTTACAATCCAGGGGTGTTCCTGTAGCTGATGGAAGGAGGTTTTTGGAGTGAATGTGGTCCCCTCCGCTCTGGGTCATGACATCTATAATTAACATTATTATTGCTGAATTTCAGTGATGGAATAACTTTACCCTTAGCATTTTGATGAGAACTCATTTTTTCCTAAACTACTGTACCCATTACAGATATTAGTAATCTTAAATATTTTATTTGGAATGGTAACTAGCCTAGTGCCTCCATATTCAAATTGTAATATGTATTATTATAATGGGGGTAAACTTTCTAAATTTTAAATTATACAATTTCACAACACACTATAGACTAGCAATAGCTTGGATTAAGAACTTATCAACATATATAGCATTTTACATTAATCGTGCACTCTTGAAGGCATATCTAAGTTTCCTGGATTATGAATGCATATAATAGAGGAGAATCAAGTAGTAGAGTAGTGTATGAAAACTTGCATGAAAAGATAACAAAATAAACATTTAAAAACTTACCTTGAAGTTAGCAAAATGTTTTGCAATTTCTGACAGTTGAAAATTAGAGTAAATACCCCCTTCAAACCCTAGCTAAATTAGCATAAATTCATAATTCATTTTGGAAAATCAGGAGGAAGCAAAGGCTGAAATATTTGTATCAAACTCTGAGGTTACCATGTGTGCTGTAAAGCAGCCTGGAATATGTAGTATGGCACCATGCTAGAAGGTGCTATATATTTTCATATAATACTCTCTCTGTTTTGCAATTTCTGACAGTTGAAAATTAGAGTAAATACCCCCTTCAAACCCTAGCTAAATTAGCATAAATTCATAATTCATTTTGGAAAATCAGGAGGAAGCAAAGGCTGAAATATTTGTATCAAACTCTGAGGTTACCATGTGTGCTGTAAAGCAGCCTGGAATATGTAGTATGGCACCATGCTAGAAGGTGCTATATATTTTCATATAATACTCTCTCTGTGCGGCACATTCACACTCTCTCTGTTTGGCAGAGCTGATTGGGTGGGACCAGTTGCCTGTGTGGAAATCCCTGGGGGCGTCAACATAATGGTAAGAGGGATTTTTTAGATAATAATACAAATAAAATGTTTGAAATGTGCTGAATATATCAAGGATGCTTTTTGTCTAAGGAGTGCGGAAATGTAATAATCGAGCTTACTGAGATATGCCTTTAACTGACTGTCAATTAAGTGTTTTTCTTAATGTATTTCCTTTCCAGGTTATACATAACATAAAAACAAATCCACTTCTTTGGACTACTTACAAGGCTAAGAATATGTAAATAAAAAAAATTACAATCCAACCACCCCATATAAGAACCATGTTTGCTTAGTCTGGCCTTCCAAAATGGAAATGCTCTTTTTAATATGCTTTTTTTGCAGTTAGTATAGTCCAAAATTTATAAGGGATATATTAGACCCTCTAACTTGTTATCTGTCGTATTTTTCCGTGTATAAGACGCCCCCATGTATAAGACAACCCCTATTTTTGGAGCACAAAATTGAGAAAAAAATATAAATATGCAAATGTGTATTTCATACGTTTTTATTGTGTTACACATATATTTAAGGGCACTTTCTGTCATGATTTTCCCTTATTCCATTCCAGCTCAAGATCACATTATTTATTACTCAGTCGCAATGTGCAATTACATTTTTCTGGTTTACACAGGGATCACAAAGATATTGAGCTTAAAAGGAAATCAGTGAAAATCATGACAGAATGTGCCCTTAAATACATGTGTAACACAATAAAAAACTATAAAATACACATGTATTGTAACATAAGCATCACACACATGCCACACACAATTGTACAGCTCTATTTTATTTTATTATATCTGTTTTAAGGCAGGAGAAAAGATGGACGGATTAGAAATGCTTGTTCAAATAGAGTGCATTACAACACTGCTTGTAAGCTTAAAAATTTATATTTTACAAGTTATTATTGTGTTACACATGTATTTAAGGGGACTTTCTGTCATGATTTTCACTGATTTCCATTCCAGCTCAATATCTTTGTGATTCCTGTGTAAACCAGAAAAATGCAATTGCACATCGCGATTGAGTAATAAATAATGTGATCTTGAGCTGGAAAGGAAATCAGTGAAAATCATGACAGAAAGTGCCCTCAAATATATGTGTGACACAATAATAACTTGTAAAATACACATTTTTATGCACATATTAGCAGTGTAATGCACTCTAATTGGAAATAAGTGCATTTCTAATACATGTGTCTTTTCTCCTGCCTCAAATGTATTTGCCAGATGCAGCATTACAGCACCAGACCAGGGCATCTAATTGCAACATTCCGTGTATAAGACAGTCCACTTATTTTAGACTTTAAAAAAATTGGTAAAAAATACCGTCTTGTACACGGAAAAATACAGGTATGTCCTGAGCATTTTTCAGCTTCTCCTTTCTCTTCTATTTTTTCTACTATCAAATTATACACTTTGCTAGAAGTGGATTACTTTATTTAACTCTGGAAAACTTGAACAATAATCTAGATAGGTTTATCACTTCAGACTCAATCACTAATTTATATAATGCAATTATTGCACATCCAGAACTAAATGAAACTTTCAAAGGTTTACTGAATGGGCGTTTTACAGCTCTGGATTTACCAAAGTTTATAACAAAAATCAAAATTTACAGTGAAATTAACTTTAAATTGATGCACTATGCATATCTTACAACATCTCTACCCAATAAAATTGATTGTAACTTTTCACCAACATGCCTTAGAAGTACTGACACGTATATTTTTAAAATGCTTTTCTGTGTCCCTTTTGCGTATTACTTGACCTTTATAAATCTTGGATGCAGTTTTGTCTATTTTGGAAGGTATGACAATATAAAAATCAAGAAGGAGAAAATAAAGTATCAGAGACTCCAAGCAAGCATAACCATTGGCAGTAAAAACTGACAGGACGTTTTGTTCAGCAGCACTGCCTACACATAATTCTATTGTTTGATAGAAGTTGGTGTAGTCCCATCTATTTGTTTAGTATCCTCTCCTGTCCAGCTGCAGGAGATCCTCACATTGCCAGACAACCTATTGAGATATAGAAATCAGCTAGTATTTTTGCAAAAGAAATGGTAATAGAGTGAAAAATGAAACACAAGGAGTAAGGAAGGAAATGAAATGCAAAATCGGACACAAAGAAGTAAAATAGCAATTTCTTTATCTAAGCAAACCAAATTTAGTAATTATTTTAGCAAGTGAATGTTATGAAAAATGCCCTTTTCTTACAGCAAACTTACATTGAAGTTTGTATTTTTTCTTGTCTATCAGTTAGGATTACCCTAATTATTTCTAATTGCTCTCCATGGTCATGCTGGTTCTAATAACCCGTTGGAAGCAAATAATACAAGCAGCCCCCAGGAATTAATTAGTAATGATTAGCAATCATTGCACTGTAGCACAAAGATAAAAGCAGAATTGGTGGGTGGTTCATAAAGGCTAACTTACAGGTAAATGTTTACAGTAAGGAAATTGTTATCACCTATAGTTTTAATTATAGTTGAAATAGTTGCTGTGTCCATTTAATTTGGCTTGTCTTGTTGCTCTTTTGAAAAACTAGGTTTGATTTTGGGGAATGTATTAGAAAGTAAAATATACAGCCTTTAATTTGTAAATTTATTAACTATTATATGCAATTGTGCCGCTTATAAAAAACACTATTTCAGTGTTCATATACTTGTATTATGAAGGTGAGCTAAAATGCTGACAAATATTAAAAGGTCTATAAGGAAAGCGATGTGCCAGTCTTTTGGAGTTGTTTGGAATTGTATCATCATCCGTGAAAACCTACCAGATGACAAAGCATGGTAACAAAAACACAATTGCTGCCCCCCAGTAAAGGGACATGGAACTCTCCCGTACTGCCTTGCACCTGGATTTGATCCAAGGACCACTCACCTCAGTTGGTGACTATGTATATTTAAGTCCAAATATATATATACATTATAAATCATTACCATTTTTTTTTTTCATTTTTCTCTGTTTGCCTCTAAGGTGTTGCCATACTGGCTTGTCTCTGTTCTCCCATCGGACATAGTCAATGTGTGAGGTGGTTCTTCACATATAAGATGTAGAGACATTGCACTATGTGTATGTATATATTTATTTATTTATTTTTAAAAATGGATAACGTGAATTGCGGCACAACGACTTTTGAGCGAGTGGCAAAAGCGTGCCGTCCAAAATGTGCTGACAGCAGCGCTGTGACAGCAGCGCGCTGTGAAAAAATGTGCGCCGTCACAAGTAAGTGGATATTACTACTGTAGTATATGAAGTACCCATTCCTTTGCAGCACACACACACATATATGCCCTGTTCTTCTCACTCAAAGATGCACTGTGACAAGCAGTGTATTTATTTAGTAATGCAGTGCTTGCACACCCCAATACCACTTAAATTAACTTACAGCTTCACTTATGGGCTCCAGTAACTTACAATTGAATCAGGATCATTGTTATAATTCTATATAGGAGGTCGGTAGTTATCTAATGAGGTAATTTGTATTTAGGAGAACATTGTTGACCTCCACATGGTTCTTAGGTAATCCTTCTACTAATTGTACATAATATTTATATATTATATAGTCACATATATAGTTGTGAGCGTACGAGTTGTTGCTAACGCTGCGGGCTCGCGTAGCGAGCTGCGGACCTCGCGAAGCGAGGGCAGTGGCCGAGGGTCTCAGTTGCTGGCATGGAGCGCCGTAGGCGCTCCATGCCAGCAACTGCGACCCTCGCAAACTTCACGTCGCAAACCAAACAGCACGACACACACATTACGACACTCGCAAACAACATACGACACACGTTCACACACATTACGGTCTCGCAACACTCGGACGCAACTCGCGAACATTACAAAATGTAAAACACAATACATACACAGCACATACATAAAAACCTTACCTACACCAAGAGGGAGCACCCAGGACCTCAAAATTACAACTTACACCTCGATTTTACTCGAAATAAAACAGTTTAGAGACTAAAAAAAAATCTAAACGAGAGAAAAAATGGCCGCCGAACAAAACGAAAACGAGGCTACAGCACTCTAAACTCGCAAAACACCACAAGAAATTCGCAAAACACCACAACAAACTCGCAAAACGCAACAAACGACCTACGGATATTCATACCACACAGTGCACACATTCAGCACGCTTACACAGCAGCTCCACACCACTAATGCTGCAGCAACATCAACACAGATTGCCAGCTCTTCATCACAATGCTTCAAAATAGGTACAGTATATTCATTTAGTAATGTATTACATATTTCATTATTATACACCAAACAGCATTAGCTACCTTACAATTTCATTGCCGTCATTTTTTGACGGGCAATTCGCTAGTATTTATATAATTTTGATTCTTGCTATAATACATGCATGTGTATGTATATATATATGTATCTTTTTGTGTCACACAGGCTTTTTTATCATTGATAAAGCTGCACAGTAGGCAGCAAACCAGGTCTAATCTGTATTCACATATGATTTGTGATTGTTTTTTAATTATTTCTATCAAATTAATATTTTATATATTCATTGGATACTATTCGTGATAATAAATAAAGTTTTTCAAACAATAAGTAATAGTGCTATGTGTTTAATTGGCTACTGAAATCTCCTACCAAAAACAAACCACAAAGTCAAGTGGTAATAGCTAAATGATATACTCACACTGGTGATCCAACCAGGCTCGTGGGATAAAAAATATAGCCAAATAGTCCACATCTAGACATACCGTATATACTTGAGTATAAGCCGAGTTTTTCAGCCCTTTTTTTAAGGCTAAAAAGGGGCCCCTCGGCTTATACTCGAGTCACTCCCCCGTGTGTCTCTATCCCCCCCGTGTGTCTCTATCCCCCCCTTGTGTCTCTCTAACCCCCCCTTGTGTCTCTCTACCCCCGTGTGTCTCTCTACCCCCCGTGTGTCTCTCTACCCCCCCGGTGTGTCTCTCTGCCCCCCCCCCGTGTCTCTCTCTCTTAAGAATGACGGGGGGTTGAGGTTGAGGAGGGAGGTTTAAGAGGGGGTTGAGGATGGGGGGTTGAGGTCGAGAAGAGGGTTGAGGATGGGGGGTTGAGGTTGAGGAGGGGGTTGAGGATGAGGAGGGTGCCTGAGGATGAGGAGGGCACCTGAGGATGAGGAGGGGGGCTGAGGAGGAGGAGGGAGGTTGAGGATGAGGAGGGGGTTGAGGGGGGGTTGAGGAGGGAGGTTGAGGTTGAGGAGGGAGTATGAGGAAGGAGGATGAGGAGGGGGGTTGAGGATTTGGGGGGTTGAGGTTGAGGAGGGAGGTTGAGGATGGGGCATTAGCATATACTGGCACCAGGTATATGCTAATGACGTGGCGCGCATGTGACGTCACATGCGCGCCACATCAAGACCAGGAAGAAGCGGTGGCCGGAGCAGGTAAGTGAGGGGAGAGGGGGTGGTTTAGAATGAGGAGGGGGGGTTAGAATGAGGAGGGGGGAGTTTAGAATGAGGAGGGGGGTTTAGAATGAGGGGGGATGAGGTTGAGGAGGGAGTATTAGGAGGGGGTTGAGGATGGGGGGTTGAGGTTGAGAAGGGGTTGAGGATGGGGGGGTTGAGGTTGAGGAGGGGGCTTGAGGATGAGGAGGGGGCTGAGGATGAGGAGGGGGCTGAGGATGAGGAGGGGGTTGAGGAGGGAGGTTGAGGAGGGAGGTTGAGGTTGAGGAGGGAGGATGAGGAGGGAGGATGAGGAGGGGGGTTGAGGATGGGGGTTGAGGTTGAGGATGAGGGGGTTGAGGTTGAGGAGGGAGGTTGAGGATGGGAGGTTGAGGTTGAGGAGGGGGCTTGAGGATGAGGAGGGGGCTGAGGATGAGGAGGGGGCTGAGGATGAGGAGGGGGTTGAGGAGGGAGGTTGAGGAGGGAGGTTGAGGTTGAGGAGGGAGGATGAGGAGGGAGGATGAGGAGGGGGGTTGAGGATGGGGGTTGAGGTTGAGGATGAGGGGGTTGAGGTTGAGGAGGGAGGTTGAGGATGGGAGGTTGAGGTTGAGGAGGGAGGTTGAGGATGGGGAGGTTGAGGATGGGGGGGTTGAGGTTGAGGAGGGGGTTGAGGATGAGGAGGGAGGTTGAGGATGAGGAGGGAGCTTGAGGAGGGGGTTGAGGATGAGGAGGGGGTTGAGGATGAGGAGGGGGTTGAGGTTGAGGAGGAGGTTGAGGATGAGGAGGGAGGTTGAGGAGGGGGTTGAGGATGAGGATGGGGTTTGAGGATGAGGAGGGATGATGAGGAGGGAGGTTGAGGATGAGGAGTGGGGTTGAGGAGGGAGGTTGAGGTTGAGGAGGGAGGATGAGGAGGGAGGATGAGGAGGGGGGTTGAGGATGGGGGTTGAGGTTGAGGATGAGGGGGTTGAGGTTGAGGAGGGAGGTTGAGGATGGGAGGTTGAGGTTGAGGAGGGAGGTTGAGGATGGGGAGGTTGAGGATGGGGGGGTTGAGGTTGAGGAGGGGGTTGAGGATGAGGAGGGAGGTTGAGGATGAGGAGGGAGCTTGAGGAGGGGGTTGAGGATGAGGAGGGGGTTGAGGATGAGGAGGGGGTTGAGGTTGAGGAGGAGGTTGAGGATGAGGAGGGAGGTTGAGGAGGGGGTTGAGGATGAGGATGGGGTTTGAGGATGAGGAGGGATGATGAGGAGGGAGGTTGAGGATGAGGAGTGGGGTTGAGGAGGGAGGTTGAGAATGAGGAGGGGGGAAGAGACACAGAGGGAAGGGAGAGGGGGGAAGAGACACAGGTAAGGGAGAGGGGGGAAGAGACACAGGGAAGGGAGAGGGGGCAGAGACACAGGGAAGGCAGAGGGGGAAGAGACACAGGGAAGGGAGAGAGGGAAGAGACACGGGAGATAGAGGGGGACACAGAAGGCACAAAATGGACACAGGGGACAGCACATTTTACACCCTCGGCTTATACTCGAGTCACTCATTTTTCCCAGTATTTTTTGGTAAAATAGGTGCCTCGGCTTATACTCGGGTCGGCTTATACTCGAGTATATACGGTATATGAATTTAAAACAGGGGCGGCCCGTCCATTGGGGCGTCAGGGCAAACGCCCCCCCAAATATTTTCTTCACCCTGCAATAAAAAAAACACAACAATATATTAGTATAACCCAAAAACAAATAAATATAAGGTGTACATCATCATTTCAAGTCTAAATAGTATTAAAAATGAAGTAAAGTTAGTAAAGGGACACTGTCACTTTAAAATAACCCTTGCGCTACATTAACTAATGCTGTGTATCTATCGCCCCCTGCCTGCACCCTGTGTGATCAAATTACAATAGTTATACACTGTGTACACTACTACACTAACCTTTAGACTCTTCTCTCTCTTCAATGGCCTGGCCCACTGACCGTTAATGCATGCCGCCCACCATCACAGTGACGATATGCATGGGCGGTCATAAATGTATCAATTAATAAATGACAGTCTTCCATCATTGACCAATCAATGATGGAAGGCTGTCCAGTTACTAAGTGATCAATCTAAACCCACCCAGACCGTTAGCCCTGAGCGCCCGCCAGCAAATAGGGCCTCGAGTTATCATTTTGATTGACTGATACAGTCAATAAAACCACCAGTTCCCTGTCCCTTCCCCCTTTCTGTTTCCTGACCCTGGTCACGCTGAGACTGAGAGACCTCCCTGGCTGAATCTACTCATCTGCTCTGCCTGCCTAACACAGTAAGTCTACACCTGCCTCTGCCTGGCACCTGCCCCTGCCCCTGGCCAAACCAAAACCCCTAGTAGCCCCTAATAAAAGTTAGGGGTGACCAGTTACCCCCAGTCCCCCACTATGCCTGCCTAGCCTGCCAGTGCCACCTACCCAGCCACCCACCAACTACCACCGACGACCCCAGCCATCACCCCCATGTGGCCTGTGCCACCCCCGATCAGGCCTGCCCTATGCTAGCCTAGCTATGCCATCATGCCACCGCCGGATCACGGTATCGGGGTAGTCGGGTGGTGAGCGGGGTGGCACAGGCCCACATGGGGGTGATCGGATCACCCCCTTGATGAGGCCTGTGCCACCCCTGATGACCTCCATGTTGCCGCCCTATGCCACCCCCGAGGCCCGTTCACCACCGGGCCCCCGGCACCACCCCGATGCGGCCTATGCTACCCCGGGTATTCGGGCAGTGAGCGGGGTTGACCAGGCCACATGGGGGTGGATGTTCACCCCCATGAGGCCTGTGCCACCCCTGGTCGTGGCCTATGGGCGACCGATGGGCGCCTGACCGTGACCGACCCCACCCTGGATGAACAAACTACCTACCCCCCCCCCCCTATTTTTATTCCATTTTTAGAAGTAACAGGCATGTATATGTGCCTGTCACTTCTAAAGATAAAATAAAAATAAGGGAAGGGGAAAAAAAATACAGTAAAAAGTAAAAACATTATTACAATTAAACAGTAAGCTAACACATTGTTAGTACAGTTAGTAACACATTTTATACAAAAATAAACAGCTTTAAACAAACATTAAAAATAAAATAAAATAAACAACAGCACATACTTACCTGTAAAATTGACCCCTCCAGCGTTGGCCTTCTGTCCTCTCTGGATATAGTCATGAAAAATAAATAATCCATGTTGATTGAAGCCAATGGTCAAATAAAATAATCCATGTTGATTGAAGCCAATGGTCAAAATAAAATAATCCATGTTGATTGAAGCCAATGATCAAAAATAAAATAATCCATGTTGATTGAAGCCAATGATCAAAAATAAAATAATCCATGTTGATTGAAGCCAATGATCAAAAATAATCCAATCTTGATTGAAGCCATTGTCCATCCATCCATTCTGGCCCATTGAAAGAGGCCTCCACAAAAAAAAAACCGACGCTCTAAAAAAAAAAAAAACAACACACTAAAAGAGCTCCTCCTACAAGGAGCCCCTCCCGCGATTAATTGTTTTTTTCCCACGGTCTGCTATATATACTAATTTTTGAAGGACTCTGATTGGCTGAAATTTTTGATTGACATCGATTTCAACCAATGAGAGTCTTCAAAAAATTAGCAAATCAGCAAGCAGGTATGGAAGCCTGTAAGGGTAAAAAAGGTTAGTGTGAACTTGTTTGACCCTGTATGTATTATACATATTACAGGGCTATTTTATGTGATATACATGTTACAGGATAATATCCTGTAACATGTATAGCCAAAAAATAGCACTGTAATATGTATAACAAATAAAGTGTAATAGAAATGCATGAACAATATAATATACCATGTAATAAAGAACATCAATTAATCAAATAATAAATATCAATTAATATATATTGTTGTATGTATATGTTTATGTATATTTATGTGTAATTTTTTATATATATATATATATATATATATATATATATATATATATATATATTTGGATATATATATATATATATATATATATATATATATAAAAAATATATAAAAATTAATATCAAAATATCACAATAAATAAATATATATATATATATATATATATATATATCAATTTGATATATATATATATATATATATATATATTTATTTATTGTGATATATTGATATCAATTTTTATATATATATATATATATATATATATTTATTTATTTATTGTGATATATTGATATCAATTTTTATATATATATATATATATATATAAATATATATATATATATATATATATATATATATATATATATATATATATATATATATTTATTTATATATTATTTTTTTTTTTGGGGGGGGCCTATATGTTATTTAAGGTTTTTAAGGTGCGGTTGGGGCCTATATGGTCCCAATTTGTTATTTAAGGTTTTTAAGGTGCGGTTGGGGCCTATATGGTCCCAATTTGTTATTTAAGGTTTTTAAGGGGCGGTTGGGGCCTATATGGTCCCAATTTGTTATTTAAGGTTTTTAAGGGGCGGTTGGGGCCTATATGGTCCCAATTTGTTATTTAAGGTTTTTAAGGGGCGGTTGGGGCCTATATGGTCCCAATTTGTTATTTAAGGTTTTTAAGGTGCGGTTGGGGCCTATATGGTCCCAATTTGTTATTTAAGGTTTTTAAGGGGCGGTTGGGGCCTATATGGTCAAAATTGGTTATTTAAGGTTTTTAAGGTGCGGTTGGGGCCTATATGGTCAAAATTGGTTATTTAAGGTTTTTAAGGGGCGGTTGGGGCCTATATGGTCAAAATTGGTTATTTAAGGTTTTTAAGGTGCGGTTGGGGCCTATATGGTCAAAATTGGTTATTTAAGGTTTTTAAGGGGCGGTTGGGGCCTATATGGTCCCACTTGGTCTTCTAAGGTATGTTTGGGACCTATGGTCACACTTGGTCTTCTAAGGTATGTTTGAGGCCTATATGGTCACACTTGGTCTTCTAAGGTATGTTTGAGGCCTATATGGTCCCACTTGGTCTTCTAAGGTATGTTTGGGGCCTATGGTCACACTTGGTCTTCTAAGGTATGTTTGGGGCTTATATAGTCACACTTGGTCTTCTAAGGTATGTTTGGGGCCTATATAGTCACACTTGGTCTTCTAAGGTATGTTTGAGGCCTATATGGTCCCACTTGGTCTTCTAAGGTATGTTTGGGGCCTATGGTCACACTTGGTCTTCTAAGGTATGTTTGAGGCCTATATGGTCACACTTGGTCTTCTAAGGTATGTTTGGGGCCTATATAGTTCCACTTGGTCTTCTAAGGTATGTTTGGGGCCTATGGTCACACTTGGTCTTCTAAGGTATGTTTGGGGCTTATATAGTCACACTTGGTCTTCTAAGGTATGTTTGGGGCCTATATAGTCACACTTGGTCTTCTAAGGTATGTTTGGGGCCTATATAGTCACACTTGGTCTTCTAAGGTATGTTTGGGGCCTATAGTCCCACTTGGTCTTCTAAGGTATGTTTGGGGCCTATATAGTCACACTTGGTCTTCTAAGGTATGTTTGGGGCCTATATAGTCACACTTGGTCTTCTAAGGTATGTTTGGGGCCTATAGTCCCACTTGGTCTTCTAAGGTATGTTTGGGGCCTATATAGTCACACTTGGTCTTCTAAGGTATGTTTGGGGCCTATATAGTCACACTTGGTCTTCTAAGGTATGTTTGGGGCCTATATGGTTCCACTTGGTTGTTTAATGTTTTTTAAGTATGGTTTTGTTCTTGAATGGTATGATTGATTTGCTTGTTTTCTTTCAACCCCAGGTGCAAACCATATGTGGCTGCAGATTTGTTTCTACTCATTGGTCAACTTAATGAACATGAATACCCTGAGAAGAAGAGCCGACTAATGGTAGGTGTCACTCCTTTAATTTTTCTGTTAATACGTATAGGTGCAATTATGATATTGCTGTAGTCTTGTCACATGAGTTTTTTCAATCTATATTGTATACCAATGAATTTAACACATTGTTACTTTACTTCTTGACATTTCTGCATTGCAGATCATGTATTTCAATGGGCTTTACAAGCATAAGGTCATTGGGCGGGGGCTTATAAAGGTCATTATGACAGCAGGGGGAGGAGTTATAAAAATGGGTGTGGTTTGAAAAAGGGGGAGTGGCTATGTTTCGCCCTGTCGCCCCTCCAACTTGAAAAGTCACCAGCCGCCACTGATTTAAAAGACTATCCTGATTACCATGAGAGTGATGACACCATACCAAGAAAAGAAACAGAGCTGGCTCCTTTCCTCCTGAATGAACAAGTGCCCATCAGGAGTTGTCCAGGTGTTCTGTACCTACCTCATGTTAAGAGGTTTTGACATGTGAGTGCAAAATCAAATCAGTAGACGGAGGAAGAGGCTCGCTCAGCTCGGGGCTAGCGATGAGTGCCGAAGGTACAGCATTCCGAGCATTAAAATTGTATTTGCATCATTTTTGACGGGCAAGTAGCTAGTATAGTAATAAACAGCTTAATAATTATTCATTAATAATTCATAGTCAAATAAAATTGAATTTATCATACATTGCGATTTAAAAATTATATATGTTATGTGAGTTACTGTGTTTAGACATTTCGATTGTGTTTTAAATACAAAGCTTGAAAACAGAATTAGAAAAATAACCTGAACACTAATATAATAAATAGTGTTGAATCACAAATATATATACTATATAGTTTGCTGCAAGAAAGGAACTCGCTATGGTTTCATAAAATCCTTTCGGAAAACTTGATCCCAAATTAATTTATTGGTAACAATGTTGTTGAGCAGAGCTTTCTCTGATCCCACATCTAATCTTGTTCACTAGCTATAAATGTTCACAGAGGGTGATCACAATTATGTGCATCCAAAAAATATGTTTGGAGATAAGAGGGGATTTATTTTCCTCAACAATGCTCTTAGCAACTTAATTTTAAAATATGTCACTCAATTCTAAATTTAACAGCTCTTTTTGTATTCCTTACAACCACATATAGCGACAGAAATAATTTTTCGCTTACTGCCAACCTTCAAAAAATAACTTTTTGTATAAAAGTAGTAAAGATAACCTCTGCATTTTTATTACATAGACTTTGTGGTCCTAAATATAATCATTGACCCTGACGAGTCTCAATCTAGAATCAAGGATCTCAGTCCAGGGTGGTGGTCAAATTATATTTTGGGAATTTCTGATTTTTTTTTACTTTTCTTTAAACTCTGCTGCTAGCTAGAAAACACTGAAAGCTTACAATTACTAGTAGGTCTGTACTATAGTGCTGCCTTAGACTCGCATGCTAATTGGGCGTTGTAAATTGCGGTAAACCTGTGAATCAGCTGTGGGAGCTTTTTTCCCTTACGTTAAACATCTATGTTAATCTTTAGCACCTCACATTATGGTACTCAGCCCACACCCAAATCCAGGCTTATCTGCAAGAGATTTCAGTGTAGGGAGTACCCAAACCAAGCTTTACGGATGAGAAACGGCCCTTGAAGCCAATAGAAAATGAGAACGTCATGATTATTAAAATGAGTGAGAACAAGGGCCATACCTGTGTCAATGAACCATTACATTTATATAAATAATGTAATTATTTATATTATTTTAAATTAAATAGATGCAGCAATTGTATTTATAGAATAAACATATATAATAGTATTTATTTTGTATATATAATATACTGTATATATAGACAATGAATCAGAGCATTTGTTGCTAGGCAACTGGGTTGTGTGTTACCCTTGATCATGGGTGTAGGAACTGGGGGGGGGATGCTGGGGACAATGTTTGTATGTATGTATAAATAAGCTATTTTATGGCCTGTGTATACAATGAGCTGTATCCTCACAGAATTATTATGGCACCTACACCCCTGCCCTTGATGTTGTATAATGAAACAGACATAATAATACAAAATCATATTTTTTTCGATTACACATGTTTATATTGAACTCGCTATTGCCCGTCAAAAATAACGGGATTCAAATTGAAAGACTGGCAAAGCTGTTTGCCACACAATGTGAGGCTTTCTTGCTTTGCACTGATCACCTCTGGCGCTCACTGCAGCCCAAGTGCTGCACGGCTGCATTGCCTCAGTTTGCAAGTTTCGATGTGTGAAGGAGCCGCTGGTTCACCTCGCTTCATGAGGCTTGCGGTTGTGACCTCGCAACTTCGTTACCAACATCGCAAACGTCCCCAACACTGACAACTACAGTATATATGTGACTGTTAAGTGTCAATTAATGTTGACATTTCATAAATATTTCATTGTTTTTTGGTGCTATACTGTCTCTTAACTGCTGTGGCACTCTGCAATGGTTTTAAAACCATTTTTGCAGTGGCACCCTCAATATTTCCACTAGCTTTTTGCAGTTGCGGCACTGGCCTGGATTGCAAGTGATCCGTCAAGTTTTATTACCATAGGGTTTTGGTGTAAAAGCCTAAAGGAGTAACATGTAATCTTTTAGCACGGCAAAGATCAATGAAGATATGTACCATGCTTTTCAGCTTTGTTGTACCCCAGTAAGTAGCATTTCTCTCTCAATGTTTAAGGAATTGGAAAAAGCATAGCTAGGTAGGAGTTACTAAGCTACCCATAATTGCGATAGAGGTGTTAATGTTTTGTAAGGAAATTTACACTGACATTTTTTTTCCTGCTATTTTTTAAAAGGAGCTCCTTGCTTTTATTAGACTGTGTCAATGTCTGCAAACACTTCCCTGCAGTTTCTTCTTTACTGCACCAGTATACTGACATACTACACCAGTATGCACTGAACACGCTCAGCGCGGGGCTCGTGACGAGCGCCAAAGGTGCCCAGAAGGCCCATAGCCTCGCATTGTGTGGCAAACAGCATTGCCAGGCTTAAAATTTTAAAATCACGGGCAATTTCCTAATATATATAATTTCATAATATGTACAGTATTTACATAATAGGTTGGCATAAAGCTATATATATTGTATATATATATATATATATATATATATATATATATATATAATTATTTTTAATTGCATTGGAAAGGCCAGGGGCATTGAGAAACAAATGTAAAAAAGTTTTGGGGTTACGGCAGTAATGAGGCCCCCAGAGCAGGGCCCTGGTGCATTGTACCAGGCGCACCGGCAGTAGATCTGACCCTGCTTCCTGTTCTTGGAGTAAAGTGGAATTATCCCTCCCAGATTTTCTGGAGCTCCTTTGCCCCTGGCTGCACTTCTTATACGCTTTTAAAAAATTATGGTTGCTGTTCCATACTAAAGAAGATAATGGAAGACGTCTTTATATCCAAGGTTCCTTTCAGGTGACTGAATCTGTCAACAATAAACTCAAATATTGGCTCCAGTAAAGCAAAATTGAATACTATAGTTAATACTGAAAGACTGTAGTTATTTATTTAACTCGCTCTTAAAACATTTTTCCCATTATCATGTGAAGTTATTCAAAATAGCTTACTATAAATATAACATATCAGTGGTTGTTTAATGGTATAATATACATCCAATAAAATAATGAATAGATCACTGAATCCAAAAATGTGAATGCCATAAATGAAAATTTATCAAACTCTTTCCTGAAAGTGAAAATTAAATTGTCACCATAGATTTTACTAATAAAATAATTAACAATAACTTGTGGTAATCAAAAACACATACTTTATCACTTATTCCAGAACCACAGTTCTTGTGGCATGCATCAAGTGCAAACGTGCTGTTATATATTATTTATGGGTGTTTGTGTTTTTTTTGTATTTTAATATTGCTTAAATATTCTCCTTCTTATTTTTGCCTCACTAAATAACAAACAAAATGAATGTTCAACCTCATAGTTTTAGTTCTTAGTTAATGCAGTGCACTAGTTTCAGATGCCGAGCATATATAAACACATGATACCTTCAAGCAAGACAACAGATGTAAAGATCTCCTGTTGCAAAGGTCTTCCTTGTAATCCTCTGGTCCCTGGAGTCTCTCACCTGCTAGTTCCGTTTAGAGTTACTCAAATGTTTTTTTAGATTTAGATATGCTTGAGTGCTTTTTTGGTGTTTAATCCACAAAATGCACAAGGAAGATCTAATCATTTCTAAGACTGTATACCAACTGAATTTCATTTTGAGATAACCAATTCTTGCCAGGAATCTGTCTTCCTTTTAATGTTCTGTGAAAGCAAAAATGAGTGTGCACATAAAAAGTAAGTCAGTGTGTGAGTTAATCTAATGATGAATAATAACTGAATGATTTACATAACTTATTTCTCTAATTATTGTTAAAAGAAAGGAATGCAAAAGCAATGCAGTACCAAAACAAAAAACGAACGAAAATAAAATACATGGAGTAAAAAATAGTGTGAGTCTGGATTCTTTATTTATGGAACATAAACTAGTAACAAAATCTTTTGCTATGTCCATGAGCATAATATTGATGAATAACTAGACTACTGATGATTTTAAATCAAGTGTTGTTTGACCCAAAACTACAGAATGCAAGTTCTCAAGCTGTTAATAATAACATAATTCTTTACTCCAAGTACAGAAAGGCTTGTGGACAGACTGAGTGATGTTTCACAGAAGATATGTACTTCACAATTCTCATACAAATTTGTCAAAATTATATTCCCAATAACAAAACATATAAAGAAAATCAGATAATAAACTGAACACATGAAATGTATGACCTGAATTGGAATGAAGTTTATGGAATTATATATAGAATATAGGAGTATGAGAAAACTGAAATACTAATAAAAATATAGAAAATGTATATATAGGATAGGCCTCCACAACTTATGGCTCTATGTCAAATCAGCATATGATTAATTGCTTTGAGGAGGCCGTGGATTGCCAGTATGGGTGTCGTTACAATTTTACCCATGTTCTTTTGTGAATTCAAATCTGTGTCGGTTTCCTTCAAGTCTTCAATAACTGCTACATACATTTCAAACTTTTGTAAGCTCTCTTGATTATTGTATGTTTAACTTTTACTTTCCCATTTACAATCCCATATAGCAACAATTAATATTGTTATTATTATTAAAATTTATATTCTGTAGCGCTGTACTGGGGAAGAGAACAGGGGAAAATACAATTTTAACAACTGCAGAAGATGGAGGGCCCTGTTTTGAGCTTAAAATCTTTGTAGAAAGTGCTTTATTCCATATATATATATATAAGCACACATTTTTTTTTTTTTACAGAAGTTTTTAGTTCAGAACTTCTATCCAAAAGCAAGGACTTCATTACCTAAAAACTTCTGTAAAATAAATATGCTCTGTGCTTATATAGAGCCCTATTCAATTGGCCGAATCTCAATTTAATAAGGCTGATAATGTTTATTTCAAATTCAGCTTTCCCTTTTTATGAGCTGCTGCAGCTGTGTGCTTTTCATTATTTGAGAATACAATATAATAAATATTAGTAGATGTTATTTAGCCTTGCTTCTTTTTGGTAAGCAACAGCTCAGACACACCAGTGTGGGGGAATGAATAACCCTTTTAATACAGTGCAGCAAATAAAAATTACTAATTTAATACATTACTTTAGCTCAATTTAGCAAAAATGTGTATTATCGATTGGGAGAAAACTCATGTTCTCCTTTCAGCTTTCCAATAATGAGTAATTAATATAAATGTTTCATATCATCTATCAGGTACTGCATAACTCGATCTGTAGTACTATAGGTGTGGGATTCTCTGAGACTACTATCACATATGGAGGAGTTGTCTTAAAGCAGATATTTCAACTGGAAGTTCTCTGGGGCCAGAACCAGGACATATTTTCAGGATACGTTGTTTGATTTCAGGTGAATCAATTAGTGACTCAATTCATTTTATTTCGTTTCCTATGCTCAACAGCCGTGTTTATACTTTATTTCTCTCTCGACAATAAAATATATTGTTTCTCCACAGGTATCACTGTTACTTTAGAACTGACTACTTATCTATGTATTTTGTTGTTTTTTTTATCGTTTTTATTGAAGGGAATGAGAGAGATAAAATAATTAGATTAATAAAACAATACAAGTCCAACATGTATTATATACAAATGACAACCAAATAAGGAAATAAAACTTGTTTGCACTTTGCCCAATAGTTTTCATTTTTCTGTAGAATAAGTATACTTATTTTATATACTATGACAATGTTACATTATGCCAGTTTTGATTAACCCAATGAGTAAAAAAAAAAAAAAAGAAAAAAAAAAAAAAAGGGAAAGAGAAAAATAAATAAGGAGGGAGTGGTGAAGCATTGCATTTTCTCATCTCTGAAGACTGTATTTGAGTTACCATCCTGCTATACTACCAATACTATGTATTGTGTTTTAATAATATTATAATTGGATGCCAATAATTATTTTTTTGCAGAGTGCAATATACAAATGGAGAAAATAAATGTTAATAAAGCCCCGGGTCCTGATGGAATACATCCAAGGGTACTGAGGGAGCTGGGTTCTGTAATAGCCAAACCATTATATCTAATCTTTAAAGACTCACTCACCACAGGGTCGCTACCAGATGACTGGTGAAAAGCAGAGGTGATACCTATATTAAAGAAGGGAGCAAGAGCAAATCCGGGGAATTATAGACCAGTGAGCCTCACATCTGTAGTTGGGAAGCTTTTAGAGGGTTAATAAGGGACAGAATACAAGAATATGTCTATTTGAACAAGATCATAGGTAGCAGTCAACACGGATTTATGAAGGATAGGTCATGTCAGACCAGTCTAATTCGTTTTTATGAGGAGGTTAGTAGGAACTTGAATCAGGGCAACTCAGTGAATGTAGTCTTTTTGGCACTTGAAAGGCTTTTGATACAGTGCCACATGGGAGACTTTTGAGCAAACTAAGGGATACAGGAATTGCAGTAAATATCTGCTCATGGATCGAGAGCTGGCTAAAAGACAGGAAGCAAAGGTTTGCTATAAATGGATCATACTCCTATTGGACTAATGTGGTAAGTGGGGTTTCTCAAGGTTCAGTATTAGGTCCTCTCCTTTTTAACATATTTACTAATGACGTAGAAGTAGGACTCGAAAGTAGTGTCTCCATTTTTGCTGATGACACAAAGTTGTGCAAGGTAATTAAATCAGAAAACGATGTACTTTCCCTACAAAGGGATTTGCATAAATTAGAGAAATGGGCGGCTAAATGGCAGATGAGATTTAATACAAATAAATGTAAGGTTATGCATTTGGGAAAGGAAAAATAGCCATGCAATTTATGGGGTATCTGATATTGAAAGGGATTTGGGAATAATTGTGGACAACAACCTAGGTAGAAGAGCTCAATGCCATGCAGCAGCTGCAAAGGCAAGTAAAATGTTAGCATGTATTAAGAAGGGTATAGAAACAAGGGAAGCAAATATAATTCTACCACTATACAAATCCCCTGTCCACCCTCATTTGGAATATGGGCACCACTTCATAAAAAGGACATTTTAGAGCTGGAAAAAGTACAGAGAAGGTCAACAAAACTAATAAGGGGAATGGAGGGGCTAAGTTATGAAGAAAAACTAACCAAATTAAACTTATTTTCGCTAGAAAAAAGGCATCTACGAGGGGATATGATTACCTTACATAAATACATCCAGGGTCAATATAACCTTGAAACAGCTGTACGTGGGTATAATTTCTGGCTTGTGTATAATCCAACCTTTGCTCAAAGCTGTGTAATACAAAAGGCAGTAATGTTTAAAATGGTATTGGATTACAAGAGTGAAGCCTTTGTATGCACATTTGCATGTGCCTGCCCAGGTTTCCAGAATGCAGTGTAATTTTTGCCCACCATAAATTTAATTATTGTTGTGGTTAACTACCTCCTCAAAAAATCTACTACACCAGCAAGGAACCGGCCCAACTCTGATCAGAGACAGTAACCTTAAAACAGGTGTGTACGTTGGTAGGATTCCTAGCTTGTGTATAAAGCTTTGCTCAAAGCTGTATAATACAGCAGGCATTTATTATTCAGCAGTGCAGAAACATATCTGCCTGTGGTAGTTTGCCTGTGGTTTTGGGGACAAGGGTGTCAAAGGTGGAAGAGTCATGTTGTATTGCAAGGTGGCAGTGTTAGGACAGGTGAGGATGGTGAGGGGACAGAGAAGGGGTTGTAGCACAGTGGCAAGGTGGTGAGGGTCAAATGCTTGCTGGCTTCTGTGAGTTTTGAGGGCTGTACATATCTTTACCACTCAACAAAATTATATTTAAATATCTTGGAAAAATATAATCAATGATAGGGCATTACTTGGCAATTAAACAAAGACAAAATGAAAGAACAATTCATTAAATGGATCTGGGGAGAATGAATGGAAGTGAGTAAGAAATGCATGAATTTAGGAGAAAAGGGGAGCACCGTGGCAGAATGATCCTACCACAGCCACCTTCTGAAAACAAATGTGTGTTAGATGATGGGGGAGCAAAGATGTAGAGACCACTGCTTTCACTCACAAATAAAGGTAAATCCTTTAACATATGTTTATGTGTATATTTTTATTTATTTACATATTAACAATTTATCAGTATATATTTTGGTCAATAAAACATTTGAACTGGGATGTATGAAAAATAATAAGCGTAAAATGTTTAGGATTCACTGTTGTTCTTGGAGTTTTCACCTGCACAGTCATTTGCTTCACATGATTACATTAAACTGCAAAATGATTGAAGTCCTTCCAGTCATGGTTCTTTCTACGTTGTGCAAACAGTGGATAACATATTTTTCTAATGTTATAACTATATATATATATGCTTGAAGCATGTTGTCGAGCATGTCAGGAAGACAAAACATGATTATGAAATCTTGTAAATACAAGACCTAGATGAATTAGGATACAGATTTAATTTTCCAGCTAACAATAAATATGTAGCTTTTTTTATGGTTGAGGGCACTAACAATCATAGAGCCTCATTCAATTGAGGCTTTCGGGAGATCCGGGCTCAAAATGGATCAGCAGGTTATTTTGCTATTTAATTGGAGTCATTTTGCATCTCTGATTAATTATGGGCTTCCGAGCTGCAATTTATAGCGATTTTAAAAATCGTCCCAGCCAACTGAATAGCATCACAAGCAGAGACGAATGGGAGCATGCAACTCAAACGCAGACATTCGACTGTCTGCGATCGAGTTGCGAGCCCCAAATTGAATGAGGCTCTTACTATTTTTGTTTAACTGAAAAGATTCTAAACAGAGTTTGTTTAGATTTTCATTAGCATGTCAACAGGTTTAAAATGGCATTGTAACTTAGGAAACGCTTCATATGTTTGTGAAGTATGTAAAAACGTACATTATTAACACCAAGAGAATCTTAATTAAGTAGTGAAGAAAGGTTGACATAACAGAAATTCATACTGCTCATCACATGTGGGGACCGATACAGAACAGGGAGGATCAGAGGATTTGAAGTTTGAAGCAGGGGCGGAGCTACCGCCGGATGATGTCATTCAAGAAGTACATTCCTCTACAGAAAGATGCACCCGGCAGGGGAGCATGGAGGGAGAGAAATCAGCCATCACAATAATTCCTTGTAAGAAGCAAGGGGGGGGGGGGGGCTGATGACGCTGGGGGGGGGGGGGCATGGGTTGGAGGGCATAGTCTGGGGGCATGGGCAAAGGGCATAGCCTGGGGGGCATGGACCAGAGGGGCTATGAGAGCATTGCATTCTAATATATATATATATATATATATATATATATTTATATATATATATATATATATATATATATATATATATAAATAAAATATTATTTATATATATATATATATATATATATATATATATATACATAGGAAATAGGTTTATTAACTTATTTTTTAGGCATTCAAATAGAATCACTAATGTACTATTCATTGTATATATAACGTATATACTCGAGTATGAGCCAAGTTTTTCAGCCCTTTTTTTAAGGCTGCAAAAAATCCCCCCTCGGCTTAAATAACCCTGCTCCTGCTGCTCTCTCCCTTCCCTGTGTCTCTCCCCCCTCCCCTGTGTCTTTTCCCCCCTCTCCCTCCCCTGTGTCTTTTCCCCTCCCCATCCCTCCCCTGTGTCTCCTTCCCTCCCTTTCCTTTTGTGTCTCATTCCCCCCCTCTCCCTTTCCCCTCACACCCCCCTCTTCCTTTCCCCTCACTAACCAACCCCCCTCTTCCTTTCCCTTCACTTACCTTACTCAGCTGCTCCTCTGCGCGTCTTCTGGCTGTGTCGGGACACAACATATGCTAATGATGTGACGCGCATGTAACGTCACGGCATTAGCATACGCCGGGTCCTGACACAGCCGCAAGACGCGCAGAGGAGCAGCTAATGAAAGTAAGTGAGGAGAAAGGAAGAGGGGGAGGTAAGTGAGGGGAAAGGGAGAGGGGGGTAAGTGAGGGGAAAGGGAGGGGGGTAATTGGAGCTGATGAAAGTAAGTGAGGGGAAAGGGAGGGTGGGAGGTAAGTGAAGGAAAAGGGAGAGGGGGGTAAGTGAGGGGAAAGGCAGAGGAGGTAATTGGAGAGGGGGGGGAAGTGATGAGGAGGGAGGATGAGGATGGAGGATGAGGAGGATGATAAGGGAGGGGGATGGAATGAGACACAAGAGGGAGGGAATGAGACACAAGAGGGAGGGAATGAGACACAAGAGCGATGGAATGAGACACAGGGGAGGGAGGGTGGAAGAGACACATGGGAGGGGGAGAGACACAGGGCAGGGAGAGGGGGGAAGAGACACAGGGGAGGGAGAGGTGGGACACAAGAGGGGGACACAGAGGGCACAAGAGAGACACAGGGCGCAGCACATTTCCCACCCTCAGCTTATACTCGAGTCACTAAGTTTTCCCAGTATTTTGGGTTAAAATAGGTGCTTTGGCTTATACTCGGGTCGGCTTATACTCGAGTATATATGGTATATATATATTTATATAAATAATCAGAGTATTGCAGTAAATAGTGATACCTTTTATAATATATGTATATATATATATATATATATATATATATATATATATATATTTCTGTATACATCCCCAGAGGGGGACTTAGTGGGCCAAAATGTGTTTTTTACACCGTGCCCTCCATTCACTAGCTCTTTCACTGGTTTGAAGTGCAACTGCTGCTTCTGGACATGTGTGTTGTGTAAGTTTTTCTAAATTCTCTTCCATTATTCATTACTGAAGTGATAGAAAAATAGCACATCAGAATACTTAATGATCCAAGGGTACAATTCTATTTAAAAAAACTGCCTTTTTAAGTAGGATTTCAGGGGGCGTGATCATATGATCTGACAATATTTAAGCAAGCCTGTAATTTACCGTATTTCACCGCATAATAGTCGCCACTGCATAATAGTCGCACACTTGTTAAAAAAAACTTTATTTTTTTGCTTAAAATGCTTTCATTGCATAATAGTCGCGCTTAAAAGTTAAACAGAGCAGCATGAGGATATGCGCATTGAGATGAGTAGGTCACGTGACATGATAATGCATGCATCTTCCTGCCTAGCTGAACTGTACAAAGCATTACAAAACTGTACAAAGCAAAGTATTGATTCCTGAATATGGGAAAATATGAAAACTATTCTGCGGGCTTAAAGCTGAAAGTTAATAAGTTTGCTGAACAGCATGGAAAAAGAGCTGCTGAAAGTGAGTTTTCAGTGAGTGAAAAGTTGGTGTGACTGGTGGAAAATAAAAGACAAGCTAAAAAACACAAACCTTTCTAGACGTGCGTTTAGAGGTCCTAAAACAGGCAAGTTTCCACAAATTGATTAAGTGTTTATGTATGTCAACGAAATGCGTAACAAAGGCTGCAGTGTATCATATGAGATGTTGCAAATGAAGGCACGAGAGGTAGCTCACAAGCACAGCGTCCTTAAAACTCAGTTTAAGGCGAGTCCTGGCTGGGTTATGAGGTTCATGTGAAGATGCAATCTGTCTGTCAAAAGCTTCAAAAAGACAGGAATATCGAATGCACTTGATGGAACTGAAGATGACACATTGTGGCAGAGTGACAACGAAAACACTTCTGATATGAGTGGTGCTGAGGACAGCGCTTCAGATAACAACACCAATGATAGCAGCACAACATCTTCAGACACAGAAGATTAAAATCCTTCTCATGTTCATAGTTTACTTCTGTAGTGTTGTTTATTTTACAATGTTGAAACAAATCAATGTTGTAGCATTGTTTAACGGTTACATTTATAGTGTGCTTATATGAAAAGTTTTGCTTTAATAGCAGTACTGATGTATTGTCTTTGTCATGCAAAAAAATAAAGAAATGCACACAATTAAAATATAAAGCTTTGAATAATGGTCGCACCCCCGTTTTTCCACAAAAAAAATGTCAGAAAAAATATTATGCCAATAGTAAATGAGACCGTCATCTTGACATCATTAAAACATGGAAGTTACATGTAATCTGCATTCGGAGGCTAGGAATTAATTAGTACCAATAAGTAATATTTGCAGATCTGATTCCCAATCAAGCACTCTAGCAATCTATAAAATGTGTTAGATCTTCTGTTTTAGTCCATGTGGGATCGATATTACTCAGAAATAACAACAAATATGTGTTAATTGCATATTTGTTGGTTTAAGACTGTTGAGCAATTACTTCTAATTTGTTTCCATGCCTTTCCATGCTTTTAAAGTACAGTATTGTGTGTTTAATTGCTGCTGCAGCTTTAATACATGTTTGAAAAAGCCCTTGTGAGTCCTATTTAGTACTCATAATATTTTTGACAGAAACTTGATACTTTTTTCATTTGCAGGTCAGTCTTTGTTTGCGAGCTAGAGATATGGGTCTAATAGAATATACATTTTGTGTAACTTTAATTATTTAGCACTCATCATATTTGAGCTATGCTAAAGCCAATGTAGTTCTCAGCTAGAATTTGCATCTTTGGTTGGCCAGTGGTGTTGTGGGATGATAACTCGTAATCGGATTGTAAGTAGCTAATAGAATATGTGCAATATTAAGAGCAGTTTTAAGTGTGTATAAATTTACGAATTGGGCAATAGACTAGGGCCCCAATTCGGCAAGTATTGTTGAATAGCTATTAAAATTGTTATATCCTTATTCAACTAGCTACTTGCAAATGTTTTGAACTCATAAATTTGGCTTTGGGTGTTTTTTTTTTATAAATGTTTATATGCATTCTATTGACTTCATTCAATTCATTAGTGCCAATAAGTACTATTTGCCAACTATGTAGCAATATTAAGAGTGATTTTAAGTGAATAAATTTACGAATTGGGCAATTGAATCAGGCCCTAATAGTTTGTAACATACTACCAATACTTTAGTGGTTTATTAATTAAATAGCTGATTATTTATAGGGTAGATGTAGCTATAGTTGTTAATATATTTAGTATAAAATGGATAGATGGATTTGGTTAAAACTTTTAATATCCTCAGCATTTTAATTCTAAGATTTTTTTTCTGCTATTTTCACCTTTCAAGACTATATGGTGAGACAGGATTTGTGAAATGGGCAAAATCTCAGCAAATAAGCTTTATTTTACTTGCATATGTATCGCTTATAAATAGTACTGCCCAACAGCATTGACGAGGAAAATAATTTTGAGAAACTGCCCCTTGGCATGGGTCCACCATTTTCCTTGGAGTAATTGCAGATCCAAAATTGCTACTTTTATTTTTACATGACATAATAAAAACAACTTATAAATAACAAATAACAAGCAAAGCTATATGAAGGGCAAAGGTACAGGTGATGATTTAAAACAGCAATGAGTTTTGTTAATCACTTAATTATGATTGATGCAAAACTGATTGAAATAAAAAATAAACAAAATGCATTCAGCCATAATCTCAGAAAGTGATTAAGATTATGGCTAAATAAAATGAATTGTGTTCACTTTTTGCTTGATCATCTCTTTTTCATGCTGATAAACTGATGCTGTAGTGTTTTCTAACTTGAGTTGTGTGCTTAGAATTGTATCATTAAATAATGATTCAGTAGATTGTTGTCTACTAAACAACATGAAGCACCACATGAAGTAGACTCATTTGGTACTTGCTATTATTATGGGGAAAATTCAGTACTTAATGAAATGAACAATGTTTAATAGCCAATACAATATTCATGGTGTGCACATCAAGTCAGAACAATTTAGAGATTGTGTTCTGTCCCTTAGTTTAGAGTGAAACTTAGGTCCTAATTTTGTTTTTATCTCTTGTTTTGATATGATTTCAGATTTATTGTGTTTCCCATGGTTCTTATTGTATTTATTTGTTACAATGTATACAGAGCATTACAAAGTTACAAAACCAGTACAAGCAAAAGAAAAACAGAAATTATAAAACCATGAGACTAGAGGCTCATGCACTTATCACAGAAGAATTAGCATTAATTAGCAATTAGAATGAATTGCCTTTTATAAAGCCGTTATTCCAGAAGGTAGAATTTTCTGTAAAAATATATAAAAAATAAGTATAACCTTTATATCAAGTTTAAGACATTACACTTATTACGACCATTTAAAATTATATGTATTTTTATGTATACTTTTCATTTCAATAACTGGGCCTTTTCTGGGCTATTTTAATGCTGAAATGAAGCCACTCAGTAGATAGAGACATGGTTAGAATGAAGCTGATGAGACATTTTGGGTCCTCAGAGATGAGGGGGGAAGGTTCTGGAGAGCAGTAGGCGACGAGGAAAGTAGTGAGATGAATACTGAAAAGAGTTAGATGTTAGTAAGAATTTAGAACTCAAAGAATAAACATATATAAAACATATAGAATTGAGTATAATATAGTATATCATGATCTATATATATTTAAAATATATATTTAATAGAAAAAAGAAAATGGTTCACGAAAATTGCTCTGAAAACATATTTAACAAGATAGAGCAGTCAAGCTTCCTGCTAAAAACAGCTACTGCTCATTTTGTAAAAGAGGGGTTTCTATCCCCATTTTGTGTATGAATATTGAAGCAGGTCCATTGCGTCTGATATCCCCAGTTTGTACAAAAAAACAAAACACAACTGGTTAGATAAGAGACCTGCAAATTTAATAAATTTTATGATCACTTTAGGCTAAAATCCCAAAAGGCGGTAGGTTATAAGCAATGGTCACTTTTTAATCATTATTATATTACAGTATATCACTGCTCAGAGAGAAGGGTTCAGACAGTGATCAGAGTTCAGAAAACGTAACAGAGGAGAGCTCTCAGGAATACTTGAACAGAGTACACATGAGCATCAGGGTTAATCAGGATAAACCAAAGACAGGCGGGATATCCAGGAGCTCACTAGGTGTTAAACAGTAAATGACTTGACCAGTCATGAGCTCTGAAGCATCACAGTATTCAGTAAGATAATCAGAAATCAGGCCAGGGAGACTTGGAAGTAGACATTTATATATCCCATGCTCAAATAAGTCTAGTTTACAAAGCACCTGGTGGCTAGTGCCTGACCCCATTAAAACCGGGAAGTAGTGTACTGGTGCCTGACCCCATTAAATCCGGGAAGTAGTGTACTAGTGCCTGACCACATTAAAACCAGAAGTAGTGTACTAGTGCCTGACCACATTAAAACCGGGAAGTAGTGTACTAGTGCCTGACCCCATTAAAACCAGAAGTAGTGTACTAGTGCCTGACCACATTAAAACCAGAAGTAGTGTACTGGTGCCTGACCCCATTAAAACCGGGAAGTAGTGTACTAGTGCCTGACCCAATTAAAACCGGAAAGTATTGTACTAGTGCCTGACCACATTAAAACCGGGAAGTAGTGTACTGGTGCCTGACCACATTAAAACCGGAAAGTATTGTACTAGTGCCTGACCACATTAAAACCAGAAGTAGTGTATTGGTGCCTGACCCCATTAAAACCGGGAAGTAGTGTACTAGTGCTTGACCCCATTAAAACCAGAAGTAGTGTACTGGTGCCTGACCCCATTAAAACCGGGAAGTAGTGTACTAGTGCCTGACCCAATTAAAACCGGAAAGTATTGTACTAGTGCCTGACCACATTAAAACCGGGAAGTAGTGTACTGGTGCCTGACCACATTAAAACCGGAAAGTATTGTACTAGTGCCTGACCACATTAAAACCAGAAGTAGTGTATTGGTGCCTGACCCCATTAAAACCGGGAAGTAGTGTACTAGTGCTTGACCCCATTAAAACCGGGAAGTAGTGTACTAGTGCCTGACCCCATTAAAACTGGGAAGTAGTGTACTAGTGCCTGACAACATTAAAACCGGGAAGTAGTGTACTAGTGCCTGACAACATTAAAACCAGAAGTAGTGTACTGGTGCCTGACCCCATTAAAACCCGGGAAGTAGTGTACTGGTGCCTGACCCCATTAAAACCGGGAAGTAGTGTACTAGTGCCTGACCCCATTAAAACCAGGAAGTAGTGTACTAGTGCCTCACCACATTAAAACCGGGAAGTAGTGTACTGGTGCCTGACCCCGTTAAAACCGGGAAGTAGTGTACTAGTGCCTGACCACATTAAAACTGGGAAGTAGTGTACTAGTGCCTGACACCATTAAAACCGGGAAGTAGTGTACTGGTGCCTGACCCCATTAAACCAGGAACGAATGTACAGACTCACCAAGAGAGACTCAGAGGCAGGGGTACACAAGAGGACATGAGGAGCATAGACTAAGCGGCATGGGGATCCCAGGGGTAGGCAGAGGAACCCAAAGGGGTTTTACTATTCTGCACAGCAACCATAAAAAAAGGATCACTGTACAAATCCATGATACATAGGTGGGAGTTATATGTGTGAGAGGGGCTTTTGTATTTCTGGAGAGAGGTGTAACCTGTCTGCTTCTTGATATGCAAGGGGTATTAAATGTCAGTCTTACCCAGTAACAAAGCCTCCAGACTCCTCCCTATGTCCTCCTTTATCATGCCACTCTCCACTAAAAAAAAAAAAAACATACAGTTATGATCCAGATCTCAGGATGTGATGTAACAAATGAAAAGTGGATTCTTGTACTTATAAACAAAAAAAATGAATATTTTGCCATAAAACATTTTTATGTCCATAGTTTGCACAGTTGCTAATATTGATAATTTGGTACACACTGTATAAACACAAAGTTTTTTGTTATAACTTCTAATTATATTGAAAAATCAAGTAACAACGCAAGAGATACAAATATACAACTTCTCAACTAACATAGGCCTCCATTCTAAGACCGAGTTCCTGACTAACAATTATTTTAAAAACTAGCGAATTGCCCGTCAAAAAATGACGGCAATGAAATTGTAAGGTAGCTAATGCTGTTTGGTGTATAATAATGAAAGATGTAATACATTAATAAATCAATATGTAATGCTGTTTAGTGTGTAATAATGAGATATATAATACATTAATAAATGAATATACTTTACCTATTTTGAAGCATTGTGTTGAAGAGCTGTGAATGTGTTTTGATGTTGCTGCAGCATTAGTGGTGTGGAGCTGCTGTGTAAGCGTGCTGAATGTGTGCAGTGTAATACTGTGCGTGCGCGAGACGAAACCGTTAGCGTAGTGTTGTACTTCCGCATTGGCGTAAAATGGCGGGTTATCTGTGGTATGCGTCTTCGCGGATTATCCGTCGGTGCTTCGTGGTGTTTTTAGAGTTTCGTGTGGTGTTTTGCGAGTGTGTTGTGGTGTTTTACGCGTTTAGAGTGCTGTAGCCTCGTTTTTGTTTTGTTCGTCGGCCATTTTTTCTCTCGCTTAGCGATTTTATTAGTGTCTAAAGTGTTTTATTTTTATTTTAATGAAGGTGTAACTTGTTTTTTTGAGGTGCTGGATGGTTCCTCTTGCTGTTGGTAAGCTTTTTATGTGTGTGTTGTGTGTATTTATTGTGTTTTAAATGTTTGTATGTCGGCGTGTTGCGTCCGATGTTTGCGAGGTCGTAATGTCTGGTAACGTCTCTCGTATGGTGTTTGCGTGTGTAGCCTCGTTTTCGTTTTGTTCGGCGGCCATTTTTTCTCTCGCTTAGCAAATTTTTTTGTGTCCATACTGTTTTATTTTAAGTGAAATGAAGGTGTAAGTTGCATTTTTGAGGTCCTGGATGCTACCTTTTGCTGTAGGTAAGCTTTTTATGTATGTGCTGTGTGTATGTATTGTGTTTTGAATTTTGTAATGTTCGCGAGTTGCGTCCGAGTGTTGCGAGGCCGTAATGTGTGTTAACGTGTGTCGTATGTTGTTTGCGTTGCTCGTAAAATTTAGCGAGTGTCGTAATTGGTGTGTCGTGTTGTTTGCGTTGCGACGTGAAGTTTGCGAGGGTCGCAGTTGCTGGCAAGGAGTGCCTTCGGCGCTCCATGCCAGCAACTGAGGCCCTCGCCCAGTGCCCTCGCTTTGCGAGGGCCTTGGCTCGCTGTGAGCAACGGCCCGTACGCTCACAACTTTATATGTGATTGCGATCACATGCCTTGCGTAAAGGTTTTTGATCTCACTGAAGTTTACTCAAAAGTGAGTGCATGACATTTAAAAAAAAAGAAAAAAAAAAGCTTATGTCTAACTTTATCCCCACATAATGGCAGAAAAATAATTCCCTATGGACCCCCATGCTACCTAATATTATCCCCTATACTATGAGGGATCCATATGGACACTCATGGTATGGGGATAATATTGGATACCTAGGAAATACTTTACATAAATTAACATGGTAACAGAGTAATATATGGTACCCCTTGGTTTTACTTTACTTGGGGAAACCCAAGGAATACATTGGCTCATAGGGTTTATAGGTATTAAGGGGAAATTCTGAGGGATACCCAGCTCATATGGGATAGCAGGTATTAAGTGGGAATCCTGGGGGATACTCATGGGGGTAGAGGGCATAGGTGGAGGGGTCACACACCCCCCTGCATTCGTTTTTATTGTTATTTAAACCCTTCCCTACCATCGGAATATAGATAAGTGAGATTGTTACGGCTAGTGTAGTGTGTCCTCGTTAGTGGGTACCATTCTGTAGACTCGCTATGGAGTCTACTGAGATTTACACTTGGAGTCTCCTAATGGTATACTTTAGGGAGGCTGTGAGTACAGGTTAGAGCTAGAGAGCCTAGGTTAGAGCTAGAAAGCTAGAGAGTCACATGTAAGAGCTAGAAAGTTTTATGGTATTCTTTTTTTTAAGGAGTCATAGAATAGCTCTGTAAATTTTATTTTCCAAACTCCCTTAGCTGCGAGTCATCCTTCCTAGATTTCTTAAGGGAGCCATGGAAAATTCTGCCTTTGTTGTGTTATTGTAGAATAGAAAACATTCCACTAATTAGATTGTTAACAAATACAGTACATATATATAAACATGAACATTCAGTAAACCACAATTTCAGTGATTGTTCAAGTGGTTAGAATCAGTTTCTGATCAAAGAAAACCTGTTTTGCATCAGAGAAACACTGCCAATTTTTAAACTCTGCTAATCATTTGCTGATTGTTGCTAATGCCTTATAATTAAGTTATAATTAGAGGCTATTTACTGTATCTTAGAAAAGACACTATAACATTAACCTCATGCTCTGAATTTATTATCTCTGGAAACAAGTGGTGAGTTGGCAACTGATATTAACCATTGAGATGGTTGCATGTTTGTTGTTAATTAAATTTCATTATGAGTAATTAAATCTATTAAATGTATGTGAGTGTCACAGATTACAGCTCATAATAGCAGAGGGGCAACTAGTAATTGTGGCACCTGGGGCCAGTTTCTATATTTGCAAAACAAAGACATACCAAAACAATAAGGGGTTTTCTATCAAAAAAAGTGTTCAGAGAAAAAAAGATAACCAAAAATCATATATATCTATCATATATATTTATATATATATATATATATATATATATATATATATATATATATATATATATAGAGAGAGAGAGAGAGAGAGAGAGAGAGAGAGAGAGAGAGAGAGAGAGAGAGAAAGAGAACAGAAAATGAATAGTACATTTGTAATTCCATTAAATGTCTAAAAATAAGTTAAAAAATATATTTCCTGCTCAGGTTTCCCAGAAATACAGTCATTGCACTGCACTCTGAGACACTGGGTGGGGACATGCAAATGAGAACACAATGTATTCTCACTCTATTATTCCAAAAAACAATATATACATGGCTCCTTTTAAGCGTATGGTCGCTGTATTGAGCAGCTTTTAGCATAGCACAGGATGGATTGTTCCCAAACCAGGAAACACACAGACAGCATTGTTTTGATCTTAATGGATCTCATCACTGTGGGGCTGGTTCCTGGTATATATATATATATTATATCTTTCACTCTTTCTGCAGACTTTGAGTCTGAGACGGTAAGTTCCGTAAAATTGTGTTATGTATTCTGGATTGAAAGGAAGGTGGAGGGTGGAAAGAGGGGATTTGTAAACTCATTGGTTGATTCAGATAAGCTCATGGCCCGTTTTTGATTAGGAGATTTAGGCAGCTGTCTATGGGTGAATTAGTAACAGAGGTACCTTATTTGGAATAATAAAGTAATGTTTTTAAAACGTTTTCTTAATTTCTCCTGCTCTTTAATGGAAATAAGAGGGAATAATTGTGTGATTAGTGTGATTAATTGCTTTTCCTAGGACAGCCACTTGTTGGGGCATTGGAAGTGTTATCAATTAGCATAAAAATTTGCTTAATTAGGACTCGGCATAGAATTATGCTCATTCCAGGCATGCTTGAATTCCTTAACTGTGTACTGCTTACATTAAAAGGACAAGTAATGTATTCACTACTTTTTCTGTGTATAATCCAACCTTAGCTTTGCTCAAAGCTGTGTGACTCAGCAGTGTATGCTTAAAGGAAGCCATGTTTGAAAAGGTTATGGACTGCAAGAGCGAAGCCCTTTTGTCCCTGCCAAATTTCCCAGAGTGCAGTGTAATAACTGTATGTCTCGAAATTCAGACCATGAAACAAGTTTTTTTTAACTTGTTTTAGCTGTTCAAATGTGAACCCAAATGTACTATTTATTTACTATATATACTGGGAGGACTTGCGAAAAGGCATTTGTCATATTGTGCCTGATATCTGATAAATTACAGGGTGATAATGCCTCTGAGAAGCACTGATTACAGTACATCAAACACCTTGGATAATACAGTATGTTAATGAGATAAGACATAAACAAATACTAAGAGATGTCTATATAATGAGTGGACAATACTTATTACAGCAGTACTGAATATAGTTGATCAGTACAGCAGTATAACCGATCAGTAGATTGATATAATGACATTTAATACGGTAGACTGGTACAGAGGTGTTTAATCCAGTAAACACTGGGAGGACCTGTGAAAAGGCATTCATTATATTGTGCTTGATATCTGAAAAATGATAGGATAACAATGAGGTTGAACATTCAGGAGTAAATCTTGCTGCATTCCTAATATACTAATCCATTTTTGTAATACTGGAAGGATTTGTTAAATTGCGGTGTAGCGCTATACAGGGGTGAGTTTAAGACAAAACAATATTGAATTACAAAAAAAATAATGGAGGGCCCTGTCTTTGAGCTTAAAATCAAGTGTACACAGTGCTTTTACTAGAGCACAAAAGATTGAAAACTCACAGACTTAAAATCTTAAGGGAGAGGTATAGAAGCATTACATATGTGTTGTGTACATTAGGGCTTGAGGTGATAAGCTTCTTTAAACAAATGAGTTTTTAGTGAATGTTTGAAGGATTTGCGGCAGGAGGATACTGTAGTGGAGCGAGGCAAGAAGTTCCAAAGAATTGGGGCAGCACAAGAAAAGTCCTAAAGACGGGAGTGAGAGGAGGTGATAAGAGAGGATGAAAGAAGAAAGTCATTAGCAGAGCAGAGAGGGCTGGTGGGGGTTTACTTAGAGATGAGAGCAGAGATTTAAGAGGGTGCATTATTGTTGAGGACATTATAAGTTAGGGTCATGATTTTACATTTTATTCTGGAGACTATAGGAAGCCAGTGGGGGGACTGATAGAGAGGTTCTGCAGATACAGAACGTTGGGTTTGGTAGATGAGTCTAGCGGATGCCTTCAAAGTATATAGGAAAGAAGGAAAGCAAAAGGTAGTGGAGATAAGAAAAGATTTGTCCAACTGAATGCAGAATTCCAGAGGATAGCAAGAAGAGACAAGGAGACATTCTACAATGAGCGATGTAAAGAGGTAAAAAAAGATAACAGAATAAGTAAATCAAGAGATCTCTTCAAGAAAATTCATGATCTCAAAGGCACATTTCATGCCAAAGTGGGCATGATAAAAGACAAAAATGCTAGGGACTTAACAAAAGAAAATCAGATCAGAAGAGGTGGCAGGAATACACTGAAGATCTATACAGGAAGGATTTTAACAGCAGTGATGACCTCAATAGTTGGTCCAATGAGTTGGAGCCAGACATCTTGGAGATCGACATGAGATGGGCCCTAGGATGTCTTGCTGATAATAGGGCTGCAGGAGTTGATGGAATCTCAAATTAACTATTCAAAATTCTACAAAATGATGCTGTGAAAGTGTTGCTTGCCAACACATTTGGAAAACTCAACAATGGCCAATAGACTGTAAAAGGTCAGTCTACATCCCAATCCCAAAAAAGGCAGTGCCAGTGCTTCAATTATCGAACAATTGCACTCATTTCACATTCCAGCAAGGCAATGCTTAAGATTCTACAAGCTCGACTGCAACAATATATGGACCAAGAACTACCAGATGTGCAAGCCGGGTTCTGCAGAGGAAGAGGCACAAGAGATCAAATTGCCAATGGATAATAAAGAAAGCAAGAGAGTTCCAGTAAAGCATCTGCTTCAAAGACTATTCTAAAGCCTTTGACTGTGTGGATCCCCCCAAAATGTGGTATGTTCTTAAAGAGATGGGAATACCAGATCATCTCATACTCTTCCTGAAGATTCTGTATGTGGACCAAGAAGCCACGGTCAGAAACGAACATGGGACAACAGAACAGTTCAAGATCGGAAAAGGAGTGCGACAAGATTATATGTAAAAAAATAATTGTGATTCTGTTAAAAAAAAAAAAAATTTCATTGGTACTAAGTTAAATAATCACATATTCTTGGCACTGGCATTCAAATAAATGTATGATTCCTAAAACACATGTAAATATTAGTTTCTGTGCAACAGAAAATTTGTAAATATAACTCTAAGGTGTGTGAAGGTACTGCCACAATCGAGTTGCGGAGCTCTATTGAAAAATCCTCTTCTCACTCTAAAAAACAAAACAAAAGGTAAGGACTGAGTTATTTCCAAAAGCAGTATGTTTAGGGATCAAAATATTATTTTACTCCTGAATAGTTAAATGTTTTTGATGTATAAACATTCCTAATTTAAAAGCATTATAGAATACTTGTGCCTTCAGTGTTCTTTTAAATGTCCTTTACATAAGATCTGAGCCAATATTTAGAAATATTTAGAAATAGCAACCCTTACAGCACTATGAAATTTGATGGAGTTAGAGAGTGATTAAATTGAACAAGGCCGCAACCAAAGGGCCGAAATCGCAAGCCCACAAACCCTTCCCGCGCCCGCAAGCTGTCAGTGGGCTGGAATAGATGCGGTCCGCAGTTACAATCCAATCCCGTTATTATGGAGTGCGACACAGGGCTCAGTCCATGCGTTGACTGTGTTGTAGATTATTCCGAAGTAGCACGCAGGTCCCAGAGTTGGAGGTTGGAAAGAGAGAGAGAGTAGGTAACATTGGAGAGCAGGTTCTTAAACTTATATTCATTTCAATTATCAGCATATCTTTTTTACACATACATTTTGATTACACATATATATACTGATTACACATAATACAAATACACATAGAGTAAATAACACACATAGATACACATAAAGTCAGGTCAACACATACACTCCCCCACCCACACACCCTATACCCCAACAGTTAGCAAACATACATTATTATTTTTTTTACAAATATATACACAAATACTTTTTTTCATGTATCCTTATTTTATTTTTTGTATTGAAATGGAGGGAGGAGAGAGGAGGGGAGAGGAGTGGAGAGGGTGGGAAGAGAAGAGCGGGAGAGGCGAGGAGGCTATGGGGAGTGTTGGAGAGGAGGCGGAGAAGCTGGAGGAGAGTGTAGGAGAGGTGGCAGGCGGTGGTGGAGGTGGAAGAGGTGGAGGAAGCAGTGGAGGAGGAAGAGGAGGTGGAGTAGGTGGAGTAGGAGAGGAGAAGGAGGGTGAGAGCATGGGAGAGGAGGAGATGGGACATAGTCTAGAGGGGGAAGTGGGTGGGCAGGTGCCCAAATTAATAGGCACATCATGCTCTTCTACAGAGGTGGGCACGGCAGAAAGGAATGTGAGGCCTGGGAAGCACAGGTTCAATTACGTCAGGGTCCTGGTGAGGAGGAAGATGGTCAAGAAGATGGACGCAGCAACATGTGGTGGCCCCAGAGTGACCATCACCTACAATGAGTGGGAGAGGTACCTCAAGGACCTACTGAGCCAGGTGCCCGCCACTGGAGCTTCAGGCCTGGTGACCCAGCAGGATCCAGCCTCCATGCCAGGTGAATATCACTTACACCAACATGACACCTCATGTACATCATACACACTACACATGTACAGGATGACCAACAAGGACACTGACATGTCAGCTCCATGGGATAGATGGATCAGTCATGCATTATTAACTCTATGAAGCTGAAAAAGCACTGTCTTCAGTAGACACAACAACATTAATCAACCAATAGACAGTCCATGTATGGGTGTGCCCACTGCAGCGTATGCAGTCACAGAACGCAGCCAGAATCAAGAGAGCGTTAGGAGCCAAGAACAATCAAGATCAAGAACCCAACAAAGATCACAGCTAGCAAATGATAACTACTCAGAGTTGCACTCAAAGGGACAGTTACCTCACTCTAGGTGAGATTAATTGTGTGAAAGAGCACAAGATTCTATGTTAAAGTGATATATTGCTTTATTGTAATTTCAATAAGAACAGTTAAACATATGCAGTCTAATGTTGGTCTACAGACACAGTGCTGATTAACAGCTTCTGCCTGAACGAATGTTTCACATATCATGGTTTCACTGCTTACAGGAATGTAACCAGCCAACAGTTAAAAACACTCAATTAACATGGAATCTTCTGTTCTGTCACACAATGAAGAGCACTGATAATAGCCCTGTAAGTGTTCATCCAGGTTCAAGGCTAGATGTCAGATAGGAAGGAATATAAACCAATGTTTTCTTCAACATTATTAACACATATCCCTTTCTTTTCTCGTTTCTCTTTTTCAGCTTCATGGTCTGGGTCCACTGGTGAGTCAGAGGAGGGGGCGTTGGCTCCATCGGAGCAGGAGAACATGGAGCAAGCCCCTCGCACATCAAAATGCGGAGCAGGGGTAGGGGGCCCTACCCCTGGTGAGGAGGAGCAGTACTTCACATGGACAGTGGGGCTACTTGCGGGACTGTATGCCAGACCTGTGGCCTTCGACTCCTCTGCCTCCCTCCTCCAGCAGCTGCAGCCATCAACAGGCACACGTATTGGAGTGACGATAGGGGCATGCCCCCACCTTCTCCACCCCCCTGAAGTTTGTCGGGCTGACTCCCACCACCAGGTCCACCACCACCAGAATGAAGCCAGGCACCAGCCAGGAAGCAGCCCTTCCCCACCGGGCCACAACCACCACTTTCGCAACCTCCTTCACAACCAACAATGGGCCCTTCAGCCAGACCTCTATCTCCACCGCCACCAAGCCAGGCTACTCAGGAGGAGATGCTGGCTGTGTCGAGGCAGATCCTCGATTGTCTGCTGGAGTTTCAGGCCAGTATCTCCTCCAATCACAGGGAGCTTATGAGCAGCCTGGCCAGGTACAATAGGGAGGAGAGGAGGCACCATCTCATGACTGATACCTTGCTGGGCTGCTCAGGATGGGGGCGGGCAAGAGCGTGGTCCAGCAGGTGACAACAGATGAAGTTCACCACGCTCTGGTCCCCAGCCCAGCCTCATCCACCCCGGAGGCATCCCCCGTGCACCAGCAGCCCAGCCCCTCCTCTCCTCCACCAGCAATGCCACTGGTTGTGCCACTACCTGATGGGGGGATGTCTCCCCCTGCCCCCCCACCCCAGTACCTGTGAGACGGCAGCCGCCCTCCTGGGATTGTGGCCCTGATGCTAATCGGAAGAGGAGGATGTAGGGGCTGCAAAAAAATATTCTGCCTTCTCAATAGCACTCCTCAGTGAAAATCTATTGTTCCAAATGTTAATCTAATCTATCCTGGCTACAGACTCTTGAATCCTGGCCTATGTGATGGTGATATTTTGTACGCAGATGGCTACCTCGCATCACATGGTCCATGATCCCCTTCTCTGTGGACACGTAGGGTTCTGTTGAACATTTCACCAATTGATGGTCACTGAGGAATGCTGTTGAGAAGATATACTGCAGTCCCTATATTTTTTAAGGCCTTATGTTACACTTCTTTTTTTGTTTTTTTGTTTAGACACAATTCAGGTCCATGAAGGTATCTGCTGCATCTGCAAGCACTGTGAAGGAAATGTATTAAGTGTAAGAGTTTTCCTGTGCCTCTCATCTGGACATTCCTTCAATGACAGTCCCCACCCCTTTAACATGTAGCTCCCACAATTTTAAAGCTATCATATATCCAGATATGTAAGACAAGATTCTTGTTAGCTTAAGTGTCGACTAATGCCACTATGGCAGTGGACTTGCAAAGTCTCACAATGGCATGTTAATGACAGCCTCCATTAACATATGCACTAGTGAAGCATGTGATCCTGACCTTAATATCAGTCTGAAAACAGATCCTTGTGTCTGATGTAAGTAAATTTGAATCTGGCTGCTGACCTTTGTGTCCTCTCTGTATTAATGGGTATTTTCCTTCATTGCTGATATCATGAGTAACCTTTAATATGTGCTAATAGCTGTATAGCTGATGGATGTGATATCAATGTTGATTAACAATATCATATTTTGAAGGTGATAGTACACCTTGACCACTGTCGCTGGTCACAGCTAAGCATTTATTGTGAGATGACACATCATTATTAATGGTCATGGCCAGTGAGATATTCTGAGAACTAGCTAATGGTTAGTAATGCTTGCAGATGGAAATCAGGTGAGTTGGTATATTGTTACAGCTACAGTATTTAGCATTGAACTGTACATGCATCTTTTTCTTTTTCGTTCTCCTCCTCTGCATTTTTTGACCACTTATTTTCAGATTTTTGTTTTGGGAACACACTGTATGTGTGAAAGTGGATTGGATTACATAGTCCAGAGGTTTAAGCATCTGTTTCATTGAGCAGATATAGTCGAGTTGTAAGTGCTATGCACATTCATGGTTTCTTCAATTAAATTGAGTGATTTTTGATGATGCTTTTATTCATCAGATTCTGGTTGCAGTTGTATAGTGAACACATATGACCCCGGTAGGCGCTATGCATCATGCTTCATTCTTCATCATTCTAGATCATGACACACCTTTAGGTATCACCCTTTCACCCAAAACCCACACCACACCTATCATATTAATGCACAGTCTTGTACATTTCTGAGTGTGCTCTGTGTCTGAAAAAACGCTTTGTTATACTGTTTGCACTGTGTCAGTGTGTTTTCCATGGTCGGGGTTATGGGACATCCACATACATCACATATGTGTCCCATTCCTATATCTGTAAACTAATGATCCCTAGTTACAATGCAACAGATTAATACATATAATACTAATCCTAATAATACTAATATAATAATATATCATAATATACTGTATATATATATTTAATAATATAGAGTTAATCCACATAAGAGGTCCAATTTGTGATACTGTGGAGTATCAACATTCCCCTGAAGGGCTGATAAGAATATGACAAGTGATAATGTAAATTGATTGATAGCAAATCCCTTAATGTGATTTCACCAAATGATAATTGGTATACACCTTGGCACATGGCCACCCCTCAATGGTGTGGGACTTTCCAGAATTGGCGTAGCGGAGATTATCAGCGATCCACATGCCTATGCACAGCCTCCATGTGTGTTTGGGGCCCTTCCTGATGGGTTAGAGTAGATTAGTGTGGTGTTCCCCTTCTGGATCACTACCTTGTTGTGGTGAAGGAGCTTGTGTACTTCAACGAAGCTGTGAGTTATACCATGTAGGGTCACTCTAGGTGGGACGGTCATAGCAGAGAGGCAGTCCACTGGAGAAGGAACTGTCAACCCACTCCAGTATCTTTGGCATACACGCCTTGTGGAAAAGCACAGACAGAGACATAGCTGAATGTGCTGCAGTCCATAGGGTCACAGAGAGTCGGACACGACTGAAGGACTGAACAACCAAATCTCAAATGTTTCCCTGGTACTTGATATATGTGATGTAGCGGTGTAATTTGACCACTATTTATTTTCCCAATGTAGAAGTGATGAGTGAGATGTATATGAAATTATATTTATATTTTAGGGTTCACATGAGAGCCTCTGTGAGTGAGAGAGGATTAATATGTCCAGCAGTTTCATGTTTTTGTGTTGCAATTTGATCAGGTAGTGTAATTACTTTATGCATGTTGTAGCATGGCTTTTCATATTGGCATATGCATGACCATTCCAACAAGTATGTTTTTTAAAATGCTGATTCTTTTATTGTGGATTGTTGTGCAATGAATTGTAATGCCTTTCATTGCATTCCTCATATTTTAAAGTCTAGTGGTGTGTTTATATTATCTTTTACAGTGTTAAGAACTTGTCTGTAAACTCTTTGAGGGTCCTATTTGGAGGCCGTAATATTTTTGGCTACATTGCCTTTTATGGGTTTGAACGCCAGTGCGTCTTTGGGGAATTGTAGCAATTTAATAGCGTTTTCGATAGTAACATTTACAGGCTTGAGGACTCATAGCAATTTAATAGAGATTTGCGATAGTAACATTTACGGGCTTGACAGATCAAAGGCTTAGCTGGGTCAGAGTTCAGATTTTGACAACCCATATGGTTTTTTTGCCAGTAAGCCGCAGATCATTTGCAGCTAGCTTAAAGAGGCCAATTTAATAGCGTAAATTTAGCAGGCTCCTTTACAGGCTTTGGGAACTCAAAATCAGCTAATTTATAAGGGCTCTTAGTTATCAAGCAACATTGTTTTTTTGTATATAAGTCTGACGCACTGACATTTCATGAATATAATTAAAATGAATAAGCCATTGTAATAAATATCATAGGGATACAAAATAGATATTTTGCTCCTTGTCAGTAGTGAAACAGTTACTACTCTCATTTATTTCTTGTGTAAAAAAACACAGATTTCATGGACCTCTTCATAACTTCAGAGACAGCAGTAATATCCAGACCATTGCCACTTGAATATACTGCTGTCTGTGTTCCACATCAAGTCCTTCACAGAAAATGATTAATTAAAAGTAATTGCACAACTAAAAAACTGGAAGATTTGTTATCACTTTAATGAGCTAGTGTGACTTGAACTGAGACCAATAGAATCTGCTATCTATCATTAAAATAATCTATTATTTTAATATGTGCTGTTTATTATTTGTCCATTTTCTTTCCAAGGGCAGCAGAACTAAGTCTCAAGTATCATCAGAATGCTAGCTGTAGGCTGTCCACATGCATTCAAATTACCTGTTTTTGAGTAAAATTGTTCAGCAAACCGACAATGCTGTAGATGTTCATAAGAAAGGCGATTACATTGCTTAAGGGACTGCTGTAGTTTAGGATACACCTCACAGATTTGTGAAGTAATTAACAAACTAAAAACATTAGAATTTGTGTAATGTATGAACACAAAATATTTTTAGAGGAAATCTTTATTTTTGCAGACAGTGTGTATAGATTGTAAATTTGTGAGTTTTCATTCTTGCATGGTGCTTTTGGAGAAAGCAATTTGGACGCTGGTTTCTAAGCTCAAAGATAGAGCCTTCCATCCTTGGCAATGTGTTAATACTGCTACTGTTTTTGCCTTGATTGTATCCCATGTATAACACTAAGGAATATGTTGGTGTGTTACAAATGAATGATAATAATAATAGAAAGTTTCAATTTTGTTTAGCAAGCACTTCCTGATAGCTTGAGACCTTCTGACATTTTCTTCTTCACTGAACAATGTAAAAATGCTGGGTATTAGAAATGTTAGAACTTGTCACCTGGTCCCTTCCCCTGTTTATGCTCAGAAGCAGACAGCTTGCAAGCCCTGCTCCTGTAGAATGTAAACATGCAACTTTCACTAAAGAATCATTGATGCCTCCATCCAGTGGCAGAGCTAGAAATACTCTTAGTGAAAAAAAAGAACAATATACAGTAACTCACAAAAGTGAGTATACCCCTCACATTTTTGTAAATAATTTATTATATCTTTTCATGTGACAACACTGAAGAAATGACACGCTGCTACAATGTAAAGTAGTAAGTGTACAGCCTGTATAACAGTGTAAATTTGCTGTCCCCTCAAAATAACTCAACACACAGCCATTAATGTCTAAACCGTTAGCAACAAAAGTGAGTACACCCCTAAGTAGAAATTTCCAAATTGGGCCCAATTAACCATTTTCCCTCCCCGGTGTCATGTGACTCATTAGTGTTACCAGGTCTCAGGTGTGAATGGGGGGCAGGTGTATTAAATGTGGTGTTATCGCTCTCACACTCTCTTATACTGGTCACTGGAAGTTCAACATGGCACCACATGGCAAATAACTCTCTGAGGATCTGAAAAAAATAATTATTGCTTTACATAAAGATGGCCTAGGCTATGAGAAGATTGCCAAGACCCTGAAACTGAGGTGCAGCATGGTGGGCAAGACCATACAGCGGTTTCACAGGACAGGTTCCACTCAGAACAGGCCTCGCCATGGTCGACCAAAGAAGTTGAGTGCACGTGCTCAGCGTCATATCCAGAGGTTGTCTTTGGGAAATAGACTTATGAGTGCTGCCAGCATGGCTGCAGAGGTTGAAGGGGCGGGGGGTCAGCCTGTCTGTGTTCAGACCATACACCGCACACTGCATCAAATTGGTCGGCATGGCTTTAATCTCAGAAGGAAGCCTCTTCTAAAGATGATGCACAAGAAAGCCTGCAAACAGTTTGCTGAAGCATGTGTGGCGGCAACCAGCTGAGGAGTACAAAGACAAATGTGTCTTGCCTACAGTAAAGCATGGTGTTGGGAGTGTCATGGTCTGGGCCTGCATGAGTGCTGCCATCACTGGGAAGCTACAGTTCATTGAGGGAACCATGAATGCCAACATGCATTGTGACATACTGAACAAGAGCATGATCCCTTCCCTTTGGAGACTGGGCCACAGTGCAGTATTCCAACATGTAAACAACCCCAAACACACCTCCAAGACAACCACTGCCTTGCTAAACAAGCTGAATGTAAAGGTGATGGACTGGCCAAGCATGTCTCCAGACCTAAACCCTATTGAGCATCTGTGGGGCATTCTCAAACGGAAGGTGGGGGAGTGCAAGGTCTCTAACATCCACCAGCTCCGTGATGTCATCGTGGAGGAGTGGAAGATGAATCCAGTGGCAACCTGTGAAGCTCTGGTGAACTCCATGCCCATGAGGGTTAAGGCAGTGCTGGAAAATAATGGTGGCCACATAAAATATTGACACTTTGGGCCCAATTTGGATATTTCCACTTAGGGGTGTACTCACTTTTGTTACCAACGGTTTAAATATTAATGGCTGTGTGTTGAGTTATTTTGAGGTGACTGCAAATTGACACTGTTATACAGACTGTATATTTACTACTTTACATTTTAGCAGTGTCATTTCTTCAGTGTTGTCACATGAAAATATATAATAAAATATGTACAAAAATGTGAGGGGTGTACTCACTTTTGTGAGATACTGTATATGTTTGCTTTACTGATGAGCAAGGGGGTAAGTAAAGTTATTTAAGATGTTGTAAACTTACCCTAGAGTTGCCCACTAGAAAGCCATGTCCAAAAGCTACCTCTGTCCACTGCAGCTTCACGTTCAGAATTCCATAGGACTGTCTTCTCATTTCAGTCACAGGTCAGTGTGTATTCTACATTAAGTCTGTTGGAGTTTCAGAATTTACAATATGGGATTTGTGGTAGAGATCCAGTTTACATTCTTTAAAACATGTATTTCTTTTCTTTTGAAGATATCTAATATTGCCACCGTTTTTAAAAGATAGGATGAGCTCCATTTTTAACCTGGTGGATCAACTCAATGTTTTTAATATAATTTTTTTACAAAATATGAACTTTTGTTAATCACAATAAACAAAAACACAGGGCCTCATTAAATTCCAGCCTCGTAAATAAGAGGCTTCTACTTAAGCCCTACGTACTGCAAAGTTTCTCTAACTTACAATGCTATTAAATTAGCCCTGCTGCGAGCAACGTATGAGCTACGCAGCAGGCCCGTACGTATCTACACTGCATAAATGTACATGAGGAGTGACAGCCTGCGAGATGATATCGCAGGCTCCCACTCCTCATCAAGTGCTGCGGGGGTCCTAAAAGGGACCTCCGCGGCAGTCCCCCACATAAGCCCTGCCGTGGGGGGTACTCCAAACCCCCCCCTAGGCACCTAAAATGAACCCCCCCTCAATGCGGGGGTCCCTGTCGGGACCCCCGAAGTGTCCTCACATGAACACCTTGCAGCGGGGGTCCCCGATCGGCACCGATCAGGCCCCCGCTGCATTTAAAACTTTTAAATTCCCCGCCGCGGCTCCTTAAAGGGGCCGCGGCACACTATTACCCAATCCCGGCCGCGGCACTTAAAATTAACCCCCCTCTATGCTGGGGGTCCCCATCGGGACCCCTGAAGTGTCCCCACATAAACCCATTGCAGGGGGGGTCCCCGATCTGCATAGATCAGGCCCTCCGCTGCATTTAAAACTTTTAAATTCCCCGCCGCGGCTCCTTAAAGGGGCCGCGGCACACTATTACCCAATCCCGGCCGCAGCACTTAAAATTAACCCCCCTCTATGCTGGAGGTCCCCATCGGGACCCCCGAAGTGTCCCCATATAAACCCCCTGCTGCGGGGGGCCCCGATCGGCACCGATCGTGACCCTGCTGCAATTCAATTTTAAATTTCCCGCCTCGCGGGTCCTCAAAGGACCGTAAAGGTCCTGAAAGGACTCGCACTAAAAATATTAACCCCAGGCAACTATAATTACCCCATTAACTCATGATGGTCAATCCAGACCACCATAAGGCCTAAATTAACCCATTAACTCATGGTGGTCAATACAGACCACCATAAGGCTCTAATTAACCCATTAACTCATGGTGGTCAATACAGACCACCATAAGGCCTAAATTAACCCATTAACTCATGGTGGTCAATACAGACCACCATAAGGCTCTAATTAACCCATTAACTCATGGTGGTCAATACAGACCACCATAAGGCCTAAATTAACCCATTAACTCATGGTGGTCAATACAGACCACCATAAGGCTCTAATTAACCCATTAACTCATGGTGGTCAATACAGACCACCATAAGGCCTAAATTAACCCATTAACTCATGGTGGTCAATACAGACCACCATAAGGCTCTAATTAACCCATTAACTCATGGTGGTCAATACAGACCACCATAAGGCTCTATTTAACCCCATCAGTCCCATAAGGGTATATTATTACCATTATGGGCCTGTTACAACCCAACATTAACCACATAAGTGCCATGATGGTCCTCAAGGACCATCATGACACTAACTACAAACACTACACTATAACCCCCAATAAACCATTTAATCTAAACTAACCCCCCTCTACACTAATCTATTAACACTTACACTACCTACCTACACTACCTACCCCCTAATAAACCTCCCCACCACTCTAATTACAAAAAACAATAAACCTACAGCACAGAAAACAAAAAACCTACAGTACAAAAAACAAAAAAACCTACAGTACAGAAAAAATAAAAATTACAACCCCACCCCCCACTACAGAAAACAAAAAAATACATTACAACCCCACCCCCCACTACAGAAAATAAAAAAATTACACACCTGAAAAGGAAAGACAGATAAACACAATACATTACATACATATAATACAATACATGACATTACATACATTAAATATAATATATTAAATATAATATATTACATATAATATATTACATATAATACATTACATACATTACATACAATACATGACATTACATACATTAAATATAATATATTAAATATAATATATTACATATAATATATTACATATAATACATTACATACATTACATACAATACATGACATTACATACATTAAATATAATATATTAAATATAATATATTACATATAATATATTACATATAATACATTACATACATTACATACAATACATGACATTACATACATTAAATATAATATATTAAATATAATATATTACATATAATATATTACATATAATACATTACATACATTACATACAATACATGACATTACATACATTACATATAATGTATTACATATAATATATTACATATAATATATTACATATAATATATTACATATAGTCCTAATCAAATACCCCCTATCTATCTAACATACAATCTATTTAATTTAAAATAAATCCTAACTATATCAAATACATCCCCCTATCTATCTAATATACAAAAAATCCTAACTACATACACAGACCCTAATTCTAAGCTAAAATCAATAAATTAAGACCACTTACCTTTAAGATGTTGCTTCAGATCACTAACCTATGGGTCAAACAAAAAATAAAAATTAGTACAAAACATTAACATCAAATAAATAAACATTCTATACATTCTAAATATTCAACTCACCTTTACAGCATGTCCAGTCACTGTTTAGCTCTTCCGGCGCGGCCCTGTTAAAAAAAAAACACAATACATGAATACATGAATACAATATATAAACAATAAATAAAATACACAAATAAACATCTAAATATACATTTAACTTACCTCCCCGCGATGTCCCCGGCCTTCTCTCCTTCAGCCCCGGCTGGGCCGCGGAACCATCCGCGCTCTAAAAAAAAAAAAAAAAAAACTAACGGAGGTCTGCACTGGCAGACCTCCCCGACGCTACTGAACCTCCCGGAGTCGTTTCCGGGAGGAAATTGGCATTGTCGGCTTGTGATTGGCTGAAAAAGCTGTCAGCCAATCAAAAGTCGTCAATGTAGGAGCCAATCAGGATGCGCAGATGTCTTCTACCAATCACTCCGTGGGGGTGTATCCCATAGTGATTGGCTGAAGGCATCTGAGCGTTGTGATTGGTTCCCAGAAAGATAGACAAGTGTTTAAGCCAATCAGGGTGGGATATTGGGGTGTATCCCATCCTGATTGGCTCACACATTGACGACTTTTGATTGGCTGAAATTGATAGACAGCTTTTTCAGCCAATCACAAGCCGCCAATGCCAATTTCCTCCCGGAAACGACTCCGGGAGGTTCAGTAGCGTCGGGGAGGTCTGCCAGTGCAGACCTCCGTTAGTTTTTTTTTTTTTTTTTTTTAGAGCGCGGATGGTTCCGCGGCCCAGCCGGGGCTGAAGGAGAGAAGGCCGGGGACATCGCGGGTAGGTAAGTGAAATGTATATTTAGATGTTTATTTGTGTATTTTATTTATTGTTTATATATTGTATTCATGTATTCATGTATTGTGTTTTTTTTTTAACAGGGCCGCGCCGGAAGAGCTAAACAGTGACTGGACATGCTGTAAAGGTGAGTTGAATATTTAGAATGTATAGAATGTTTATTTATTTGATGTTAATGTTTTGTACTAATTTTTATTTTTTGTTTGACCCATAGGTTAGTGATCTGAAGCAACATCTTAAAGGTAAGTGGTCTTAATTTATTGATTTTAGCTTAGAATTAGGGTCTGTGTATGTAGTTAGGACTGTAATTATTTTATTTTACTTTAGAATAATGGTCTGTGTATGTAGTTAGGATTTTTTGTATATTAGATAGATAGGGGGATGTATTTGATATAGTTAGGATTTATTTTAAATTAAATAGATTGTATGTTAGATAGATAGGGGGTATTTGATTAGGACTATATGTAATATATTATATGTAATATATTATATGTAATATATTATATTTAATATATTATATGTAATGTATGTAATGTCATGTATTGTATGTAATGTATGTAATGTATTATATGTAATATATTATATGTAATATATTATATTTAATATATTATATGTAATGTCATGTATTGTATGTAATGTATGTAATGTATTATATGTATGTATTGTATTGTGTTTATCTGTCTTTCCTTTTCAGGTGTGTAATTTTTTTATTTTCTGTAGTGGGGGGTGGGGTTGTAATGTATTTTTTTGTTTTCTGTAGTGGGGGGTGGGGTTGTAATTGTTTTTTGTTTTCTGTACTGTAGGTTTTTTTGTTTTTTGTACTGTAGGTTTTTTGTTTTCTGTGCTGTAGGTTTTTTATTTTTTGTAATTAGAGTGGTGGGAAGGTTTATTAGGGGGTAGGTAGTGTAGGTAGGTAGTGTAAGTGTTAATAGATTAGTGTAGAGGGGGGTTAGTTTAGATTAAATGGTTTATTGGGGGTTATAGTGTAGTGTTTGTAGTTAGTGTCATGATGGTCCTTGAGGACCATCATGGCACTTATGTGGTTAATGTTGGGTTGTAACAGGCCCATAATGGTAATAATATACCCTTATGGGACTGATGGGGTTAAATAGAGCCTTATGGTGGTCTGGATTGACCATCATGAGTTAATGGGTTAATTTAGGCCTTATGGTGGTCTGTATAGACCACCATGAGTTAATGAGTTAATTAGAGCCTTATGGTGGTCTGGATTGACCACCATGAGTTAATGGGTTAAATAGAGCCTTATGGTGGTCTGGATTGACCATCATGAGTTAATGGGTTAATTTAGGCCTTATGGTGGTCTGTATAGACCACCATGAGTTAATGAGTTAATTAGAGCCTTATGGTGGTCTGGATTGACCACCATGAGTTAATGGGTTAAATAGAGCCTCATGGTGGTCTGGATTGACCATCATGAGTTAATGGGTTAATTTAGGCCTTATGGTGGTCTGTATAGACCACCATGAGTTAATGAGTTAATTAGAGCCTTATGGTGGTCTGGATTGACCACCATGAGTTAATGGGTTAAATAGAGCCTTATGGTGGTCTGGATTGACCATCATGAGTTAATGGGTTAATTTAGGCCTTATGGTGGTCTGTATAGACCACCATGAGTTAATGAGTTAATTAGAGCCTTATGGTGGTCTGGATTGACCACCATGAGTTAATGGGTTAAATAGAGCCTTATGGTGGTCTGGATTGACCACCATGAGTTAATGGGTTAATTATAGTTGCCTGGGGTTAATATTTTTAGTGCGAGTCCTTTCAGGACCTTTACGGTCCTTTGAGGACCCGCGAGGCGGGAAATTTAAAATTGAATTGCAGCAGGGTCACGATCGGTGCCGATCGGGGCCCCCCGCTGCAGGGGGTTTATGTGGGGACACTTTGGGGGTCCCGATGGGGACCCCCAGCATAGAGGGGGTTAATTTTAAGTGCCGCGGCCGGGATTGGGTAATAGTGTGCCGCGGTCCCTTTAAGGAGCCGCGGCGGGGAATTTAAAAGTTTTAAATGCAGCGGGGGGCCTGATCTATGCAGATCGGGGCCCCCCCCTGCAATGGGTTTATGTGGGGACACTTCGGGGGTCCCGATGGGGACCCCCAGCATAGAGGGGGGTTAATTTTAAGTGCCGCGGCCGGGATTGGGTAATAGTGTGCCGCGGTCCCTTTAAGGAGCCGCGGCGGGGAATTTAAAAGTTTTAAATGCAGCGGGGGGCCTGATCTATGCAGATCGGGGCCCCCCCCTGCAATGGGTTTATGTGGGGACACTTCGGGGGTCCCGATGGGGACCCCCAGCATAGAGGGGGGTTAATTTTAAGTGCCGCGGCCGGGATTGGGTAATAGTGTGCCGCGGTCCCTTTAAGGAGCCGCGGCGGGGAATTTAAAAGTTTTAAATGCAGCGGGGGGCCTGATCTATGCAGATCGGGGACCCCCGCTGCAAGGGGTTAATGTGGGGGTGCTGCAGGGGTCCCGATAGAGACCCCTGCAGCATGGGGATGTGTATAGGGTGCAGGGGGGAGCCTCACACTGCTGTCTCGGGCTGTTCCGAGGCAGCACGTAGAGGCTTTCGGATCCCTTGCGTGGACTTTTTGTCCACGTAGGGATTCTTACGATATGCGAGACTCGTGCATAGATTTAAGGCTACGTAGCTCTCTCGGAGCCTATTCTCGGCCATTTTCTCGCAGTCATATCGTAAAGCAGGCTGCGAGAGATTCGGTTCTCGCAAACAGCAGGAAAACTGCCTTTTGCGAGCACCGAGAGAACTACGAGGGAGAATTTAATAGGGCCCACAATATTTACTGATTATTATTATTACAATCCTTTTTTTGTAAAGCACTAAATTTTACTTAAAGCTATACACAAGGATATAGCCCTCGACATCACGCTACCTCAAGTACTGAAAGATAACCTAGAGAAGAGCTTTCCCATCAAATGGGCCCCCAAATACATAACTTATCTATGAATCAATATCCCAAGATCTATAGGTCTAGTATATGAAGCACATTTTCCTCATGTTTTTAAAAGAATCAAAGCAGACATTTTAAGATGATCATCCTTTAACATTTTGTGGTTAGGAAAACTAAATGCCATCAAGATGAATGTGATTCCCAAAATCCTATACTTATTTAGGACAATCCCAACACCAATCAATCTAAAAGACCTTAAGTTGATGCAAAAAACACTCTTTAAATTTGCTTGAAACAATAAGAAACCAAGAGTCAATAGAGCCACAATGTGTGCTCCTAAACAGAAAGGGGTTTCTAGGGGTTGCGCAAACTCAGGTACTTTAATCCACATGCTCTGGGACTGTCCAAAAATAAAGCACATATGGGTAGCAACATATGACTTATTAGAAAAACTTTGGGGGAGTCCATTACCACAAAAGCCAGAGGAAGCTCTTTTAGGCCTACCAGTCACAGGGCTTTCCAAACCAGAGCAATTCTTGACAAACCAGATATTTTGGGCTTCTAGATGCATTATAGCAAAGCACTGGAAACTTACTTCCCTGACTCATAGTGAGGTACTTCAAAAAAGCAGGTTCATGTATACGATGAAAATCATAAAGTGTGGGGGATCTGCGTGTCGCTCCTTGTTTTCAAATGTGCTTGTCTTGTGAATGTGTCAATAAAAACTTTATGAAAAAAGCAGGTTCATTCGGGCTATGAGTTCACTTTCAGCCAAAATTGATGAGAGATTTAGACGATGGGCCTCCTGCTGGGATATCTGGCCTCTGAGGGGTTCACAATAAGGTTGGTGAAAATTCCTCCAACCTGATGGATTGGCTTCCTGTTTCTGTTTCCCTGCCCCTTCTTTGGATATGTCTGTTTTATATTGTGTAAACATGTTCAAAACCTTTTGTAACTTTCTACGTATGTTTTACATATTACTGTGATAAACAAAAAAGAAAAATGTTTGAAAAACTAAAGAGACTTCTTATATGTTGTATAGAATATGTGAGATTTGAAATTGTTATTGTCTATTGGTTATTTCTTTCAATAAAAATTTTTTTTAAAATTTTTAAAAAAAACTATACACAAGGAGAAAATACACAGAGTACAGTGTGCGAAACAAAAATACAGTTAAGGTCCCTGCTCTTGATAGCTTATATTCTAAAGGAGATGATTCTGTAAGTGATGGAAATAGGCAAATGCATAATGACTGGATGAGGTGGCAGGGTGTTACGGTGAAGACTGAGCTAGCAGGATAGTTGTATAGATTGTAGGAAACTATGGCCATAGGGGATAAGATTTGTCAAAAAAATAGATTTTTGAAGAATGTTTAATCTCTGAAAGCTAGGAGAGAGTGATGGATATTATTAACTGCACATACAAAATATCCATCCTGACTTTCTTGATAAGTCTTTTAGTAGCATCCACCTTAAAGTGTTGGTCAAGAATGATACAGCAACCAGCAAAAAAGAAGAAGATTAACAGAAGGGAATATACTAACTTTGAACTTGATTACATGGGTCCTGTAGGTAATTTTTAATTTCAACATCCTGCATAGTGATTTACTTAGCAATCACATTCCACCCTCACCAAACCCTTATGAGTCATTGCTACTTATGATATGTTCCCCGCACTATGGGAGATTTTACCTAGAGTGAGATTACATGGCTCTATTTCTATTTTCTATTCCAATGTATTCTGAATAAAGCCCTGCGAGTGCTCACAGTGAACCTAACCCTACATTTAAACTCAACCTCCAGCAGCACTTGCTGAACCCCTACTAAAGAGGTTACTTGAGTAAAAGCTCTCAATATATTTAAAGCTGTACCTTTCCTTTATTTGATCCCACATGGTACCTAAACTTAACTGCTTACCATGGGGATCCTTATGGATAATTGGATACATTAGGACCACCATAATTCCTACCATGACCTGCAACCTCCCTTAACTACCTACAATGCCCATAAATTAAATACATATAATTAAAAAAAAAATAAGTTCAAGATTTTTTTAAATCTAAAATGAAAAAGATTTACACAATTATAATTAAGTGCTAGTCTGACTGGCTGCTGTTTTAATTAAGAATCAGTTAGGCAATTTTAATACTCTGTTCTAGTTGAACATATTTAAACTAATCAGAACCCCACCAAAACAGTATATAATACATAACTGTGCCAAAAAGACAGCATTTGGAGTTGGTGATCCTCTGGGGAGGGACAAGAGTCTTCAATCAGGAAATAACATTTTTTTTTGCAGGCAACAAGAGTGTCCTTGTTTATTCAGGGGTAAAGATTGAGGACCACGGTGTCAAGGATCGTCTCTGGAGCATCAACCAGGAGGATAATATATAAATTAACCATTTTTCCTTTACAGACAAACACACATATACAGTATATATATATATATATATATATATATATATATATATATATATATATATAAATTTATATATATACCGTATTGGTCCGAATATAAGCCGCACCCGCATATCAGCCGCACCCGTAAAGTTCAAGGGGAAAAAATAGAAAAAAGATAGTACTCAAATATAAGCTACACCGCCACACCTGTAAAATTGGAGAGAAAAAGATTCTCAAAGTGATCAGCCATTGCAAGAAACAAGCTTTCTAATTAGCACTGTAGCTTTTTTTGCAGGTTACAGGCTTTACAGGATGCTAGCATCACTAAAACTGTAAATCGCTATTCAATACCGCAATCTCAAGCACAAAAATCGTCACCCTTAACTCGCAATCGCGCAAATCGGCAGTAATTTTGCGTTTGCGAATAGAAGCCGCACATGTAACAAGCAAAGTTCACAAATCGGCAATGATTTTTTTTACGGTCGCGAATATAAGCTGCACCCGTAACTCGCAAGCTCAAAAATCGGAAAAAAGGTGCGGCTTATATTCGGACCAATATGGTATATATCACATACAGTATATAGTTGTCAGTGTGGGGAATGCTTACAATGTTGGTCACCCTTTGTGAGCCTCACGAAGTGAGGTGAGCTGTTGATGCACGCATGACTTAGGCTGCAATGAGAGCCAAAGGCGCTCATTGCACTCCTCGCCTCGCAAAGCGAGGTGAGCATTTGAGGCATGCACGACTTAGGGACCGGGGGGAGATAGTGTAAAGAGACACATGGCATTCCCAAGCCCCAAACTTGCAGGTTAACAAAACATGCAATGAGCGGCCTGTACAGTAGGCGGGAGGAAAGGGTCACGATGAGCACCGCTAGCGGTAGAGGCTTGCAATAAGCGCCGAAGGCGATCAGCGTGGGGCTTGCGATAAGCACCGAAGGTAATCAGTGCAAAGCAGGAAAGTTGAAGTACACGGGGGAGAGGCTCGCGATGAGCGCCAAAGGTGCTCAGAGGGGCCATAAACTTGCATTGTGTGGCAAACAGAATTGCCTGGCTTACAATTTTACTCCCATCATTTTTGCAAAATTGCAAAGAGGAATCCCACATTAGTATCAACGTAATAGTTTAGTGACTTACTACAGGGAACAATGTATCCGTTGTGCCCACTGCTTAGATTGTTAACAATGAGTGACTAGTATTTCAGATCAGCAACTGATGTTAAGCTTGTTTGCACCACATTCTAAAATGAACTTGGTACATTAAGACTGCACTGTGGGTCTATCCCAAAAAACTCATCTCTGGGATAAAAGGTACAATACATTAGAGAGAATTTTGGGTTTATGCGGTTCAACTTGAGGAAGCAATCTTGGGTCGTCCCATCCCGTATATTCCTAAGGTTTTACAATGTTTATCCAACCAAGTTTTATTAGCTTCTAGAAACATAATATCCAATTGGAAGGATGGTGTGCCCACATTCGAGGAAGTCAGGAGGAAAATTGAACACATATATAGAATATGCTGAATTTCAGGGGACTTAGAGAAGAATTACAGAAACTGGGCCGCTTGTTGGGCTCTGTGGACACTCAGAGAGGGCTGGAACTAGAAAATAGCGCTGTAAAACATAGATAGTATGGTGGAGAATATTACTGAATACTACCCCCGCTATTCTCCTCATATCTCCCACCCCCCTTTTTCTTTTCTGCTGTTTGTTTTTGCACTACACGAACTGTTATTATTAAGAAATGCTGTAAGTTAATATGGAGAGAAAATATTGAAAAAGACAGATAAGACATGTGTGGAAGTTGCATATTGTATTGTACTGTACAATGCTTGTAAGATATAACTGGACATTTTGTACTTTCTCAGTGTCTTAATAAAGAGAATTAATTAAAAATTATCACATGTATCTCAGGGAGCAATGCAGCTTGTGAAATGTGCTGGGAAAACCTAAACCAAGGAAATACTGAAGTCTTTCAGGGATTATACTGTCATAAATTATTCACAAGGATCGTATACATATGCCAGTGCGTCAGCCCATTTAATACAGTGTGTCTTGGCAAAGAATTAATACATCCCAAAATTTGTAAAGAGTCCCAAGCTAAATATACACATCTAGTATCAACTTAATAGTCTAGTGACTTATTTCAGGAAACATATTCATTTTTTCACTGTTGAGATTATTAACAATGAGTGACCAATATCTTAGATGAGCAACTGGTAAGCTTGTTTATATCACATTCAAATGATGCTGCTCATGAAATATACTGGGAACCTAAACCAAGTAATAAAATGCAGCATCCACTTAGTGGATCCCCTATAGTTTAGTGAATGATTTCAGAAATGCTACTATCTTGTATTATCCACTAAGGATCTTATACTTATGCCAGTGTGTCAGCACATATAGTATAGATATTTTCAAAGATTCCCAGAATGTGCTGATAATCCAACATCTATCTCTCAATGACTTGGGATATAGTTAAATATACATTATTTATGATTAAAAGTGGGGGCTTCCCAAAGCCCATCACCCACAATCTATTCTAGTTATAAGCAAAAATCTTTAAGCAGACCCGAAACAGCCCAGCAAGCGTTTTTTCGCTTGTTGTGCCCCATTGTCTGACATCACCAGGAGGGCAATATCAGTAAACATTTCTGGAACACACGTTCCACGTACGGGCTAATCCCCGGTATTAATTTTATTATTCTTTAACCCCTTCCCTGCCATGGATATATAGATAGATAGATAGATAGATAGATAGATAGATAGATAGATAGATAGATAGATATGGGAGGATGTTTGGACTAGCATTGCTATGAAGATTACTGAGTTTTAGGGTCAGAGTCTCCTATGGGTATATATAAGGTAGGTTGAGTCAGCAACTCTTACAGAGCTTTTTTTCTTGGAAAGCCATGGAATAGCTCTGCAAAGTCGATTGTAAGAGCTATTTATCAGCCTTGCGGAAAATAAAAAAGTGTGGCATGGAATGATCTCTAAACATGGAGCATCTTTGTGCTGGGGAGTCCACTCTTTGTGATGGACTGTGTGGGAAGCATATTTGATTTGCCCTAGAGCAGCATAAAGTGCATATACATGTCGGGTAAGAGTCTACATTTTCAAAAAAATGAAGGGTGAATAATCATGTAAACTTGGTATTTGGCTGAGACATTGTTTATTGGGGAACACAAAGATCACAGAGGAAGGTCTCAAATGAGTCTGATTTCATCACTGACAGGTTCATGTGTGTGATGGGATGAATGAAAGATAACTGCCCAAAGTACTCATATAGCATTTTTATGCTGAAGAAAACTGGATTTTCACATTGTTACACCTTTTATAGGAGAACCGTAAAAATCCTATAAAGATGTTATTGTATATGAGCTTTTGAGAACACACTGGTTCTTTCTTCAGATGGGACTATAAAAATGTGAAAATAAGGACAAGTTTACAACTCTGTCTGAGCAACAGAAAACAAAATTCATAGCCCTCACTACAACAAAATACATTTTGCTATGAATATTTTACAGAGATGACTGTCTGTAGATTCCAAAAGCAATGTCATTTTAACACTGAGTGCTGAGCATTCACATCTTAATTAACAGTGATTTATAATGCCATAAAACATTGTCTCTTGTTTATAATCTTAACAAGTTGAGATTCCAAACTCTAAAAACTTTAATAACACATTTTTTCTTCAGGCAAATACTTATTAGCATGTGATTACCTACTATAATTATATTCAGGGGTGGAAGCTCCAGGCTTCTAAACATTTTTCCATAGGGTAATGCTTCTCTATGAAGGGGTTCCTTCCAGGCTGCTAGAAAATATTTTTGCCAACCTCATTATATTAATATATATGTATATGCATACATATATGCATACATACATAGGTGCATAAATAATATATATTATATATATACTAGCGACTTGCCCGTCAAAAATGACGGGGCAATAAAATTTGAAGCCATGGGAATGCTGTTTGACACACAATGTAAACCTTTTTGTACTCTGAGGATCTTTGGCGCTCATTGTGAGCCTCAGTGGCAGATGTCATGGCTGTCCCCCCATGCTGTATGTGTTTTGGTTTTTTTTGTATTTTGTATTGTTTTAGTTGTTTTTGAATATACACATTTCGGCCCTTAACTTCGTATTTTTGCGACCTCGTATAGTTCCGCGGGTTATAATTAAAATTCATACGTCCTTGTCAGTGTTTTCTGTGCTTCGGGGTCGTGGAGCGTCGTTTTAATTTTTTCTGCTCACCAATTTTTTTTCTCACTTAGCCAATTTTCAAGTGATTTTCCTTAAAACCGACTTAATTCACATGCAACCTCACCCCCAGACGTCCTGGCTGTCCCCCCGTGCTGTATGTGATGTTTTGCTTGGAAGTTCCTATTTTTGTGACCTCGTATTTTATTTTTTTCTAAGTCTTGCAAGTCGTAATTTTTTTTTGTGTAAGTCCGTATTTCCTCTTTAAGTGTTAGTGTCCCGTGGCGTGTTTTTTTTTTTTTTTCAAAGTCGCACTTTTCTGAGTCTTTTTTTAACGGGAGTAAGGCACCGTAGAGCCTCCACCTCCTTTGGCTCATTGCAGCCGATGTTGGAGCCTCCACCTCCGCAAATGTGGCCCCTCTCTTTGCGAGGCTCCGCATTTGCAGCCAGAACTGCGTCCCCTGCTTCGCGTGAAGATGACTCTCAGTTTGACAACTATTATATGTGATACATATATTAAATAAAGTGATTGGTGGAGCTTGTGTTTATTTCTGATAATTCCTGTTTTGCTTTTGAATACACTAATAATAAAAGCACAAGGAAGAGAGAACTCTTCTAAGGTAGTAGTTTCAAATATAAAATACAACAGAAACAGGAAATATAATTAAAACATTTTAATGTTAAAAATAAATATGATAAATATATTCCTACATTAAAAATGTTAAAGTCTCTTTCTCAGTTCTGTCTGTTGTGATCAGATCAGAGATGTCCTCAAGAGTGCAGAGAGCAGTTCTCCTCATGGTCCTTTGTGCTGCATGAACAGTCACAGTGTACTAGCTCCCAGAAGACAGCACTGATGACACCCAGCTTGTGACCGATCCTCATATTTATTTTTACCATAATCATATTTTTTTGAGACTGTCTTTATTAAGTACCCATAAATACTCCAGTATAAGCCAAGTTTTTTAGCCCTTTTTTTAATACTGAAAAAGTCACCCTCTGCTTATACTCGAGTCACCTTGCTCCCTGCTCCTGCTGCTCTCTGCGCGGCTTCCGGCTGTGCCCCCTCTCCCTCCCCTGTGTCTCTTCCTCCCCCCTCCCCTCTCCTGTGTCTCTTTCCCTCCCTATCACTCGTGTCTATTTCCATCCCCCTCCCTTTCCCCTTATCATCCTCCTCATCCTCCCTTCTCATCCCTTTCCCCCTCTCCAATTACCCTCCCTCTTCCTTCTCTTAACTTCCATCAGCTGCTACTCTGCGCGTCTTCCGGCTGTGTCGGGACCGGCATATGCTAATGACGTCATGTCACATGTGCCGGGTTCGTCACATATGCCGGGTTTGTAAAATAAAATGAACACATTGCAAAAGAATGGAGGGCCCTGCAACTGTACATAGTGCTTGCCTCCATAGCACATTACAAGATTGAAATCTTGAAAAATTATAACAGGACAGATGCAACAAACACTTTTAAAATGTAAATAATAATTTACTATATTTTTATAAATAATCATAAGGGCTCGAGCTCATGTGGCCCTCAAGCTCAGCACATGTTTTAATGGGACTAAAAAGAACTCTACAAAAGAAAATAATTAACAAATTAAGAAAACATCTACATTCTAAATTAAAAAGTTCATCAGAAAAAGAAAGCACACTACAGAGCAAATGTACTTAATTAACAAATCATCTTATTATAGGTTAAGTCAATTAAATAAACAAGGGCATTTACACAATTTAATTAGACTTTTAAAAGCATTCAAAGAAATTTCTGGCACAAACTACAGTTTGGCTCCAGAAAGAGTGTGATAATTTACCTAAATATACCAGCCTGGGCAGAGATGTATTTATGTTTTTTTGCTGTACAAACCTGGCATAGTATCCATTTTATCCAACTAGAGACAAATCAATTTAAAATCGTCACATAGCTTGACAGAATTCACATATATTTGTAGGCAAATATCTCTGTAGCAGTTTAATGTGAAAACAGCTGTAAGTGTTAATATTGACAATTCAGTTATAATAACATCACATTTAGCACGCTTCGCCAATTTTCAGGTATGAGACATAGCTTAAAGTTTTACTATGTAATTATTTAAAATTGTCTTAATAATAGTTGAGGCTTAATGATACCAAAATCCACATCATTAAAATACTTAAGAAATGTGAAATAATGAAAATTTCAGCTTTTTCTTTTAGTGATTTGCTGTTAATTTTAATATGACAATTAATTAATGTAGTATTGGTGTTCGCGTGCATTTGTTTTTATCAATTACTGAAGATGATTTATGGCCTTTTCTATTTTTAAAACAAAGATGTGGCTGACAATAATTAAATATTCAGATATCAGTATAGTCTTTTAACTTAAATAACACTAGAATGTGGTCTAAATAAAAGATAATATACCACAGTGGCCAATTATATATTTTTATGATGATGGATGTTAGCTTTAACAATACCATAATAGGACTGGTAAGATAAAAACAAATCTTAATAGTCAACTGTAGCAGTCTGACCTTACAAAAAGTTAAAAATACAAGTGAATATGTGTGTGTAATAATTTTGGGCTTGAAAACTATAAAAGTAATAATTACAATCTATTTTACATTTATGTTTTAAAGCAGCAGTAATACTGATAGAAAAATGAATCTCAAGTTATGCTAATAGCTACAAAGTAATAAATATTTATAGTTTAAAAGACAAAAACACTTCTGCAAAATAAAACAGCTTAAATTGTGTACATTTATGAATGTCAGACTAAATCTGTATAAATGCTATATCCAATAAAGTCATTTTAAATAAAGATATCTATGGAAAACACAAGAATACAGTAATTTTAATACTAAAATAATAGAACATTTAAGAGCAAAAATAATTATATAGCTAAAGTTTACTGGCTTGAAAACAAGTGCTGTAGGATTTACTGACAAGTATATTTTAAAGTTTATACTGTTAGTTTAATGGTTTCAGAAATGGGTGAATTATATGAGGCAGATGGTTTAAACACACTAGGTACCGAAAAAATACAGTTAGCACATCTGAGAGATCTGTATTACAAATCACGTTAAAGTCTTTGTTATTAATATACGGAGTAAATAGTCTTAAATATCTAAAAAGGTTGGCAGTCAACACAGAAATAAAAATGGTCAGTCAGGTTGTATATGCACAACAACAGCAGAGAGGGCATAGAATCTTGATTTTCATATACACAAAAGTAAAAATATACCTTTACCGTAGTTTAAAATTCACATTATAGAAGTGTGTGGGGGGCAGCTTTAAGAGAGTGGAACACTATAAAAATTTAAATAAATGCTTTGAGAACAGTGTAGTCACTGAGGTTATGGTCACAGGATTGTAGAGCACAGAGCAGCAATTTTTCTGTTGATGCAGATATTCATTGGCTCAAGTAAGTTGCATATGGGGCATCAGTGCAGTAATAATCATAGATATTACATTTCAGCATGTCATTATCATATCCACTGTCAGTGTCTGTATCTGTGTGATTTCATGATATGAAAATGTATATGTTTATTATATTGTCAGAATAAGACCTTCTATGGTTTCATTTCTTGTTAATTTCAACATCACATGCATTAGAAAACTCATTCAGAATGAAAACAAAACTAGTATTTGATAATTGATCTCATTCACATATACTACTGAATATTTGAAAATCATTGTACAGATTGTGTAATCAAGAGCATGGTAGTTTTATGAGAGGTATATTCGATCACATAACCACATGCATTTCAATAGATGTCTTTAGTACGTTTCGGAATAAATTATAACTAGCACCATGATAGGGATGTGGAGGGGTAATGCATGTAAGATGAGATAACGCTCAATATAGATATTAGAATACAGATTATTAAGTTATACTAGGCCTTAACAGATCTGATTTATTTCTTCTGCCATATATGATGTAATGGCTATGTTTAATTAACATAATTTACCTTTGTAATCTGGACTTTCTCTCTGGTGATAGAAGTTTAAGGTGTGGCATATTTACTTACAGTGCCTTGCAACAGTATTCACCCCCTTGGCATTTTCATGTTTTGTTGCCTCACATTAACATGGATTGTTTGAGGATTTGAATCATTTAATTTACAGAACATGCCCACAACTTTGAAAAAAATGTTTTTTGTATTGTGAAGCAAACAACAAATAGGACAAAATAACAGAAAAAGTAAATGTGCATAACTATTCACCCCCCTAAAGTCAATACTTTGTAGAGCCACTTTTTGCTGCAATCACAGCTCCAAGTCGCTTTGGATAAGTCTCTATGAGCTTGCCACATCTTACCACTGGGATTTTTGCCCATTCCTCTTTGCAAATTTGCTCCAGTTCCTTCAAGTTGGATGGTTTGCGCTTGTGAACAGCAATCTTTAAGTCTGACCACAGATTTTCTATTGGATTGAGGTCTGGGCTTTGACTAGGCCATTCCAACACATTTACATGTTTCCCCTTAAACCACTCAAGTGTTGCTTTAGCAATGTGTTTGGGGTCATTGTCCTGCTGGAAGGTGAACCTCCGCCCTAGCCTCAAATCACGCCCAGAGTGGTACAGGTTTTGCTCAAGAATATCCCTGTATTTAGCACCATTCATCTTTCCCTCAAATCTGACCAGTTTCCCAGTCCCGGCTGCTGAAAAAACTCCCTAGAGCATGATGCTGCCACCACCATGTTTTACTGTGGGGATGGTGTTCTTTGGGTGATGTGATGTGTTGGGTTTACACCAGACATAGCGTTTTATATGATGGCCGAAAAGTACAATTTTAGTCTCATTAGACCAGAGCACCTTCCTCCATACATTTTTGGAGTCTCCCACATGCCTTTTCGCAAACTCAAAACGTGTCATTTTGTTTTTGCTGAAAGTAATGGCTTTCTTCTGGCCACTCTGCCATAAAGCCCAACTCTATGGAGCGTACAGCTTATTGTCGTCCTCCAGTTTCTGCTGTGGAACTCTGCAGCTCCTCTAGGGTTACCTTAGGTCTCTGTGCTGCCTCTCTGATTAATGCCCTCCTTGCCTGGTCCGTGAGTTTTGGTGGGTGGCCGTCTCTTGACCTGTTTGCTGTTGTGCCATGTTCTTTCTATTTGGTTATCCATTTGATGGTGCTCCTGAGGATCATCAAAGATTTGGATTTTTTTTTATAACCTAACGCTGACTTGTACTTCTCAACAACATTGTCTCCTACTTGTTTTGAGATTTCCTTGGTCTTCATGGCAGTGTTTGGTTAGTGGTGCCTCTTGCTTAGTTGTTGCAGCCTCTGGGGCTTTTCAAAAAAGGTGTGTATATGTAATGACAGATCATGTGACACTTAGATTGCACACAGGTGGACATCATTTCACTAATTATGTTACTTCTGAAGGTAATTGGTTGCACCAGAGCTTTTTATAGGCTTCATAACAAAGGACGTGAATACATACGCACATGCCAATTTTCTGTTTTCTATTTCTAAAAAATTGTTTTATGTATATATTTTTCTCATTTCACTTCACCAACTTAGACTATGGTGTTTTGATCCATCACATAAAATCCAGATTAAACAATACATTGAACTTAAGACTGTAATGTAACACAATAGGTAAAAAGTCAAGGGGGGGTGAATACTTTTGCAAGGTACTGTATGTTGTCCTAGCCAGATTCGAGGGCTAGGGAGAGCAGAATGGCTAGGAAGAATGCAGAGAAGGGTGGGGAGAGTGACAAGTTTACTGAGGTACGTATTTAAGAGGTGCAGTTGGGCTACAGTCCCTCCAACAATTCCAGGTTAATTAAACAGGTATATATCAGTTTATACATATCTGGATCCTCATTGGAAAAAGCATACATACATTATCTGCTTGTGTCAGCACTCTGTAGATTCTGTTTCAACTGTACTACCTTTGCTGTGTATCCTAGTAGCCAATGAGTGATCAGTGTTTTGCACCATTATGTGACAGATTGTTTAATATGTTTAATATAGCACTTCAGAGTCTGGTTGTTGATCAGCTGCATGATACGCAAAGCGGCAGACTCAAGAATTTATATAATGGAATGTTTTTGTGGATTGTGATATTTTAAGATCTTCTTGAGATTATCCATTGCGTTACTTTCAAATGATATTCCACAAAACAGAGCTGTCTAATTTATTTATCTAGCCCAGACCAATAAGATCCGCCATTATATCATTACTAAGCCTGGAGTAATAGAGTTAAACCATACTTACAGCCTTATTAAATTGCGGTTCGGTAAATTTAAAAGGGCTCTGTTTAAGCACACAGCATAATCTTTTTACAAAAGTTTTTAGTTAGTGAACATCTATCCAAAAGCAAGGTCTTCACTAACTAAAAACTTCTGTAAATAAAATATGCTGTGTGCTTAAAAAAGTCCTTTTAATTTACTGAATCGAAATTTAATAAGGCTGTGAATGTCTGAAGCAAAACAAGAAGAGTTGAGGTTAAAAAAAAATGCTGGAATCAGTAATAATAGAATAATCTAACAGTGGGTGGTGCAGTCCAATTGTTCTGATTCCGAAGCCTGGTGGGACAGCACACTTCTGTTGCTGAAAGAAGTGTCCCAATTTCAATGCATATCCCCTCCCAATCCCCTCCGAATTAATTGATCAATTGGCAAAAGCCAGATTCCTGTCCACATTGGATCTGATCGAGGGACATTGTCAGTTCCACTGACAAAAGCTGCAAAAGAAAAAAACAGCTTTCTGCACCCCTGATGGCTTTTACCAATATAGAAGGAATTTTAGAAATATTAAGGAGAGTTTGTCCGATCATCGATCCATCTAAATGTATGCTGGGACATGCGTATACTAAACATCTGGAATATGTTGTGACTTAGTCAAGCCCTTCAAGCTTGACCAAGAACCCTTACGAAGAAACAAGTTCAAGCTTTTCTGGGAATTGTGGGCTATTACTTATACCCAATTTTGCCACAATTGCAGCCCCCTAAAAATGTTTATGAAGGCAAAAACTTTGGACAAATTGAAATGGAACCCCTGAAGTAGAAAATACTCTTGAAGTGTTGAAGTGGGTTCTATGCCAAGGATCTATATTGGTGGCACCAGATTTAAAAAATTTAAAAAAATCTTTCCTTCTGCAAATTGGCGCATTGGGCAACAAATTGGGAGCAAGCAAATGGGCTATGGTGGTCCTCAAACACTACTTGCTGGGAAGATGTTTCATGCTCATCTCAGAACTCCCCCCGCTTAAATGAATGCAGCTCAACAAAGAGACATATGTCAGGGTGAGAAGTTGATTTCTCTCAATACAACAATATAGGTTTGAATTGGATCATAATCCTCTCGAGAATCCACTGCCTCTTGGCTGAGGTCGCCCTACCCCCTGTTATTGAGCTGGGGGGGGATATGATCTTTTGTGATTGTGTCACAGCACGCAGGGCATTTAATGTCCGTTGAACCACTGCTGACAGTTATCCTTCATATGAATATAATATTAATATATGCACAATATTTATATTTTTCAGAAAATAAAATGTTATATACTAGCTGTATAAAATATAAATATTTCTATACAATTTTGCTGAAAACACAACACACTAAGAACCATCTATTTTTTATATTTTAGAAATAAGCTTGTCTGAAAATGTAAAAGCCAATTTAAGTACACAATAATTCACAAAGCACCAGCGCTTCCTAAATAACCCCCTTAGTGATCCTGGTGACTCATTATATAGGTAGTAAAGTAAACAGTGCATGCTTTAAACTGGTTCAAACTCAGCTTGCAGAAATATTTAATAGGAAAGAATATAGAACCTAATGTGAAATATCGCCAAATTACTAATCTTTATCTAAGTACTATATTTTCTCTGCGATTTTCATGAAAGTCTAAATAATTCAAGAAAAAAACATGGTATTGGAACAGCTGTAGAAACGTCTGCAAATCACAAAGTAAATAAATGATTTGGAAACCAGTAATTCCTTTTCATTTTGTTAATGCTGCAATAGGAGCAGTTCTTATATATGCAGTTTTCTACCTCATGTTTTACAGTAAACTGGATTTGAAGAACATTTATGTTCATTGCTATGATGTGCTAATTTAAAAATATATATGGTATCAATGCTGTAACAGCTCAAAGCATTAAAAAGACATAGATTTCATGGGGCATTCCTCAAGGTAGAAGGGCTTACAGCGACAGCAAAATTAATTTGCAACTAAGAATGATACTCCAAGTTTTAATGGAAATATGTGCTATGTTAGGAGATAAAGGCAAAACATCATGGTCATGAACAAAAGGCATGGGTCAATGGGAGGTATATATATATATATATATATATATATATATATTCATTAATATATTATATGAAAACTAGTGACAAATGATCAGTATCATAAATGATCTGTTCTGTCTCTCTAGCTGCGCCCTCTCTCCCTCTGCGCCCTCTCCCCCTGTCTGAGCACCCTATCTCTCTCTCTCTATGTGCACTCTCTCCCTCTCTCTGTGCGCTCTCTCTCTGTCCTATGCCCTCTCTCTCTGTGCCCTATCTCTCTCTCCCTCCCTCCTTCTCTCTCTCCCTCTTTCTCTCTCCCTCCCTTCTTCTGTCTCTCCCTACTTCTATCTCCCCCTCCTTCTCTTTCCCTTCTTCTCTCTCCACTCCTTCTCACTCCCCTCCTTCTCTCTCTCTCTGACCCTTTCCCCTATCTCTCTCCCCCCATATCTCTCTCCCCCTCGTTTATCTCCCACCCTCTCCCCCCTCTCTCTCCCCCTCATCTCTCTCCCCTCTCCCCTGTCTCTCCCTCCTCTCCCGTCTCCCCCCATGTCTCTCTCCCACCCTCTCCCCTGTCTGTCTCCCCCCATCCTCCCCTGTCTCCCCCTATGTTTCTCTCCCAACCCCTTCCCTGTCTCTCTCCCCCCTATGTATCTCCACCCTCTCACATATCTCCCCCCCCCCCCCATGTCTCTCTCTCTCTCTCAACTCTTTCTCGTATTTGTATGAATAAATTCACATTACTCCATATGTGAACTTGGTACTTGTTGTTTTTAGCATTCGTCATGCCTTAACGACAAGTACCAAGATACCACGTTATTTATATTTTGATAATATAATTAATGGGAAATTACTTTATTTGCCTCAGGACAGGCTGGTTATCTTATAATACTGTTGGAGAGTCAACTTTGAAATTCAGAACATTTTTAACAGGGTATAATAATACTTGTGTCACACTAACTTTTCATTTAGTTTTATTTGAATATAGCACATAATAACTGCAAACACATGCATTTATAATTGGTCTATGATGATGTCTAATCATAGTGGTATATTTAAAGTGTTGGGCTTTCTTCATCCCTTTTTGTTCGTTGAATTTACAAAGGTCTCAGGCACCAACACAGGACCAGCTGCTGAGAATCCCTGATGTAATGGCTCTCACTCCCCCACCCGGGGGATATTGGCAATGAAACTTGATGAGCACCGAAGGCTTTGCTGCTCATTGCAGGCCGCAGCATGTGCTGCATGCATGCACTGTGTACATGCGCTTATGAGCTCCTTCGGTGCTCTTTCCCCCTCCCTCTGCTGTGACTCTCCCCCCCCCACTCTTTCCTTCATCTCCCTCTCCTGTGTCTCCCCCCCCTCACCTGTGTCTCTTCTCCCCTGTGTTTCAGCCCCCTCTCCCTCCCCTATGTTTCTCCCCCTCTCCCTCCCCTGTGTCTCCTTTCCCCACCTCTCCCTCCCCTGTGTCTCCTTTCTCCACCCACTCCCTCCCCTGTCTCCTTTCTCCCCCCCTCTTTACATCCCCTGTGTCTCCTTTCTCCCACGCTCTCCCTCCTCTGTGTCTCTATCTCCCCCTCTCCCTCCCCTGTGTTTCTCCCCCCTCTCCCTCCCCTATGTCTCCTTTCTCCCCAACTGTGTCTCCTTTCTCCCCCCCACCTGTGTCTCCTTTCTCCCCCCTCTCCTACACTGTGACTCCTTTCTCCCCCTCTCCCTCCCCTGTGTCTCCTTTCTCCCTCCCTCTCCCTCTCCTGTTTCTCCTTTCTCCCTCCCTCCACTGTGTCTCCTTTCTCCCCCCTGCTTCTGGGAGAGCATGCAGCGTATTGCATGACTGGCGGAGCAATGCGCATGCGTGACTTATGCCACTCATTGCGCATGCACAACTGGCAACTTGTGAGTTATAGTAATTGCGAGTTTGTCATAACTTTTAACATAGAGTTACTGACAAACTCGCAATTACAACTATATCTATTATATGTGATGCTCCAATCAGGAGTTGAAGGAATATGCCTACAAGTTCAATGATCTTGAGGTGTAGAGTCTTCTGCTTTGGGTCAGGTTAAGTCAACAAGATGATCACAGGTATCTTAACAGAATTTTTAAACGACTCTATAATTGTGAAAAGAGCTTTGAATGAAAATGTTTTTACACATTATCTGTTTGATTAAAGGGACATATAAATTAGGTATTCTTTGTTTCATCAGATAGAGGGTATTTGATAAAAAAAATATTTAAATAAAGGTTTAAAAACTTATGCATGGGTTTAACTGCTCTTAGGGCTTGCCCTCTGTCAGCCAATGGGATCTACAGACTAAAGTATGCTCTGCATTTCCTGTTAATTTAAGTTTAAATGACTTCAGTGGATTCTAAGCAGAGAGTTTTTAAGAGATCCATCAGCTTTGCAAAATAACTTAGTATAAATTCTTATAGATTCTTCACAGCAGTTTAGTGGCATGTAGTGTTAGTAATGATAAGCATATGTGTTTATAACATAACCAAACCATACCACTGTAATTAGTAGAAGCTGTAAAAATGGTCTCTGTGACAGGCTGATTTCTTTCAGGAAATAACTTTTTATTAAATGTACCTTTAAATAAAATGTACTTTATACATTGGCTAAGTGTTTCTGTTGCAGTATTGATTGCTGGACTGTACAGTAATTGTAAATCCACTGAATATCTGGCATACAGATATAGCCAATGTTATTGCTTATTTAAGGAGATTTCAGAATTATACAAACAAGGACTGATGTGAATTTTCCTTAGACTTGCAAATGTTCTCTCATCTCTATCAGCAACCAGTATCTCATATAAACATGTATATTGTTGTTGTTTGCGTTGCTCAGTCGTGTCTAACCCTCCATGACCTCATGGGCCGCAACACATCATGCTGATCCACTTGGTATTCATGACAGAGATACTGGAGTGATTTGCCAGTTCCTTCTCCAGTGGGCCACAGCATACAGCTCCTGGTATTCCTAGGTGGTGTCCCATCCAAGTACTGACCAGGCCCAACCTTGCTTGGCTAAAGGGTGGTGTGACCTCTTGGTTCCCTGACTAGAATCAAACCCAGGTTGTAGAGGTAAAAGCACCAAATCCTAACCACTGGACCACCAAGGAACCCAAACATGTATATTACACATGCAAAAAATGCTGTTTCATTTTCTCTTGATTATATTTCTGTAATCTTACTTGCAGCCTTGGTGTAACATAAATGTGCATTTTTGCCATAATACTATGTAATGCTCTCATGAATCTGATGTAAACTTGCTTAACTCCAGCCACCATTTGGTTTATAACAAACTTTCTGTTCACTTACATTAGCAGTCTAACAAAAAGGTCTAATAATGTGAAAATGTTAAATGTTCTTTTTTTCTTTCATGATAAAATACATATTTTTCTTTGCCATTGCATCTCACAAGAAAAATACAATAATTTTCACTAATGGACAATAATTTTCACTAAAGGGGTTAATATTAGATGTGGGGTACTCCAACCTCGTCCTACACCACCTCCTCCTACACTCTCCTCCGCCTCCTCTTCAACACTCATTGTGGCCACCTCTCTATCCTCTCTCTCCTCCTCGCCTCTCCCCCTTTTCTCCTCCCATCCTCTACACTCCTCTCTCCTCCCTACATTTCAATCCCAAAAATAAAATAATTATAAATGAAAAAAGTATTTGTGTATATATTTGTGATGTAAAAAAAAATGTTTTATGTAATTGCTGTTGGGGTATAGGGTGTGTGTGTGTGTGGGGGGGGGGGGGGGGCGGGTATGTGTTTTCCTGGCTCTAAGTGTATTTGTATTATGTGTAATCAGTATATATGTGTAATCAAAATGTATGTGTAAAATAGATATGCTGATAATAGAAATGAATAGAAGTGTAAGAACCTGCTCTCCAATATCACTTACTCTCTCTCTCTATATCCAACCTCCAACTTGGGTCCTGCATGCTACTTCGGAAGAAATTACAACACAGTCAACTCATGTGGAACGCAGCTTTATTATCTGCCCCTGTCAATCATTTTCCAGGATCCATCGATTAACAATATTAATTGGCTCTGAGGCCTGTGTCGCACTCCATAATAACGGGATTGGATTGTAACTGCGGACCGCATCTATTCCAGCCCACTGTTAGCTTGCGGGCACGGAAGGGTTTTTCAGGTTGCAGCTTTGCCCCTTTTAACTTACACACTCACACACAGCACAGGGGGAGAGCCAGGGAACCTGTGAGTGAGGTTGCAAGTTAATTTGAGGCCTATTTAACAAGTTTTCACAATCTAAAATCTCCTAAGCGACAAAAAATGTAAACACAGCTAAAACGAGGCTGAAGGACGTAAAAATGAGCTCTAAGCAATAACACTTAACGCAAGCCAGTAACACTTAATCCAAGTCAGTAACATTTAACCCAAGCTAGTAACACTTAATCCAAGGCAGTAACACAACTCAAGGCAGTAACACTCATCGAGAGGCCCCTAAACTACACGGGGGGGACAGCCTCGCAATGAGCTACTTCGGGGGACTCACAATAAGTGCAGAAGATGCTCAAGCGCAAGGCCTATAAAGTACACAGGGGGAGAGACTTGCAATGAACGCCGTAGGCCAAAGGCGTCCATAGTAGGGCTTTCGATGAGCGCCCAAGGTGATCATTGCAAAGCAGGAATGTTTGGGTTTGTAATAAGAGCCGAAGGTGCTCAGAGAGGCCATAGCCTCCAATTGTGTGGCAAACAGCATTGCCTGGCTTACAATTTTATTCCCGTAATTTTTGATGGGCAAGTTACTAGTCACATATTATAATTGTCTAACTAGGAGACGTCGTCACCCTGTTTGCGTGGTGCGTACAACTTAGCGATGAGCGCCGTAGGTGCTCACCGTTAAACTCGAAGCACTTAAGTAAAGAGCGCCAAAGGCGCTCATTGCCGACGAGCTTCGCATAGCGAGGCGAGCCGTTAAACTCGGAGCACTTAGCGGGACTTAAAAAAAAAAAAGAGAGACACAGGACTTAGAAAAAAAAATACGAGACACAGGACTTAGAAGAAAAGAGATACGAGGCGCAAAAAAATACGAGATTAGTGGCTAAACCAAAAACCTGAAAACACACTAAATACACATGGCTGAGAGGTAGAGAGAGAGAAAAGAGTGATAATGAGAGTGAGAGAGAGAGGGGAAGAGGGAGAGAGACAGAAGAGAGACATGAGAGAGAGGCAGGACAGATAGAGAGAGAGAGACAGGACAGAAAGAGAGAGGACAGACAGAGAGAGAGAGACAGGACAGAGAGAGAGAGGAGAGAGAGACAGGACAGAGAGAGAGAGAGGGGAAGAGGGAGAGACACAGAAGAAAGACATGAGAGATAGACAGGACAGATAGAGAGAGAGACAGGACAGAAAGAGAGAGGACAGACAGAGAGAGAGACAGGACAGAGAGAGAGGAGAGAGAGACAGGACAGAGAGAGTGAGAGACAGGATACAGAGAGATAAACACACACAGGACAGAGAGAGAGAGAGAGAGAGAGAGAGAGAGAGAGGACAGTGGTAGACAGGACAGAGAGAGAAAGAGACACAGTACAGAGAGAGACAGGACACAGAGAGAGAGACCGCACACAGACAGACTGCATAGATAGAGAGACAAAGAGACAGAGATAGCAAAGCACTAGAGAGAACTCCATACACCACATTGCAAGTTCCGTCAAACCCCACACACCACAGGAAGTGGCATAACAGCCGCCATTACTCACCTCAGACAGAGACACACAGCACAGAGAGACAGCACAGAGACAGAAAGCACACAGGCAGCACAGAGAGGGAGAAACATCATACTTGCTACATAACAGAGCGAGACAGCACAGACAATTCAAGACAACATTTTACCGTCATTTATGATGGGCAAGTTACTAGTTTATTAATATTTATAAATATATTATTAATATATTATTTGTTTGTAATTTACATGTTCTTAGCAAAAACAAAATTATTTGTAAGCAGATTTCCAGATAGAATTATATATTGTATTTGAACTATTTTCTTGATCTGTGCTTAAATCTTTGATATTTCCTTAGAGTCAATTTCCTAAATTTTGGAGCTTTTTCCATTATACTTAGTTTAATATGTAATTATCTTAGTGGTAATCCTCTTCGCTTTTTTATGCTGTCCTAAGCACAATATCTCCTTCTGGATCACTACCTTGTCGTGGTGAAGGGCCCTGTGTACCTCAGTGAAGACGTGAGCTATACTATGTAGGTAGGATCACCAAAGATGGGCAGGTCATAGCAGAGGTGTCAGACAAATTGCGGCCCACTGGAGAAGGAACTAACAACTCAATCCAGTATCTTTGCTATGAAAACCTTACGGATGAGCACAACCAGGCACAATATGTGCCTCTAGTGCTGTGGTCTATAGGGTCACAGAGAGTCGGGCACGACTGAAGGACTGAACACACACACCGATGATATAAGTACATTTCTAATATAGGCTTTATGGGAATTACAAAGTGTTATTTTTGATGCTACTAAATTTCTCAAAGAAGCAGTCTAGTTAATTTTTAAGTTTTTTTTCTGGAGCCTTAAGAGTAAATTTTTCATAAATTACCTAATTTAGGTACAGAATTATCCTTTAATTCCATTTTGACCCTAGAGTGGTCGACCCAGCTAATCAAGCCAATTTCAACTTTCTTCACTTTCTCTAAAGTTGCTAGATCTACTATAAAGTAATCAAGCCTTGTATTAACGTTATGTCCCTGAGAAAATAATGTATAATCTCTATCATTTGCTTGGAAGGCTCTCCAAGCATCAAACAAGTTATAATTAATTAATCTTCTAGAAAATAATTTGGCTTTTTCAGTAAGTTGTTTATCTGCCTGCATTTTCACCATTGAATTACAACCTAATTATGAGTCTAAACACATATTAAGATCTTTGCAAATTATAAAGATTCTAGATATTTGTTACAATAATCTAATTAGAAACAAAACACATTTTTGAATAGGAGCATTAACTATTGTGTATTTTTTGGTATTTAAAGAACCTAGTCATATAATAAAACTTCCATTTATATCAATTTATTTAAAGTTTTCCATTATTCTTACATTTCTGCAACCCCTCTTGATTTGTTTTAAAAGATTAACTCATCTTAACAGTGTAGAGTTTACCACTTAGATTGGGTTCTTTATTGATTTTTCACCGAGTCTCTTGTAAACAAACCACCTCTATGTTTTCTGTATGAAAATGGTCAATCACTGTTTTCCTTTTAAAAGGAGAGTTTATGTCTTGTATATTTTGTGCTCTAATTTAAATTCCCATCTCAATACAATAATCTTTTTTTATAGGAAACTCTCCCTCTCTAATTAGGACTTTTTCCACTTCAAACATAAACTAACTACAAAGAATTAACAACTGACCACACATATACTTAGACAACATTTATAAGATGAAGCATCTTCTAATACTTTCCTGATAAGTTTAGCTATCCTTGCTTGCCAATCAATAGCCTCATTAAATTGGGGCTACATTTGTAAAAATAAAAGTAGGGCTGAAGGCTATTAAATTAGCCTCTTGAACTGGCCCGCAGACAACCTGCGTGTGAAAACACAGGATGGCCAAAAAATGCCTACGCGACGAGGAACGTGGAACTTTGCAGCCAGCAAAACCATTGATCTGTCAACCCTTTAACCCTTACGTTGCAATATTGATATTAAATTGCAACAAAGTCCCCCTTGATAAGAATGTATTTGATTATTAAACATTGTTGTAAAATGTTTTAAAGAAAATAAACATTTTGAAAAATAAATTCTCCACATAAACTCTCCCAAGTTATTAGTAATAAACACACATAATACAAAATAAGACAGTCCAATATTTACTGATTAAATAGATACAAAATAGTATGAGTCATCTGCTTTACCAATGATGTAAGATACAGCATTACGACTGGTGCAATTTGAGCATGTTGCAAGTCACACTAAACATAATGCTAATTATTTTATCACCATTCAGAAAATAAATGTGATGTGTATATATGTATATGTGTATATATATATATATACAGTGGATATAAAAAGTCTACACACCCATGTAAAAATGAGACAAAGATAAATCATTTCAGAACTTTTTCCACCTTTAATGTGACCTATAAACTGTACAACTCAATTGAAAAACAAACTGAAATCTTTTAGGTAGAGGGAAGAAAAAATGTAAAAATAAAATAATATGATTGCATAAGTATGCACACCCTTAAACTAATAATTTGTTGAAGCACCTTTTGATTTTATTACAGCCCTCAGTCTTTTTGGGTATGAGGCTATCAGCATGGCACATTTTGACTTGGCAAGATTTGCCCACTCTTCTTTGCAAAAACACTCCAAATCTGTCAGATTGTGAGGGCATCTCCTGTGCACAGCCCTCTTCAGATCACCCCACAGATTTTCATTTGGATTCAGGTCTGGGCTCTGGCTGGGCCATTCCCAAACTTCAATCTTCTTCTGGTGTAGCCATTCCTTTGTTAATTTGGATGTATGCTTTGGGTCGTTGTCATGCTGAAAGATGAAGTTCCTCTTCATGTTCAGCTTTCTAGCAGAAGCCTGAAGGTTTTGTGCCAATATTGACTGGTATTTGGAACTGTTCATAATTCCCTCTATCTTAACTAAGGCCCCAGTTCCAGCTGAAGAAAAACAGCCCCAAAGCATGATGCTGCCACCACTATGCTTCACTGTGGGTATGGTGTTCTTTTGGTGATGTGCAGTGTTGTTTTTGCAGCAAACATATCTTTTGGAATTATGGCCAAAAAGTTCAACCTTCGTTTCATCAGACCATAACACCTTTTCCCATATGCTTTTGGGAGACTTCAGATGTGTTTTTGCAAAATGTAGCCAGGCTTGGATGTTTTTCTTCGTAAGAAAAGGCTTTCGTCTTGCCGCTCTACCCCATAGCCCAGACATATGAAGAATATGGGAGATTGTTGTCACATGTACCACACAGCCAGTACTTGCCAGATATTCCTGCAGCTCCTTTAATGTTGCTGTAGGCCTCTTGGTAGCCTCCCAGACCAGTTTTCTTCTCATCCTTTCATCAATTTTGGAGGGAGCACCAGTTCCTGGTAATGCCACTGTTGTGCTATATTTTCTCCCCGTGATGATGCCTTGGGCATTCTTTTGTACCCTTCTCCTGACTGATAACTTTTAACAATGAGATCCCTCTGATGGTTTGGAAGCTCTCTGTGGACCATGGCTTTTGCTGTGGGATGCGACTAAGAAAATTTCAGGAAAGACCAACTAGAGCAGCTGAACTTTATTTGGGGTTAATCAGAGGCACTTAAAATGATGGCAGGTGTATGCTAACTCCTATTTAACACGATTTGGAATGTGATTGCTTAATTCTGAACACAGCTACATCCCCAGTTATAAGAGGGTGTGCAGACTTATGCAACCACATTATTTTTCTTTTTTTTTCTTCCTCCACCTAAAATATTTCAGTTGGTTTTTCAATTGAATTGTACAGTTTATAGGTCACATTAAAGGTGGAAAAAGTTCTGAATTGATTTATCTTTGTCTCATTTTTTACAGCACAGAAACCTGACATTTTAACAGGGGTGTGTAGACTTTTTATATCCACTGTATATATATATATATATATATATATATATATATATATATATATATATATATATATATACATACATATTTTAACGTATAATACAATTTTTGCTTTCAATGCCCCAATAAAACCAGCTATTTCTGTATCGCCCAAATCTCTCCTAACCAGTCAGCAGCAGAGATCTCACTAAACACCTGCAATAAAATAGGCCTTCTGCACATTGTGAACATGTGATATTATCTTACTAACCAAGAGACCTTCATATGTTCTTCACACTTAAAGGTCCATTTACCTCAATATAATTACACTAATGACAGATAAAAAAAATCATCTTCACCTCAGTTTACATACAATGTGTACCCTGCCTACTGGCTGTTGCATCAGTAGTAAAAGATAGGCAAGGAGTGCACAGTGTGGTGATTGTCTATAGGGAAGACAATTACTGATAGTGCTTGGACTCATAACTGACCTGTGTAGGTGAGTCCAGCATTCCATGTCTGTTACCATTGACTTAAATTGGACACATACCACTGAAACCTTATTGGCTATGTTAATGGCACAACATGTGGGTAGTCTATTTCATATGTAAACACAGATTTATGCACATACTTAAAAAATTCAAAAAAGTATTTCAACATGCTTTTAGGATATCTTTACTGGGAACTGGTCCAGACTGCTCTGAATTAAGTGGCCCTTTAACAACTTTTGTCATTTTTTTAAACTGAACCATTTATAGATTTGTCATGGCTATGTTGAGTCGCGAGAGAAAGTTAAAGTATAAAATGTGCTTACCGATGCCTTTATCGTCTATCCCTTTATCATCTATAGTCTTACACATAAAACTTGCACAACTTACAGATAGCAACTGTCCTGATGGCATAGTCTTCACCATGACAGAGAGCAACCTTATCTATCCTGCTATTGATTATGCATCTCCCACACTCTTTTTATAGCACTTGCCCAATTATCTACTTCAGAATGTAAACTCTATAGAAGAGTGACCGTTACTCCTTTTTTATTGAGATGTTTTAACTGTACTTGTACATATCACATACTGTATTCAACATATTTTCCTCTGGAATATAACTATGCATAAAACAATTTTTTTACAGTTAATATTTTGGATAAATATTTAGAAGAGTTATACTGTAGTCAATTGGTTTGGTAGTTTTAGTTGTGCAGTTTCTGGCCAAATCAACAGTGTATAACTTAACACTTATCAGTAGCATGATCCAAAATTCATAAAATACATTTTTACATTTGGCATACATTGGTAACAACAATATGGTATTAGCCCTTCCAAGGTGCAACTACAAAAGATAAACATATAAAAGAAAAAATCTGTACAAGCATAGCTCAAAATGGCTAGGATTACACATGACTACAAAGTTTATTCATTAAAAGGCATTTATGAATGTATAATAGCTCTTCAAAATTGTAGCCATCCACATTGCTACTTTGTCGTGGTGAAAGGGCTTGTATATCTCAGTGAAGATGTGAGTTATGCCATGTAGGGTCTTCCAAGATGGGCAGGTCATAGCAGAAAGGTCAGACAAATTGGGCCCATTGGAGAAGGAACTGGCAATCCACTCCAGTATCTTTTCTAAGAAAACCATATTGATGATCACAACCAGAAACACAGGCAGATGTGCCTAGCATGCTGTCTCCATATGGTCAGTGAGAGTCGGACATGAATGAAGGACCAAACAACAACAACAATGTGTAACTACATAAAATGATGTGCTCAAAGTAAAATAATTTACATTAATAAAGAAAAGAAAAATAACACTCAACAGAACTATTGTGAATGACGCCTTCAAGGAAACTATTCAATCTTAGGAAGTATGACAAAGAAACTGTATGTTAAAATGTAACTTTTATTATCTAACAATATATATTTTTTCTAATTTTAATGAAATTCGACCATATAATAAACATAAAAACAATCATCTGTCTTATCTGTATGATACACAGACAGATACACAGACAGATACGCAAACGTAATTGATAAATAAATAAGCGTAAGTATATAACAAAGATCATACAATAATTATTCAAAGTAAGATGCCTACAGATACTGTATGCCCATCAATCCATTATAATCTTACGAATCAATATCATTAAAGATAATGCTTTACACATACCTAATACATCTTAATCAATATATCAAATGATCTATTAGTTAGAACAAAATATACACAATTTGTATTACTAAATAATCATAGAGTTATTGAATGTATATAAATTTTAACACCACATAAGATAAATAATAAATGTGATAATAAGGAAAATATAAGAAGAATAGCAAAAGTGAGGTATTACCAGTGATTACAGCGAAATTAAAATTATGTGCAAACAATCTTAAAGTGCACAAATAGTATATATTTATAGTATATATTAACTACTAAAATGTTTTTATTATTGTTTAAACAAAATAAAATTCATAGTACAAGCAAATCTTATGAAACAATAAAAAAACAAAAAAACTCATACATATTTATAAAACATCAAATTAAATGAACAGATCCTGTACATTTCACAATCAATATAATCTTAAATAAATTAACTTACAGGAATAGTGATTATAATAAACTAGCGAATTGCCCGTCAAAAAATTACGGCAATTAAATTGTAAGTGAGCTAATGGTGTTTGGTGTATATAATGTGGCTGATGTAGTGTCGTTCGTTTTCTGCAAGTATTTCGTAAAGAGTTTTTTGTAAAGGTTTTGGGGTTCGTGGGTTGCGTCCTTGTTTTCTAATCTCGTAGGTGTTTTTCGGCAAAAACGTAGGTGTTTTGCGTCTTTAGACTGCTGTAGCCTCGTTTTCGTTTTTTTCGGCGGCCATTTTTTCTCGCGCTTAGAGAATTTTTTAGTGTCTAAACTCTATTAATTTGAGTTAAATTGAGGTGTAACTTTAGTTTTCGAGGTCCTGGATGCTCCCTCTTCCTGTAAGTAAGTTTTTTATGTATTTGTTGTGTGTATTTGTTATTTTTTTTAATGTTTTGATGTGTGCGCGTTGCGGCCGTTTTTTGCGAGGTCGTAATGGGTCGTAACGTGTCTCGTATTTTGTTCACGTTTTCGTAAATTTTGCAAGGGCCTCAGTTGCTGGCAAGGAGCGCTTTGCGAGGGCAGCAGGCTCGCTACGCGAGCCCACAAGCATGAGCAACGGCTCGTATTCTCACAACTATATATGTGATACTCATAGTCCATGATGTGATTGTAGTATTGTTGCATATCTATGCGTGTATAAAAAAATAAGCATAAGGTAGATAATAAAATAGTCATAATGCTAAAGACCGTACAAAAACTGATATGGTGGCATTGGTAGCCAGCTGCTTGCTCCTTAAGAAAGAATACCACCTACACTGCCCTCCTAATACTGAAAATAATGTGGAAAAAAAACTGTGCTTAGAACCCTACACGAGCTGTAGCGGCATTTGGGGTTCACAATTCCCCCCCTAATAATAGTGAATATAAAGTCCTACACTCACCTCCTATTACTAATTATATATAGAATACAAACTGAGTCCAACCAACAATTCAATTCAACTTCACTTAATATTCTGCAGTTCACATACTGTTGTAGGCCAAACAGTTCAAATATTCATAACACTTGCTAGAAAGCACTGCCTTCCCTTCCATATATCCACTCACATCTACGTCTGCGTCATCAACAAGGGACAGCCAAACAACTTTGGCCTGACGCGCACATTCCACGTAGGCTTTCAGTATGCATTAATACAATTTACTGGCTTACACACTGACTTGCCTAGTACTACAGATCAGGGTGCATGTGAGAATTAAAAAAAAACAGTAAAAATGCTGTATTTGTCAGACATGTGCTCTAAACTATAGAACTGAACCTGTCTGTCACACGCATCACCCAATCAGAATTGCCGGGAGGGAAATGTCCGGCATCCTGCAGGGGGCAGACCCTTTCACTTTCTCCCCCGGAAGTGAATATTTTGATGACAATCTCAATAAAGTTTATTGAAAATTAAACAACTCCCGGCTCACTATCCATGCTTCAGTTTTCTCAATACTCTGTTGGTCTTTTTGCTTCTGACTACCCTGCTCCACACACCAAGCTTGTGATCTATCTGTCACCTCTCTGGACTATACCAGACAGAAGCCGCTGCAGAGCTCAGGTGAGTCCAAATCCCTCTCTAGGTCACTGTCAAAACACTCACATCCTCGGTCAGGTCTATGTGACTCCATATCCCTCTCTGTGTCACGGTCAGTACACTTGCACCCTCTGTCAGATCTATGTTACTCCATATCCCTATCTGTGTCACTGTCAGTACACTCTCACCCTCTGCCAGTGTCGGATCTGTGTGAATCCACAACCCTCTCTGTGTCACTGTCAGGACACTCTCACCCTCTGTCAGTGGCAGGTCTGTGTGACTGCATATCCCTCTCTGTGTTACTGTCAGGACTCTCTTCTTCTGGCAGGTCTGGTTGACTCCATATCCCTCTCTATGTCGCTGTCAGGACACTCTCACCCTCTGTCAGAATCAGATCAGTGTGACTTCACATCCCTCCCTGTGTCACTGTCAGGACTCTCTTCCTCTGGCAGGTCTGTGTGACTCCACATCCCTCTCTGTGTCACTGTCAGGACACTCTCACCCTCTGCCAGTGTCAGGTCTGTGTGACTCCATATCCCTCTCAATGCCACTGTCAGGACACTCTCCCCCTCTGTCAGAATCAGATCAGTATGACTCCATATCCCTCTCTGTGTCCCTGTCAGGACTCTCTTCCTCTGGCAGATCAGTGTGACTCCATATCCCTCTCTATGTCACTGTCAGGACACTCTCACTCTCTGCCAGTGGCAGGTCTGTGTAACTCCAAAACCCTCTCTGTGTTACTGTCAGGACTCTCTTCCTCTGGCAGGTCTGAGTGACTCCATATCCCTCTCTATGTCACTGTCAGGACACTCTCATCCTCTCTCAGTATCAGGTCTGTGTGACTCCATATCCCTCTCTGTATCACTGTCAGGACACTCTCATCCTCTGTCAGATCTGTGTGACTCCATATCCCTCTCTGTGTCACTGTCAGGACACTCTCACCCTCTGTCAGTATCAGGTCTGTGTGACTCCATATCCCTCTGTCAGTGTCAGGAGACCTCTCATTGTATGTGTAAGATATATATAGTAAATAAATAGTACATCTGTGTTCACAATTGAATGTCTAAAGCAAGTTAAAAAACCTGCTTCCATCCAGCTCAGAATTCCGAGAAAAAAACATTCTTACACTGCATTCTGGGAAGCTGAGCTGGGACATGCAAATGTGCCCACACATGCTATATATATATAAAATGTGATGTATTGTGAGCAGTAGAGCGATAGAATCCCTCCACCGTGCAGTAAATAAATAGATTTGAATGTCTAAAATAAATGTAAAAAAATATTTCCTGCTCAGAATTCCAAAAAATACAGTTATTCAACTGCAATCTGGGAAGTTGGGCAGGGACATTTAAATATGTCCACAAAGGCTTTGCTCTAGTAACCTAATACAATTATGCATAATCCACCCTGGGCTTTGCTTAAAGCTAAATGCTCTCTCTGTCTTATCTATCTTCTAATCCATCTTTTACTTGTCTCTGTTTTTGGCTCCTACGCCCCTAGCTGAAGGAGCAGAATTAGAAATATATGCTTAATTAACTACTCAAATATGTTTTTTTGCAACTTATTATTTATCATGTACAAGCAGCATATAATCTATCCTCTCTCTCCTTCTATTCATATTTCTCTCTACCCCCCTCTCTCTATACCTGTCTCTCTCTATGGGATCACTTTTGTTTATTTTGTACGAGCTGCCACAGCCACCCATCCTGATCTAACATGTATTGTATGTGTTCTATTTAATTATTTCATGTCATCAAGAAAATGGAGGAACTTCCCAGCATAAGAAAAGTGAGCAGAACCAGCACCACTTCACTCTCCTCAAGTTACTGTAATTAGTTAGTAAAGGGACAGGGGGAAAAAATCAAGTAAGTGGGTGGAGTCTGTGTCACTGGATAGGGCCTATGCAATGACTGAAAGCAGTCCCAAAAGAAAAAAAGCAGGTGTGGTGTTCTAGAAGGGTTGAACATATCATATAATGATATTGAGAAAAAACGATGCAATTTAAACTTAGCCAGTGGCGGCTGGTGACTTTCCAAGTTGGTGGGGCAGAAGACAGAGATCAATTGTGAAGGGGACAGGGTTATACTATTCGGTGGAGTCAATGTAAGGGGAGGGGCCAGATCTCTGTCTTCTGCCCCACCAACTTGGAAAGTCACCAGCCGCCACTGGCTAAGTTTAAATTGCATCGTTTTTTCTCAATATCATTATATGATATGTTCAACCCTTCTAGAACACCACACCTGCTTTTTTTCTTTTGGGACTGCTTTCAGTCATTCTAGCAGAAAGATCTGCATAATTTAGGAATCAAATGGATCAATCAAGGGAGGATATATATTTGTTACTGTTTAGCTAACCAGTTTTTGCACTCTCTTATTTCACCTTCATCAATAGAACCTTCAGTTTGTCCTCACTTTCAGCGATCAGAGTAGTATCATCCACGCATCTAAAATTGTTGTTAGTTCTCCATGGAATATTGATACCTGCTTTGGATTCATTCAGCCCGGCCTTACGTACTATGTATTCCACATATAACCTTGTCACTCTCCTTTCCTGATCTTGAACCATTCTTTGTTCCGTGTATGGTTCTGACTTCTTGATCCACAAGCTAATTCCTATCTTGTTTCCTATCACCACTACCTTTCGCTTTCCTTCTTTCCTGGGCTAATTTTAAAGATGGAGGAGCTCTATACAGTCAGCAAAAACAAGACCTGGAGCTAACAGTGGCTCAGATCATTAGCTTCTTATTGCAAAGTTCAGAATTAAATGGAGTAACAGATGGAAAATTATCAGACCAAGCAGATACAAAATAAGTAATATCCCCTGTGAAAATGCAGTGGAGATAAATAATACATTTAAGTGAGTAGACATAGCATGAATGCCTGAAGAACTTTGGATGGAAGCTTGTGACATTGTGCAGAAAACAGCAATAAAAAATAGCTATTATATATATACAGGGCCTCATTCTAATCGGTGCCTTAAAACGTTTGCAAGTCTGTAATTCCTTGCAACCGGGTTACGGCCCAGTGTATTGATACGTTTACGCTGCTATTCAATCGGGCGGCGCCGCAAGGAGGTCCCCTTTACTACCGATCGCAAACCATGGTATCGGCAGTAAGCACTTCCGTGCTTGAACAGGATAACGGACGCAAGGCCGTAACGTGTATACCAAGCCTGCAATCTCGGAGCACTGGAAATGCAAATATAAATTCAAGACAGCACTGTATAGCACTGTAAATAATGGGAACAGGATTAAAGGCACAACATTCTCAAGCTGGCACATCGCCACAATACAAAACTTTATTTCACGTTTAATTTATGTCCAAAGTCCGACGGGCTTAAAAAATGAGTTACGGAGGTTATTCAAGCCCGTCGGACTTTGGACGGAAATTAAACGTGAAATAAAGTATTGTATTGTGGTGATGTGCCAGCTTTTATCCTCATGTCACCCATTGTGTACCCCATCATTTACAGTGCTGTCTTGAATTCATATTTGCATGTACAGTGCTCCGATTTTGCGGGCTTGAACCATGAGTCACTAGCTTGGGGGCTTGAACCACGAGTTTCGGGCCTGGATGTCATTCAAGCATGTAGGACCGAAAGGTCTTACTTTCAAATCGTAGCACTTTATAAGCAAATAAAAAAGCCATCCTGTACTTTTATTAAAAGAGAAAGTGATGTTAGGCCTGAGAATTAATAGCACAACATGCTCAAGCTCTCAAATCTGCATAAATAATGACTTTATTGCATGTAAAATTTCCATCATAAAATCCAACAGGCTTCAACCTCCAAGCCCGGAGGTTTGATTCAAAAGTCCTAGGGGCTTGGAGGTTGAAACCCGACTTCATGGCGAAAATTTAACATGATATACACTATTTTTATTTGCCGATTTGAGAGTAGGGGAATGTTGTGCTATTAATTCTGAGTCCTAAATTCAATTTCACTTCTAATAAAAGTACAGGATGGCTTTTTTATGTGCTTAAATAGAGCTACGATTTGTAAGTAACACTGTTGCGGGACCTCTTTGGTGTAAGTAAGCTGCGGTTCAATTTCAGCGATTTACAGGCTTGACGGAAGGGGGATCAAAGCATTTGAATAGCGAATTGAGATTTCTGTCGGCCGCATCTCTCGCAGCCGTGCAAGATCAAAGGCTTGGACGTAAGTAAGCTGCGATTGAGCAAATCGCAAAGGAATCGCAGCTCGAGTCTTGAAACCCGATTGGAGGAAGCAAATTAAATAACTAAGTAGCTTGCGGCCTCCCCTTGTGGCTAATTATGCCAAAAATGTAGGATTAGAATGAGGCCCACAGTATATTGAACTAGACAAATTAAAGCAAGTAACAGATATTCCTTTTAGTAACATAGTAACATAAGTGGCTTGCAAAAGTTTACCAGCCTTATTAAATTGCAATTCGGCACATCCAAAGGGCTCTATATAAGCACATAGCATATTTTTTTACAGAAGTTTTTAGTTAGTGAAGCTCCGTGCTTGTATAGAGCCCTTTAGATTTGCTGAATCGCAATTTAATAAGGCTGTCAGTGTCTGATTATAGATTCGACATGTTATTGAAATTCTTGCATGTTAATGAAATCCTCAATGACACATGTGTTTTAAGGGTTGAAAAAAAATGAGAGCAAAGATGTTACTTCACAGACAGAATACATTGTGGTTGAGCAGTGTTAAGAGCAGGTTGCAGATAATAGCAGGAGAACAAGATGTATATAAATGATTTGGAACTTGATGTAAATTATCTTCACATAAAGGGACAATGATGTTACAAGTTTCTATCATGCTATTAAAAAGGACATTATTTACATATTACAGAAGTTTTTCTATATTTGTAAAAAATAAAAATAAAAAACAAAAAGTTTTATTTAATAAGCGCTGTCGTTTATGAAAATCATCTTATTGGTCCAATATATAAAAATTGCATAGAACACTCTCTCAGGTCCCTGGCCAGCAACCAGTATCCCACTAGTGCAATATGAACTAATAGAACACTCAACGGTTTCCCTTAAAGTAACACTGCTCCTCCACTTGCAAAGTATTCAAATGTTTTCTACAAGCTGAAAAGGGTAGGGTATCAGCACCTGTGACCACTAGACCATCACACCCCCAAGGGAGGACACCTACAGAAACAGTAAATAGAGAGAGTTATAACCAGCATTATTATATTATTGTTTTTTTAATAACATATTTACATTGAGTTCAACCTTTTCAGATCTCCTCGATCCAGAGGAAGGCAAACAGAAAAAGAACCCCAGTAAAACTTTGCCAATTGTCTCAAACGGGCGTTCGAAAAATAAAATTCCTTTCTGGCCCCAGATATGGGCAGTTGAATTTCTCCCTGGATCAATACTCCCTCTCTAATTATCCAGGATAACCCGGAGTGCCATTTTATTTAAAATTATATCCAATGCCTTTTTAAAGTTATATATCGAATCTGCTGTCACCACCTCCTTTCATAGAGAATTCCACAGTTTAACCACCCTAGCTGTGAGGTGGAATCGTTTTACCTCTATCCTCAAAGGATGTCCTCTGGTCAGCTGAAAACGCCGTGGCGCAAAAAGTTCACTTGACAAAGATTTATATTGACCCTAGATATATTTATATAAAGTAATCATATTCCCTCTTACACACCTTTTTTCTAGAGAAAATATGTTTAAATTGTTTAGTCTTTTTTCATAATTCAGCCCCTCCATTCCGTTTATTAGTTTTGTTGCCATTCTCTGTACCTTTTTGCAGCTCTAAAATATCCTTTTTATTACTTGGTGCCCAAAATTGTACTCCGTATTCCAAATGAGGATGTACTAGGGATTTGTATAGTGGCAGAATTATATTTGCTTCCCTGGCTTCTATCCCCTTCTTTATACATGCTAATATTTGATTTGCCTTTGCCGCTTCTGCTTGGCTTTGAGCACTGTTACCTAGGTGGTTGTCCATAAGCTCTCCCAAATCTCTTTCAATATCTGATAGCCCTAGCTTTGCTCCATTGAGATTATAAATTGAATTTTCCCTTCCCAGATGCATAACTTTATATCTCACCCGCAATTTAGTTGTCCATTACTGTAAAGTATATCCTTTTCTGATTTAATTACCTTGCACAACTTTGTGTCATCAGCAAAAATGGAGACAATACTTTTTTGTCCTACTTCTAAGTCATTAATAAATATGTTAAAAAGGAGAGGACCTAATACTGAACCCTGAGGAACCCCACTTACCACATTAGTCCAATCGGAGTATGTTCCATTTACAACAACCCTTTGCTTCCTGTCTTTTAGCCAGCTCTCAATCCATAAGAAGATATTTACTGCAATCCTGTAACCCTTCGTCGGCACAGTAGTCTTTCATGTGCCACTGTTTCAAAATTTAAAATGACCACATCCTCTAAATCGCCTTGATCCAAGTTCCTACAAAACTAATTAGATATGTTTGATATGAACTATCCCACATAAATCAGTGTTGACTCCTACTTATAATCCTAGACATATTCTTTTATACTATCCCTTATTAACCCATGTTTCCCACTAAAGAAGTGAGACTTACAGGTCTATATTTCCCTGAATTTCTCTTGCTCTCACTTCTTAAAAATAGGTATCATGTCTGCATTTCTTCAGTCAGAGATGAGCAGGGAGCTCATCAGATCACAATAACAAGTAAGGAGAGAGTGGGGATAGGGACTGGAGAGGGGGAAGTGAGGAGGAGGTTGGGGGGGGAGGAGGAGGAAGATGATCAGGGGGAGGAGGATAACAGGGGAAGGAGGATGGAAGAGGAGGAAGAGGAAGGGTGTGCTGAGGGGGCCCAGGCAATTTTGGCAGCACTGAGCCCCCTGCAGAAACCCCGAGCATGGATTACTGCTTAAGCGGTTAAAGAAAGAAAAGATATATGTAAGTATTGTATATTGGCAGTTATAGGATGATGTAAAAGCAACATGGTTGTACGAAAATGTATAAGTCTGTGCAGCTGAATCACCATGCCATAATAAAAAAATTCAAAAAAAGTATTCAAAGTAGAAGCATTTTGGGCTATTGTAGATTTAAACAGCTCTGAATTTGCACAATTCGTCTAAAGGGACCACAGACTAATAAGACACAACTAACTAATTTAATGATCTGTCAAAAGGCTTCTATACAGCAGATCAGGCTTGTGAAGAAACCATACTTTCTTCCGAATATTTTCTGTTATTTTAATGTTGGAATTGAGAATAACAGTTCTTTCATAGTTCATGCAAAAAATAACTTTTCACAAACAGAGTTTTTTTTATTTTTTTTTATTGTATTTATGACTGAAAATGTGGTCCTTTGTGCTTCTTTAACAACAACCTTTGAAAGCAGCAATATTACTTCACTCTTTTTGCACATTCATTGAGAGACACAAAAACTGTATGATAGAAAAAAAATCATTCATTCACAAAATACAAATCTAAAATACGGGTAGTTCTGACAATCCATGTATAACTTTAAACTATTGCTCAACATTGGCAAGCAAATTACAGCTCAATAAATCTGACCAAAGAATAAAGGCCATAAAAATGGACTGCCAAACACAAAGGAATATCTCTATAGAGAAGATTTGTACAATCACATCTGTAAATGCATAGGTGACCCCAACTAATGTAATGCAATCCAGCAGATGCATTGTAGATTGCCAATGTACATTCCTTTAACACAACAGCACTATATTTGATTTACTTGTGAATAGTTTCCCAATTCACGGTCAGCCACGAATTTGCAGAGCGGAGATTCATAGGGTCATCTGTTCTCTTTTGCCTTACACCTAATTAATGCCAGGGGTTATTTGATGAACCATATGAACTGCATATAGAAATTAAGTAGCTCTGACAATGTGCTTAAATAAAACAAATATTCTAGATTTAATTGCATTTGTCTGTGTGTTGTGTATTATTTTTATTGTTCTGTGAACACAGTAGTTATTGAGTGAAGAACCAACGGAAAGCTGGCAGCAAGTTTAACATTTTATTACATATTTATTTTTTTGCACATTATATGAACGTGCACTGCATCCAAGGCAGGCCAAAGACAGAGATGATTGTGAAGTCGGCTGATGGCCCTTATTAGAACAGCTGGGATCCAGGCACAAAATTTGATGAAGCATCCATAGCTTCTGCGTTTCTGCTGCTAGTGAGAGTCTGCCAAGGTTATAGCAAAATGTATTTGCCTTGGCATCGACACAAACTGTTGAAAAATCTAAATCTGGATAACTCATGAATCCCAACCATACATAAATGGAATATATTTATATGTTTCCCATAAGGTCATTGAAGCAAACAACAAAGTACTGTAATGTGTTTATTATCATAATTTTATGAAAGCCCTTCCAGGTTACAATTCTAAGTAATTTAAATAAAAGATAAAGAACTTACTAATAAAAACAACAAATGAATTCTGCTTCAGTGACAATAACGTATTCAGCTTGTGAACTAAAAGACCTCTGTAGTCCCAGTTCTCTTTTACAGAACTCTTCTTAGAATAATCCAAAACATTTTTAGAAAATATTTATACAATTATGCTGTAGTGGGAGATTCCACTTTTGTTTATGCTGATGGGGAGGACACGTTGCATGCAGGTTTGTCTGTTATTCAGATTTTAAGAATATTTTTTTGTTTTTATTACAGGAGGATCAATTATTCTGATTAGTAATACTCTACATACAATTTTATTTGGTTCCTACCATGTAAGCTGAAAAACTGTGTATATTGAACAATACCTGAATGCAATGTATTTATGGATATATGAATGCATAGAACAACATAATTGTAAGCAAAATTATAAGTGTGGAGGACTGGATATTTTCAGTGTGAATTATAGAAATACTTGACCAATATTTTGTATCTGTAATAAATAAGTGTAAGTGTGAAACTGGGTACACTGGATACTTGCTGTACATAGGTATGCCTTGGAGGGGAATGTTGGAAAGGCATGGTCTACTAGAATACTGAGACTGACAAAAATAGCTCAATCCAATCCAAACAATCCCACTATAGTATGGCTGCATTTAATACACAGTGGTATTCATTGATTTTTTACTAACAACTTTTTGCATATTACCAAGTTCAACTAAAGAGAAGATCACTCTTCAATAGTCCTTTAAATAATATTTGCTAGACTATTTATGGAATGGGAAATAAGTATATAATTTGAGATCACTATATGTATCATAAAATATACATATACACTATATCAACCAATAAAATTAATCAAGTTAATTGGAATTCATTTTTATACATATAAATCATTGTTTGCTACTCGATTCCAGGAAGTCTTTTGCCTCATTTATCTTCATAGCAAGATAAGGGGATCCACCTGTAATGATAAATACATAGATTTAATACCCATTTGCATTGCATTTCCATGTGAAAGCAAGAATTAAACGAAATACAACAAAAGTATGAAGAACAAACACAAAAACTGGTTATGCCAATGGGGAATATTTCTGTATGAAAGCACTTTGTTATGGTGGCTCTAAGAAATCTCTTTGAAAGAGTGACAGGAAACATGAAACAATAGCAGTTTAGAAATTAAGCAGTACATTTGCGCACAAAACAGTAACCTCAAGCAATGTTAAATCACTAAGGCAAAACCAAATAAACAATCATAGAAATCATTCTCCCAAAACATGTAGAATATAAATCCACGTGCCCCCCAAAGCAGTCTTGGATTAGTCAATCATTTTGAAATTTATATTTCATACATATTCTGTAGCCACTTCATTTCAAACCCTCCAGCAACGTAAAGCTTTCACATATCAGTACAAATATCTTTTGCAATTATTAATATTAAAAAGTTATTTTTAGTGAGTAAAACTTACTTTGTGCATCATACTGAATGTCTTGTTTCTCTCTAGTTCTTATTGTTGGTGCAATAATGCAACCATATTACTTTTCACCAATATGAAATAGTCAATATTATTAAAATATAAGCATTTTGATAACACATTTTAAAAGTTTAACAGCTGTTGATAAAATGCTGATTCAGGGATTTTATCATGATGCAAGTTGCACCAACAAAAAAATTATAGCAACAAAGATGGGAGGAGCAGCAAATTCCCGAGAAGCAACTGTGATTTTCTATTCAACTTATTACAAATTATTTTTTTTAAATGCAAAGAATTACACAAATGTCCAGTACTGAAATGTTCATATAGTTGGATCATTACAATCATGTTTAAGTCCTGAGACCTTTAAGCTAAATCCACCAGAAAATTGATTTACAAGTAGTAAAAAACTCAACTGTTCCTCTTCAGCTTTAATTTGTAATATTCCAATACATTTTAATAAACAACTGTATACATTAAGCAAGGTTTTATTTTATGTGTAGTCCCTCATTTTTGTTTTTGCCATGGAGGTCTGTCCCAGCAAAAGGGGAAGTTAAATTCTAGACTCCAGTTAATGGCTACAGAGTCCTGTAGTCATATTTAGATAATCCAGAATTATTGTTGTGAGTTATTCTGTAATGGGATCTGAACCAAAACTTTTACAATAAGTGCGATTTAACATTTTTTTAGAAATGTATAAGATGTGGGTAACAATATCTTGTGCAAGTGCTTCTTCAAAATATGCTCTATGGTTGTACATTATTTCAGTTTCACCCTAAATGATATGTACTCTTTAGCAGAACTCTCCAACACTTTACATTTGTTCAAGACATCCGGGAGCATCTCTCTATTTCTAGGTTATCCAATGTGGCACATTGTTTGACATTGGTTAGAGTTTGCCAACACATTAGAAAAATAGAGTTGCTGCTTGCTCACAGAACTTATGTATAAACAGAATGATTACAGTAACAGAGAACACTATCATGCATATAAAATGTTGTAATGATATGCAAGACATTATCTAAGAATAATCAGCAAATCATTGCTAATTAAACACTCAATCAAAAATTTTAAAATATGCTTTTTTTTTATTAATATGGATTTAAGGGGGGGGGGGGGAAATCAGACATGTATCAATAAGAGGCATTTTCAACACTTCTGAAATCAAGCCTATCGAAAACAAAACAAAAAATGCAATAATTTGGCCAAAAGTTTTACATGAATTTCAATGTGATTACGAGGCTGAAATGACTGTTTTCAATGGGAAAATTGCAATTACAGCCTCAGTGAACCGACTCCATTCTGTGAAGCTTAGTGAATTTTGCAAAATATTACCATTAATTATGATTATTATTCATAAAAATATATGGTTTACAATGTTTCAGAATGACTTTTGGGATCTCTTTAATATTCCAAATTAACATGTGACTTCCTGTTAAGCAGCATGTATCCCAAGTAGAACCTAACTTTATTTTGTATTGTTGCATGCCCTGAAGAAATGATTTTTATTGTGAACAGTTCTTTGTTTCAGTTTATAACTGTATTGTCTGGCACATCTGCTTCCTTCTAGCCTAAATCAGAAGCAGAAATGACATGAGAAGCTTATTTGACCACACTTCCATTTAAATTTTACATAAAGTGGTATTTGATCCGTAAAAAGCACAGTGTTAAAATGTATCTGAGTTTATTAAAGTGTAGTAAAAATTGGCTAAACATTGTGTTAGTCATCTTTTCTATCGAACATCATTATTTTCCATTATGCTAATTGGTGCACATCATGCCAACTTGTTTCTATGGTGGCCAAAAATTATTTAACTCTGCTTTATTCAGTTTATCTAGCTAGTTCTCCATCCACACACAAACGATTAGTAAAATGGAGAATGTTTAATTCAAGCATTATTTAGTTAGTTAAAGTTTTATACAAATTATTTCTAGTTTTTAAACTTAAATAAGAAACCTACAACTGTCCACTTTAACTTATAAACATAAAAGAGGTTAATAAAAAGGTGATTAAAGATAAAGGATCCGGGGTCTGATTAGAGCTTTTAAGCTTGTTTTATTGCCATTGGATTCACTTTTTGCTAATAAAATTGCAAACTCACTTAGACTTTTAGTTTGCATCACTGCAACAATTGGGATCCTTACAATCTTTAAAATAGACTTAGGATTATGAAACAATCCGAGCAGGATAAAGAACATAATTAGGCAACAACATTTAAGTAAATTTTTAGTCATTTTTGCCTAGTCGATTACTGGAGGTTTCCTTTTCTCTTTGGTGAGTGTTGCATATGTGGTTAGTCTTACGTGGAGAGTATAAAAATTTTGAGGAGGACAAGCCATGGTTTTATTAATGGAAGCCAAAAGTTCTGAGCAAGGGCAGGGGTAAGTGTCAAATCCCAAAAGCTCCAATCATTTACGTCCCCCACTGCTCTCAGACCTCAGTTCTGTAAATTAGTACATGTCCTTAGGCTTTAAGCTTTTAGGAAATGCTCAAGTTAGACACGACTGAACTTGCTTCACAAATTAAATTTTCAAAAGTATTTTATTTCTAAAAACGGTATTAATGTTCGTAGCTTACATAGCTGCTAATGCTGTTTGTATATTACATACTTAAAAAACACGTGACGGTTTTTCCTATAATATAGCTGGACTTTAAGTGCATGACAGAAACTAAAAAAAAAGTGAATGTAAATTTTGGCATTTCAAATGCATCAGCTGTAGGTTTATGTAGGCAGGAGAGGACGTAGATACATAAAGACCTGATTGTTGCAGTATTGTCTATATTTTCAAAAACAAGAGAAGATTTTAGTAGTGTGAATAAAGTGTCAGCAACTTGCAGTAAAATGAAGAGAGTGTCATAAATCTATCCACAAGCAAGGCAAAAATACACTTTCTCCTGTTTGACTTTTGAAATACAGCGTAATGTTTTACCATCTGCTATTTTTAAGCAGAGGCAGGAATGAACATATGGACATGCTTTTTTCCAGCAGATGTGGGCTACTTAGAAGTTATAATAATAGTCTCTCTGTAAAATAAATCATTTACATTCAAAACCTGGCTAGTTACAGCATTTGTGCTCTGGTTCTGCAGCCTGTAATTTTAAAACTCTGAATGGCATTAATATTTTATAGCAAATTTACAGAAGGGAAACTTTATTGTGAGAGCTTTTACTTCTTGTGTATTACCAAAATGGAGCTGATCGAGCAGCATTTTGTCATTTTTAGTGCTCATAGTTATAAATGATTAAGAAGATATATCCCAGCATTACCTGCTTTATATGAATGCAGTGAAAAGGTTTATGTGGACAACTACTATATAATAGAACATGATGACGATTTGTTCCTCGGCAGTACTGAGCAATAGCCCAGCTATAATATGGAAGTAATTGTACATAAATAGCAGGTTAATTATGTCCATGGAAGAATGTTCAGATAATATCTACAACATAGCATAGGTATTAATACTTAAAGGGCCACTGTAATGGTCCAGTTTCCCTTACTTTTAAGCAATTTAAGATCAGTAAAAAAAAAAAAAATTCTAAATATATTGTGATAACATTTTTGGGGGGTTTTCTTGCTTTTTTAGAAAAAACTAAGGTTTTGCCCCTATTCTTTATTATGGAGCAATACTCTATCAGGAAGTGCAGTACAATTCCCCAGTCTGTGCCAGTAAATCTGTGCCCTAAATAGGCAACTTCAGAAAAGGACAGCTACAGGCTTTGTAACAGTCTAAAAGTTTGCTTGGTCTTTCAGTCTAAAGATGGGATAAAAGATTGAATACATTTACTCACAAAAAAACTAATTAAAAAAGTATTTATCTTAATATTAAAATATATGTAAGTGAGACTGTTACAGTGGCCATTTAACAGTATTCAAAATTTACATAATGCTTGACTATATGCATAAAACAAATACAGGAGCACACGGTTAAAAATGTTAAAGGGATTTTGGTAAGATCAAAAACCCCAGTTGCCAAGTCATGTTTATAAATTTCTACCTATTCACTGCTTTATCCTCGTGGTTCACTGATTACAATCACCCCTCTGTAGACGTTTGAACTTTACTACTTGCATATTGGTCCCAAATATCTCTTTTTATTACTTTATATTACTTATTATATGGCTATTTCATACAAGTTAAAATTCTAACATTGACTCATAATTGAGACTTCTTATTATGCATGCCTTTTTCTGCTTCAAGTTCCACATTTTGCGGCTTGTCTTCTATTTGTATTCATTGCATAAAAACTGAATTTCAAGACATAACGACATTTTTATTATTGTACAAATAACTGAGTGTATTAACCGCACCAGGATGCCTTTCAGAACAAGCGGTCATCATTCCAGAATTTTAAAATGTCTTGTCAGAACAAGTAAGTCAATATAAAAAGGGCCACAATAGTACAATATATTACATGATGCATGCATATATGTTTTATACACAAAGTTTTTTTTTCATGGCATACAGTATATATTGATTTAAGAAAATGACTATTACAAGTATCGTAGAAACAAGTGAATTGTGAGGAACTGTAAACAAGGACTCACATGGAGCTTGCTAATGGGGTTGGAACATACCCAGTCTTATCTTTTGCACATGGCATTACAATGAAGAGGATAGATTAATAGTCCATGGAGTAATTAGACATTATTGGTAATGATCCCCCAATATCGAGAGATATCAGTCTATCCAATTGTGTAGAAAGACTGATTGACAGGTAGCTCCTGCCCACACCAACATATTTTTTTTAATTATTATTAGTATTAACACAAAGGATGTATAAGATCAACGGAGTACACTTAGATGTCTCAAGCAGGCCAAGAGGTATGCTTTTCCCCACAGACCTGTTCAGTAAACAGTACTTCCACTGCTGCTAAGGATTGTGTGTAGTGGCACTGATGAGGCCCACATAAGGGTGAAACTGCATTATGGGAGTGGATTTCTTTTACTGTACCTTAATTCATTTTTATGTTCCTAAACCTTAACATGCACAATGCATTTTTCACCCTCCTCTACCACACCCAAAACCTTTAGATTGCAAGATTGAAAACTCGCAGGCTTACAATGTGCTTCAAGCCCTATTGACACTGGATTCTAAGCTCAAGGACAGGACCCTCCATTTTTGTAATGTGTTAATATTGTTTTGCCTTGATGCATGTATAGCGCTACAGAATATGTTGGTGCGTTACAAATATCTTAAAATATGAAATTCTCTTCATTTTGCATTTCAAGCCAAGATGTTCTTGGAAAAAAATTACAAATGCAAGCTGCAAACAGAGACAAAAATCCATACAATTTATACTACTAAGATTTGTGCTTCTGGCTCCTAAATATTTTTAAAAAGTATAATGTATCTCTATAAAGGGCTTCCTTCCAGGCTCCAAGAAACAGCCGGATTCTTATAAAACGTTCCTGGCTCCTAAGTGGTAGATATTTTTGTTCAACTCTGCTACTAATAATGTTCTGCTTTTGTACATCTTGTATACATCTATATTATGTATGAGGAACATAACCGCATAGCTTTGCATGTTCTGTTGCTCCTGCAATCCATAGTAGTAACACAAAAAGCATAAACAAATAGCACTATAGGGTGACATATAGTTCTCCCTGATGTCAAGAAGTAACACTATCTAAAAACAAGGCTCTGCAATCATCTTCTGGATCCCTTCCTATTTTTGTTCAACTAGTGACAAAAAGTGCTCTGATTTTACCATTAAAGCTGTGCAGCAAAAAGGAACACTAGGCCAACCAGTAACAAACCACTATTAATTTGCAATTAATCTATATATAATGTTAACTCAAAACTACTACCTTCATTTTGTTAGGAGGGCTGGACACAGTACAGCTCATTTGTTTAGACCTTAATGAACATTAGACATTGCAATGCCTCATGTGACAATATTGGCTATATTATGATAAAGTATAACATCAATGGAGGGGGGGGCAGAGGCAGACACTTGATATGGTAATTTAGACTTCATTAGTACATCATTAAAATTCTGGACTATTTTATTCTCAATTTTTCAAATGAATTACTCGGACAATGAAAAGAAATGCATTTGCAAAACAAATTCTGAACTTGCTTACAGCTATTGAAACAAAAAAAAAAAAAATTATAGAAAAATGATGCTCTACTCTTCAGGGATGGACGTCCACATTTTATTTCCCTTCTCCCCAGTCCACTTCATCTGAATTGAAGGAACAAAATCATACTAAAAAAAATAACTAAAATTGTAAAACAATACATTTCTAAAATGAATGGGAATTTATTGCTATACTCAGTGTAGCTGAAGATTATGTTCAACATTTTATACTAGGTTATTTTATTTCTTCTACATAAAATGTAATTTAAATTCTATTACAGAAAATAAATTGAAACCAAAAGGAGTCCTTTTTCCCTGCATAATTTCTCTCTTTTTTTTTTTTAAGTGTTTATGTTCGGGATGTCAACAATACTCACTACAAATATACAGAAAACACATAGGATTGTTACTTTTTTTTTTAGGTTTTATAGTTGACCCAAAAATGCAATTTTACCTTTATCTGGGTGATTTAAAATCATGATTTTCCGATGCGCTGCCCGGATCTTAGACTTGCTAGCAGATGGACTGTAAAAAATAAAGTTTTACAATAAACTGTAACAACTACTGAGTGTAAATTACATTTTATAACGATGCAGAAAAAGCATGACTTTCACCATCTTGTGGGCAAGACACAAAACTACATGTAAACACAAAAGATGCTGTACAACATACCATCATTACAGTATGGACTGACATATAGCACTCTAACAACAAGAGTTACATATTTAATTGGGCCATGCTTATTAATAAAATTCATATTAAATTATTTAAAAAAAAAAATATTGAATATTAAACTTGCTTTTAAAGATTAGATTCAGTACTTGCTGGTCTCCACTAATCAGAAGTAAAAAGGAACAATCCTAAATTGTCAGGATTGTAACAACACAATGCACTTCATTGACTGTAGACTTGCTCTTTTAAAGTAGTTTTCCGTAACAAAGTTCTTAAATGTTAGCCTATCCAATTAATCTTATAGCCTACTAGACCTGTCTCCAAGGCATTCTCCCATTCACCATTTGACAGAGATCCACATCTCATCTACAGACCGATATACGAATATTTTACATTTTAATAGTGAACACTGTTTTACTAAATCATTGAATAATAACACTAAATTATAATAAATGTATATTAAAACAACTATCTCTTCCTGTTATGGAGTTATAGTAGTCCTTTAATAACTGTATCCCATGTACACCACCGCATGTCTTGATATCATTTATAACACTTTTCTTTTTTAAAAAGACCATTGTGAATACATTTATATCAAATATTGGTGCATGGATCAGATACAAAATAAGTATTTAACACTAATACATAGGTCCATATGACCATTTTAGTTTATTCTATTTTGCTACACTTATTCTATGTTAGATTGTAACATTTATAGAATGCATTGCAAATTTCTTCATTATAATATATTTTCTGAGAAGTATAGTACTAGTAGTATATTTTTCAAAATACCCCATCTCTCGGAGTTCAGTTCAGTAGAACAAGTGTACCCTGAAAATGTCCTGTGTTCCTCTAACCAGTAAAGTCATTTTTTAAATCTTCATTTATGTAACTGTGGGTTCACATGACAGGGTCACTGCCTATAACTCATAAAGGTCAAGCCCAAGGCAGAGGTCCATAACCCTAGGAAATTATTTTTATTCCAAGCTTAATGTTATGTATTTACTTTATTGATTGTGTTAAACTGTCCCCTGTCTCGGATGGGAAATTGCAATTTAATATTCAACTGTGTTGTGAATGGTTTAAAAACCCTCGTTAAAAATATGATATATACCCTATTGAAGTATATGTGTGTATCTTTATTGAGGAAGGTTACAAGGACATTAAGATTCATCAGAAACCATAACAATCTGCCCTGATTCTAACCGAGTCCTGAGGAGCCCAATTAGTGGGATTCCTTGCAATCTGGTCCTGCTGGCTTGCTACGTTTTCCGGCAGTTCTTTCTTTTTTATTATATTTATAACTGTACAACAATAATCAGGTTTCTTTTACAGTTTTCTTAACAGGATATGGATCAGTGCAAAACATGTTTTCTGATAAAATAATAATAATAATGTTCAAGAGCTTTGGCAGAATGCTGGAATAATCCACCTCTTTCTTATTTGGCTGTTTTTATACCATGGATAGTGTAATTAGGCTTTTATTTTGAGTTAAAAAAAAATTAAAAAAACTGACACATGGTAAAAGTAGCCCTGTTTCACTACAGTTAGTTTGGATTAAACATAGGAGTTCAAAATTAGGCAAAAGAGAGTTTTTTTTTGCTGGAATACAAGTGTAAATCTAACTTTCTGAGCTTATTCTACAGCCAATTTCCCAATAGGCATTTTAAATGCATCAATCTTAAAGCTTGATGCATTTAAAATGTCTTCATGATTCATAATGGGTTAACTAGCAAACAGTACTGCATGCACTCCATTAGCAAACCTTATTCTCAATAATGTGACTTTCTGTCAAGTCTCTGATATAAAGCATTCGTGGCTGACCGTGTCCACATGTTTGGGATCTTAAGGAACAAGCCTGTATCCTAAATACTGAAGAGATGACTGGTAGAAAACACAGATACATTTGGTAACAGTGTATACTGCATGGTTACCTTGTAATTATCAGTTTCCTTGCTTGGTTTGCTCAAATAATGAGACTGATGAAAACACTTATGAATCTTGAAGAAAGTTGTTAAACGTAATAACAAGAAATGACAGATTCTGTCTGATGGCTTGTAATGCTTTGTGATCACAGAAGGAAACTGTACAATCAGAACTTACAGGCGAGTATAATGTTATGTAGGTGCAAGCCAATGTATCTCAGCTTGCCACACATTTAAAAGGGCCACTGTGATCACAGATTTAAATTATTTTCATTTGAAGAACTACACTTGAAACAGGCAACATGTTTTTACAATGTATGAAAAAAATAATTCAGCTTCTAATGTATTACGTGGACAAGCAACTGTGTACCCTATTAGTTTACAGTGATTTACTTCCTAAGGTGAATACAGACGGAAAGCTTCTATCTGCATAATGTGAATGTGGCAGATAGAACTGCCAGTGCACTCATTCAGACTAATGCAAAGCACACTTATTTACAAGGACATGTCCTATTCAGTCAGAAGAAGAGGGTTAGTAAAGAAAAGGGAAGCCTGCAGTGAAGAATAATTACATAACAATGTAGAATATTAAATACTGTTTATTTTCCTCTCTTTCAAAAAAACATTTAGACCTTTATCAATTTATTCAAAAGACCATATACAAATTGATCTCATTGGTCATTAAGATAGAGGTAAGATCAATGCTGCAGTTCCAGTCATGGCCATTTATAACAGCAGTTAACCCACGACAGAGTATCTAAATCCTCTCTGTAAGATGCACATCTTTGCAAACTGTGTTTTATTGTATTTGAGATTATAGATTGTGACATATTTATCTCACGCTCTCCACAATGTAAGGGACGTACAATGGAAATGTCACACACCCACCTGACACCTAGGATAAGGCTAGCTTCACGCCTGCTAATTTTCTGTTCAAATCCTCCTTTGTAGTAATAAGAAAGGCTCTGTGCAGAGAAAGAAAAAAAAACAAGTAATAAAATAGGACAACTACAACAATGTAATAAAAAGATCCAAGAACATGACCACACATTGAACTTAGAAGTGACATTTCAGTATCAGACAGTAACACTTACTGGGGTTGGAATTTTCTTTGCATTTTCTGTGATAATTTGGCCCAGAGGTTTCCACAACTGGAAGGCATAGCGACCTGAAGGAGTTCAGAAAATATACATTTAATATGCATTATTTAAAATGATTATTATTTGCAAGCATTAGAGTTTTTCCCACATACAGGATTGTTCTGCATTAATGTAAACATTTAAATATTGGAAAACAAACCATCGCTGAAGAAGGATGTTGAACCCCTAACATTTCTGACAAGCATTAAAAAACAAAAGATTGATATTAACATTAACTGATATTGAAGAAAATAAATGTCTAAATTACTAAATAATAGTACTGAATACTTACAGTCTCATTATAATTTGGATTATACAGAGATAAAGTGTCTGATTAATTGTAAGGCCCTGGATGGCTTGGAACATGATGAAACAGTTGGAACATGATGTGAGCGGCACTTAAAATATTTTTAAGCTCTATTACATTTCTGGTGAACTCTGCAGAATCAGACACTGTGGTGACGTCAGAGTTTTACAAGCAAAAAGGGCACCGTGAGTCACTGTGCATCTGAAACGACTGGGAGCTGATAAATGATCTGTACAGAAAGCAACAAATGGACATGACCTGTTGTCTGCGGGTGCTGGCTTTCTATGTACGTGTGCAATGAGACCTAGAAATCAGAGGTGATAGTGACAACCTAAGAGAGATACATAACAGCAGAGAGTCTCAGAGGAGCATAGACAAAGGCAGAATACTTTTGACCCACGTCAATGTGGATACAGGTGATACACAAGTCATTAAAAGCATATCTAAGTTTCCTGGATTATGAGTGCATCTGATAGTGTATGAAAAAAATGTTTGCATGAAAAAAATACCAAAATAAACATTTAAAAACTTACCTTGATGTTAGCAAAATATCTTCAATTTTATGCCAACACCCCCTATAAACTCTGGCTAAATTAGCATAAAATTCATAAATGCTTTTGGCTAATTACAGGCACAGGCAGCTGGATCCTTTCTGTGCTACAAAGCAGCCTGGGATTTGCAGAGTGGCAAAATGTCTCAGCACATTCCACACTTGATTACCACCCCTGCTGGTAGTCCATTCTGTGCATCAATCATTGCTGCTGTTTTTTTCCTGTCTCTGTTTGGTAGAGCTAACTAGGCAGCAGCTGAGAATAATTGGGTGATTATCACTTCTGCTGGTAGTCCATTCTGTCTATCTACTCCAAGGTTTTTTCGTCTCTTCCTCACTCCTAGCCAAGCGCAGCGTTTCTGCTGTGAGCCGAGACGTCTCTCAGCCTGTAATTGAATGCTGCTGGCACATTAAACTGATCAGCTGTTTGCGGAGTAACGAAGAGGTTAAAATCCGTACTTGTATGCTGTGCTGCTATCCGGTAGTACGCTTTAGTACTATAAGCACTCTGGGGGTTGGAAGTCAATTAAACTTTTCAGTATAATATATGCTAATCTGTGGCTGTTTGTTTGGGAACATTTAAATCCCAGGAATCATCTATATACCTTTAAAAATATATTCAAGTTTCCCAGTTTGTATCTTTTTCTAATCGAATACATGCTGCTTATATCAAAAACACATATTACATTGAGTAATTAAATATACAATTAAAGATCTATTTTATTTTAACCCCCCCCCCCCCCCCCACAACCCCAGAGTGGATAACATAAGCACAGTGAACCTCCCAACAGAAACACTGCATTTGGGTAGGATTTTAACATTTTACAAACCTTCCAGCCAACAGCAGCACAAAGCAAAGATCCAACACAGAAGTCTAGCTCCTCCTGCTTCCTTGGGCAGGGGACTACACATCCCATGATTCCTTGCTACACAAGCTGCCATCATAGATGTATACAATGTATAGCTGCCTGCGCTTGGTCAAAACAAATTATGAACTTTATGCTAATTTTAGTAGGGATTTACAGGGGTGTTAACTGTGAAGAGATTTGGTAAACTTTTGGGTAAGTATATAAATGTCTATTTTGTTATTTTTGTCTTTCAAAAAAAATTTGCATATACTACTGATTCTCTTCTATCATTCATAATTTAAAGTGACTTTAAAATTGCAGCTACATATTTTCATTTCATATACACAGAGTCAAAATAAACTGCAGGGAGTACATTTATATTTCTGGCCTATTTACAGAAAACCACTCCAGCTTCATATTGTATAAGTTGTTGTTAAGCGGACAAACCATCTAACTACAAGCTGCTAAGCAAAGGTTTAATTTTCCTTTTTTTTTTTACAGTTTCACTATATTTTTTATTAGAAGATGAAAAAATTAAATACATATCAAGATTTTCATACATTACAATCAAGTATAACTTTAATTAATTCTATAATATGCTTGTTGAATTCTTGCCAAAATACTTGAATACGTGGGCAATCCCACCATATGTTGTTAAAGGAGCCCACCTCTCTCTCCAACAGTCTCCATCACTTGCCTTTTTTGTGATATATGACATTTTCAGTGGATCAAGGTACCATCTACTGTAGATCTTATAATGTAATTCTCTATAATTTACATATTTTATATATTTTCCTGTACCGAGAAAGCTGTGTACCAGATGTCTAATGGAATACTATTTTTAAAATATTTTTCCCATTTTAGCATTATATCCGTTTTTTGCTCCTTTTCTTAATCAGTTTATATGATTTTGATATCAAATGACTTTTATTTGGGTTTAGGGTCAATTCTTCAAAAAGGTAATGGTTTGATAGGGCTGGGAAAGGGTATCAATTGATGTTTTCTATTCAGTTTATGCCATCTTTTAAAATTGTTTTTAACTCCTGAAATTCCTAAAAGAGTTTTTATTTTAGGAAATTTCTCTTGAAATATCCATGATTTATCCTCTTCTAAGTTTATTAATTCCCTTTCTATTTCCACCCATTTACTATTTGAGTTAGGGTCATTTAGATTAATCCTGTGAGCTATCAGGGCTGCGTCCTTTATTATTCGGATATGCTAAGCCCCCTGCTCCAAAACCGAGACCAAGATCTGTTTTTTAAAATCCCCTTTTCTTCCCATCATGAATAAATGTATCTATTCTCCTCTGCAGCCGGTTCATTATCAGTTTCACTATATTGACAAATAACAGGAACCACCATTTGAAACAGGCATCCTGGGTAAACAAATATGGCCCTACTCTGAAAGACTGTAGTACTAACTGTGCTCTGGATAAGAGTGTCTTTATCACATCATATCATATATTTATTTTTCAGCATATATACACTAAGGTTATCAAGCCCGTAGACTGAGGTCTTTTAACTAATGTATGTGCCTTGAGGCAGTAAAACAGTTTAAAAAAGTCTGAGCGCTAAGTCTAGACAAGGTTAAGTATTGATTTACATCTTAAATCTTATTTGCAAACGTATGCCCTGTAAACAAGAGGAGATTGGAAACCCAATTTGCCCCTAATCAAATGAGATCAGTGAAAAAGCTATAAAACAAAACAGAAATCTCCTTACCTGCAAATGCAGCTGCTGCAACACCAAGTCCCACTGCTATTAGAGTCCCACCCTAAGAAAGAAGAGTTGATATATGGAGATGAATGATTATTTGGTAGCTTCATCATTAACTTTGCATAATGAATGCTTATTGTAATATACCGTATATACTAGAGTATAAGCCGACCCGAGTATAAGCCGAGGCACCTATTTTACCACAAAATACTGGGTAAAATGAGTGACTCAAGTATAAGCCGAGGGTGGGAAATGTGCTGCCCCCTGTGTCCCTCTTGTGCCCACTGTTTCCCCCCTCTCCCTTCCCTGTGTCTCTTCTCCCCTCTCCCTTCCCTGTGTCTCTTCTCCCCTCTCCCTTATCAACCTCCTTCGTCAACCCCCCTCCTCATCCTCAACCTCCCTCCTCAACCCCCCCTCAACCTCACTCCTCAACCCCCCCTCAACCTCACTCCTCAACCCCCCATCCTCATCCCCCTCCTCAACCCCACTCTTCAACCCCCCATCCTCATCCCCCTCCTCAACCCCCCCTCAACCTCACTCCTCAACCCCCCTCAACCTCATCCTCAACCCCACTCCTCAACCTCCCTCCTCAACCCCCCATCCTCATCCTCAACCCCACTCCTCAACCTCCCTCCTCAACCCCCCCATCCTCAACCCCACTCCTCAACCTCCCTCCTCAACCCCCCCATCCTCATCCTCAACCCCACTCCTCAACCTCCCTCCTCAACCCCCCCATCCTCATCCTCAACTCCCCATCCTCATCCTCAACTCCCTCCTCACCCCCCCTCAAAGTCAACCTCCATCCTCAACCCCTCCATCCTCAACCCCTCTAAATACATCCCCATCTACCTTTCCACTCACTTACCGGCTTCTTCTCCGGCCTCTGCTCCTTAGCATATACCGGGTGCCGGCGCCCGGTATATGCTAATGACGCAGCGCGCATGTGACGTCACATGCGCGCCGGGGTCAAGGCAGAAGGAGTAGAGGCAAGAGAAGAAGCAGGTAAGTGAAGGGGAGGCATTTAGAGGGGAGAAAGTGAGGAGGGGGGGTTGAGGATAAGGAGGGGGGTTGAGGATGAGGAGGGGGGAGGGAAAGAGACAAGGGGGGGTTAAAGAGACACGTGAGGGGGGTTAAAGAGACACGTGAGGGGGGTTAAAGAGACACGTGAGGGGGGTTAAAGAGACACGTGAGGGGGGTTAGAGAGACACGTGAGGGGGGTTAGAGAGACACGTGAGGGGGGTTAGAGAGACACGTGAGGGGGGTTAGAGAGACACGTGAGGGGGGTTAGAGAGACACGTGAGGGGGGTTAGAGAGACACGTGAGGGGGGTTAGAGAGACACGTGAGGGGGGTTAGAGAGACACGTGAGGGGGGTTAGAGAGACACAGGGGGGGGTTAGAGAGACACAGGGGGGGGTTAGAGAGACACAGGGGGGGGGGTTAGAGAGACACGGGGGGGGGTTAGAGAGACACGGGGGGGGGTTAGAGAGACACGGGGGGGGGGGGGGGGTTAGAGAGACACGGGGGGGGGGTTAGAGAGACACGGGGGGGGGTTAGAGAGACACGGGGGGGGGGTTAGAGAGACACAGGGGGGGGTTAGAGAGACACAGGGGGGGGGTTAGAGAGACACAGGGGGGGGGGTTAGAGAGACACAGGGGGGGGGGGTTAGAGAGACACAGGGGGGGGGTTAGAGAGACACAGGGGGGGGGTTAGAGAGACACAGGGGGGGGGTTAGAGAGACACAGGGGGGGGTTAGAGAGACACAGGGGGGGGGGGGTTAGAGAGACACAGGGGGGGGGTTAGAGAGACACAGGGGGGGGGTTAGAGAGACACAGGGGGGGGTGACTATCATAAGCCGAGGAGGCGCTTTTTAGCCTTAAAAAAAGGGCTGAAAAACTCTGCTTATACTCGAGTATATACGGTAAATATAATCTGTAACAGTGAGCATGTTCCAGAAGGAAGACCAGCACTAAGCAGTGTTTCTGGGTCATATTTTAATGGTACACATACCACAACATCAGCATATGCCTTGCAACTATGGACAGTAAATCTAAAACTATTCTTAATGGAATATTAAGACTGATGAGTTCTTTAAAGGAACATGCTAAATTAAAAAAAGAAAATATATGCTAAAATAAGCATTTTACTAAAGGGCAAAAAAATATCATAAAGCTGTTTTTTAATTAGAAGACATGTTGATGTCTGTGCTGGTCCCTGGATGCAACCACAATACTTCGGTAAAGGTAAAATGCATGAGAGCAGCATTTTGCATTTCTGCAGCAGTAGTTGTTGTTTAGTCGTTCAGTCGCATCCGACCCTCTGTGACTCTATGGACCAGAGCATGCCAGGTGCATCTCTCAGTCACTGCCCCTCTGAGCTCTATCAAGTTCATTGCTTCAGGGACCTCATCTATCCATCTCCGCCTCTGTCATCTATAACGGATCTCCTGGCACCCAGACCGGGTACCTCCGTTGATGGACGCGTCCTAGTTTGCGTCGAGGCCTACAAGCACCGCACCGGACACCACAACCACCACAGACTCCACAACCGCCGTAGCTTAACTGGAGCCGCGCCGTCTTCCTTCCACCCTGTATGAATCTCCAGCATCCAGGATCGTGTGGGGAAGACCTCTCCTCCAACGAGAGTACATCAGGAACAAGGGTTCAGTAGTTACAGCTCCAGGGAGTATGCAAAAGCATAGCAATCCCCAGTATGATATAGCAATCTCCTTTCAAGAACGAGAGGAGGCTACGTTTTGAAGGGTCAAAGAACTCCCTTGCTGGCACACCCAGCCTGGTTTTTATTACAGTCAGGAAAACAGAACACACCCAGGGGAAGGTATAAACAACTAATAACACAATAGTAACGCCCACAGTTTCCCTCCCCTCTACTTGAGAGATAATTGAGTTTATTACTGTATCTACTCAATTATCTCCCAGCTAAAACTTACACATTTTTATAACTTTATGATTTTACATAGTACATAAATAAAACGTACATTTTTATGAACAACATAAATTGTGGAACAACATATTAAAAAATGGCATGAATCAGAGCACGGGTTCAAAAGTTAGTAAAAGTATTTTTTACACATAACACACAGACATTTCACATATCCCCCATAGTTGGCCACACAATACACATATAGGGACAATAGGTGAGTCACACCTCCCTGAGGCTACCTGGCAACTTTGATACAATCAGACATGGATTAGATCATCCTTCTTTGTTCTTATGACTGAGAATGAAAACACTTTATTCAATAGACTTCCTTATCTTATGAGAGTCTCTGTAACAGGATTATCTCCCATGCCAAGGTCTGCACTAGTCTGGGCCAATATTCTGCAGAGCATAAACCAACATACATACATTATAATAGTAGGATCATATTTTAACCATAATAATCATAAAACAGGGTAAAACAGTGATGGGTTCCGTTACACACCTCCCCCATGACCATAAGCCGGCATACACGGTCTGATCCCAACGGATCGGCCTGGGGATGTCCGGACAAAAGTATTTGTTGGTCAATTCTCTAGTTTGACAACCCATCAGCATTACTGCAATTCACATTTACTCACATTTCACATATCCCCAGATAGCTGGGATCTGAGCGCACAAAACTACTGAATAGCGCTCAGATCCTCTTCACACAGTTCAATTGCCATGTAGCTAAAGTCTTTCCCATAGTCTTTCATTATATGAATGGGCTCCATGGCATAGCTATCTGTGGTATCATGGTTCACACAGGGCAAGTACCGAATGACCCCCCTGTATGTAAAGGGACAGAATGAGTGACATACACTCTGGTATGGCCGAATACTGTGTTTAAAGGGCAATCTGTCCCAGGGCCATAGTCGCAGGGCAGGAGGCTGGCAAACAGTCCTCTCCAAGACAAAGTGGCGAGGGGGCACTTCGTCACATCATCCCCTTCTTCTTTCCTTCAATCTTTCCCAGCATCAGAGTATTTTATAGGGAATCCTGCCATCTCATAATATGGCCAAAATATTTGAGCTTCAGCCTCATGATCATACTTTCTAGTGAACAGTTTGTCTTAATTTCCTGAAGTATTGATTTATTGGATCTTCTTGCAGTCCAATGGATTCTAAGTAGTCTTCTCCAACACTATACTTAAAAAAGACGTCAATTCTACGGCGCTCAGATTTCTTTATGGTCCAGTTCTTACATATGTATGTTACTACTGTGAATACCATAGTTCAGACTATGCGGACCTTTGTTGATAGTTTAATATCTTAACTTTTTACTAGCTTGTCCAAGCTTGCCATAGCTTTCCTCCCCAGAAGCAAACATCTTTTAATTTCATGACTACACAGTCATAATCTGCAGAGATCTTGGATCCAAGGAAAATAAAATCTGTCATTGACTCCAGTTCTTCCCCATCTATTTGCCAGGAAGTGAGATTGCCATTTGCAAAAGTTGGCCTGCTGCTCAATGTTAAAAAGACAAAGATCATGGCACTCTTCTTCTTTTACCCATATCAATAAGTCCTTTAGTTCCTCCTCACTATCAGCCATCGGAGTAGTATCATCGGCATATCTAAAGTTGTTGATATTCCTTCCAGCAATTTTGATTCCGGCTTTGGATTCATCTAGTTCAGCCTTACGCATGATGTATTCTGCATATAACTTGAATAAATAAGGTGACAATATACAACCTTGTCGCACTCCTTTTCTGATCTTGAACCATTCTGTTGTCCCATGTTCGGTTCGGACCATGGCTTCTTGGTCGACATACAGGTTCTTTAGGAGGAGGATTAGATGATCTGGTACTCCCATCTCTTTAAGGACATGCCACATTTTGTTGTGATCCACACAGTCAAATGCTTTAGAATAGTCTATGAAGCAGAAGTAAATGTTTTTTTGGAACTCTCTTGCTTTCTCCATTATCCAGCGAACATTGACAATTTGATCACTTGTGCCTCTTCCTCTGCAGAACTCGGCTTGCACATCTGGTAGTTCCTGGTCCATATATTGTTGGAATGGAGCTTGTAGAGTCTTAAGAATTACCTTGCTGGCATGTGAAATTAGTGCAATTGTTCAATAATTGGAGCACTCTTTGGCACATCCTTTTTTTGGGATTGGGATGTAGACTGACCTTTTCCAGTTTATTTAGTTTATCATTGTTGAGTTTTCCAAATGTGTTGGCATAAGGCAAGTAGCACTTTCACAGCATCATCTTGTAGAATTTTGAATAGTTCAATTGGGATTCCATCACCTCCTGCAGCCTTATCAGCAAGACATCCTAGGACCCATCTCACTTCATTCTCCAAGATGTCTGGCTCCAGCTCATTGGACAAATTATTGAGGTCATCACTGCTGTTAAGATCCTACCTGTATAGATCTTCAGTATATTCCTGCCACCTCTTCTTTATCTGATCTTCTTCTGTTAAGTCCCTACCATTTTTGTCTTTTATCACTATAATGTTTGCATGAAAGGTGCCTTTTAGGTTCCCAATTTTCTTGAAAAGATCTCTTGATTTACCCATTCGGTTATCTTCTTCAATCCTTTTACATCGCTCATTGTAGAATGTCTCCTTGTCTCTTCTGGAATTCTGCATTTAGTTAGACAAAAAAAACTTTTCTTATCTCCACTACCTTTCTCTTTTCATTTTTCCTGGGCTACTTCCAAAGCCTTATCAGACAGCTAGTTTGACTCCTTACTTTTCTTTCTTTTAGGGATATTCTCTGTTGCTGTCCTGGATAATGTTGCCACTTTGGTCCAAAGTTCTTCAGGCATTCTATCTTCCATGTCCAGTTCCTTAAATCTATCCTTTACTTCCACTGCATAGTCACAAAGGATATTATTTATTTTGCATCTACTTGGTCTGATCGTTTTTCCTCTATTCTTCGGTTTAATTTTCAACTTTGCAACAAGAAGCTCATGGTTTGAGCCGCAGTTAGCTCCACATCTTGTTTTTGCTGACTGCATAGAAAGCCTCCATCTTTGGCTGCAAAGTATATAGGCTGTTGGAAGATAATTTTTGCTATGACCAGAGAATTATCTTGACAGAATTCTACTAATCTCTGACCAGTAGAGCTTTCAATAAATCTTGCAACTTCTTGCTTATAAGTATGTGCGGTAGGAAACAGTATGTGTCATTTACTAAAAGCTCCAATAATACAAAAATTCCTCTTCCTTCTTTTCTCCTCCTCACTTATCCCTCCACTGTTACCAAGCTAGCAGGAAGTGCTGAAGGGTCTTGAAAAATTTCAATTTTCTCTAAAAATGCATTTTTTTTGTTCATGACTTGGCCAGCTGCTATTGTGCTCTACAGTTAAATACATAAAATGTGACATACTTGATGATGGGCAGATTTTTAACTAAATAAAAGAATCATTAACTATTATATTCATGAAGTTTATCTAGTTCAACAAGTGAAAGGTTAGCTTGCACAGAGAAAAACTTTTCCAGTTGAAATGTAAAAAACCTTTGTGACAATGCTCCAGGGCTGCATTAATAAATTATATATATATATATATATATATATATATATATATATAAAATCAGTCAAGATTTACCTTTCCATATTTCATTAACAAAATTAGTAGGAGACAGGCATAAAGCTGCAGCAAGTCTGTAACAATACCCGCGTATTGTGATTTTATTAATAAAAAAGTAATGCAGAACTCCAGCTTCCAGTGGGGCACATAGAAGTCTAATTACTACAGGGTGTCATGCTATGGATTGATTAACCATGACATTTGATCACAGTCAAAAGGTGGGACACTCAAACATTTATAGGAGCACTCTTGAAAAAGCATAGTTTTTGGCAAAGAGTTTCTCATAAAACAAAACTAATTTTTAATTACCACTGCACTTTAGTTTGTGATACCATATATATATATATATATATATTTGTGGATCTGCGGGGTTGTCCGGAATGCTTACAATGTTGGTCAAGCTTTGTGAACCTTGTGAAGTGAGGTGAGCTGTTTGCGGCCCATAGGGTCGCAACTGCAAGCCTTGCAAAGCGAGGCGAGCCGTTACGTGGGATTTAGGCTGCAATGAGCGCCCAAGGCCTGTGGGACTTTGCTGCAAGTAGAGCCTCGCAAAGTGAGGAGAGCAATTGAGGCATGCAGGCCTTACGAGCCTGAGTGCCTCAACTGTACGGCTTGCAAAAGTCCGACTTTAAACGCCCGAACTACAGAACTGCAAAGCCTGGAAAAACACAACAAATATGCCTCAAATTAACTTACACACAGCACAGTGGGAGATCTAGGGAGCCTGTGAGTGAGGTTGCAAGTTAATTTGAGACATATTTGGCGTTTTTTTCACCAACGAAAATCGCCTAAGCGAGAAAAAAAAAATGGGCGAAGGACGTAAAACTAGCCCGAAGGGCGCAAAACTACCCCAAAGGAAATATAAAAGTGCTCAGAGGGCCCATAGCCTTGCACTGTGTGGCAAACACTATTTTACACCCGTTATTTTTGACGGGCAATTTCCTATTATACAGTAATTATAGCTGGCCAATACCATAAAGCATTTTTAGAAATCTTGATTTTATTAGACTCCATGTTTTCTGTCTTCAATACTTCTTGCTGCCTTGGTGTCTGAAGGGTGTGCTCTGCTATTTTTTTTATATATATATTCAGGAGTACAAGGGGAGCTAACATTGCTCCACTACATATACTCCACTACATATTAGCATTAAGTGAAACTTAGAAGCAGTAAGGAAACCATCTGTTTCTTTCCAAGCTGGAAGAATATCTAACACTGAAGTACTTCTGTACTGAACAACAATGACTCACTTCTCATTCCTTAACACTGTGAGGATGTTCCATTCTGCTGAGGTGTCTGTTCTGTATTTTTTATGTGTCATCCTTGTGTTTTTATGTCTGGTCTTGGTTTATTTCAAATTCTGTGAACAAAGCACTTTAATTTTATTTCAATGTACTGAAAACAAATATACTGACTCAGCAGCACATCTGCCAGAAATAAAGACATGGGAATTACCTGCAGAAAGACTGGAAAAAAATTACCAGAGACAAGAGATATAAAGAATTGCAAGGTATTTGAAATATGAACAGTAAATTGGTTTGTTTTGAGACAAAAACATGTGTCTAAATTCACAGCCAATATCCCTAGTGAGTGACTTTTATAAATAAAAAAGATTCATATCTTAAGCATAATTTGAAGAAATTCAGATTTTCTGCAACATGCGATGAGTTGGTCCAAAAAGTGTTTTGTGAGGTAGCGTCTGCATCAAATGTTAATTAAGCGTCTTAAATTTCATAGAGCTTTGCCACAAAGCCTGACAGGTTTTATTGACAGTAGTGACCTTCAGAATGATACCATTAAAATGTCATCTTTGTCCAAGATTCCTCAAATGTCATTTATTTAGAAGTCACAGTTTTCACAGCTTCCCTGGTATGAGCTTGTTGTGTAAATAAATATAGGTATTTTACACTTTAGGGGGAAGGTTATGCTTCACATGGAACCCAATCAATAACAGTATAATTAGGATACATGGGGATAACAAAAATAATAATTAATCATCAAATTCTAATGTATATGACTAGACAAATCTGGTCTAAAATGTTACCTCTAGCTCATCGTTTTTTTTGCTTTGTTTTATTTATATACATGTCAACTTGAGATTGCTGCAAAAAAAAAAAAAAAGCTTGGCTTGCCACTAAGTTTGATATAGATATATATCAACCCCTGCTAAACGCAAATACATAGGGTACATAAAAGAGACTGTATTTTATACAGCAATACAAAACACGCATACTATTCAATAGTTTACAGGAGATTGTGTAAAAAAAGGTGATAGAAGCAGTTCATAATCACGTAAGTTACACACCTACATTGCCTTGCAAAAGTATTCACCCCCTTAACTTTTTACCTATTTTGTTACATTACAGCCTTAAATTCAATGTTTTGTTAATCTGAATTTTATGTGATGGATCAGAACACAATAGTCTAAGTTGGTGAAGTGAAATGAGAAAAATATATACATAAAACTATTTTTGTAGAAATAGAAAACAGAAAATTGGCATTTGCGTATGTATTAACCCCCTTTGTTATGAAGCCCATAAAAAGCTTTGGTGCAACCAATTACCTTCAGAAGTCACATAATTAGTGAAATGATGTCCACCTGTGTGCAATCTAAGTGTCACATGATCTGTCACACCTTTTTTGAAAGGCACCAGAGGCTGCAACACCTTATCAAGAGGCACCACTAACTAAAAAATAGTTTAATGTATATATTTCTCTCATTTCACGTCACCAACTAAGACTATTGTGTTCTGATCCATCATATAAACTGATTATCAAAACATTGAACGTAAGGCTGTAATGTAACAAAATATGTAAGAAGTCAAGGGGGGTGAATACTCTTGCAAGGCACTTTACACACCTTTTTTTTGAAAGGCCCCAGAGGCTGCAACACCTAAGCAAGAGGCACCACTAACCAAACACTGCCATGAAGACCAAGGAACACTCCAAACAAGTAAGGGACAGTGTTGTTGAGAAGTACAAGTGAGGGTTCGGTTATAAAAAAATATCCAAATCTTTGATGATCCCCAGGAGCACCATCAAATCTATCATAACCAAATGGAAAGAACATGGCACAACAGCAAACCTGCCAAGAGACGGCCGCCCACCAAAACTCACGGACCGGGCAAGGAGGGCATTAATCAGAGAGGCAACACAGAGACCTAAGGTAACCCTGGAGGAGCTGCAGAGTTCCACAGCAGAGACTGGAGTATCTGTACATAGGACGACAATAAGCCGTACTCTCCATAGAGTTGGCTAGATGGCAGTGTGGCCAGAAGAAAGCCATTACTTTCAGCAAAAAAAAAAAAAAAATGGCACATTTTGCGTGTGCGAAAAGGCATGTGGGAAACTCCCAAAATGTATGGAGGAAGGTGCTCTTGTCTGATGAGACTAAAATTGAACTTTTCAGCCAAAGAAAACTCTATGTCTGGCGCAAACCCAACACATCACATCACCCAAAGAACGGTGAAACATTGTGGTGGCAGCATCATGCTGTGGGGATGTTTTCCAGCAGCCGGGACTGGGAAACTGGTCAGAGTTGAGGGAAAGATGGATGGTGCTAAATACAGGGATACTCTTGAGCAAAACCTGTACCACTCTGTGCGTGATTTGAGGCTAGGATGGAGGTTCACCTTCCAGCAGGACAATGACCCCAAACACACTGCTAAAGCAACACTTGAATGGTTTAAGGGGAAACATGTAAATGTGTTGGAATGGCCTAGTCAAAGCCCAGACTTCAATCCAATAGAAAATCTGTGGTCAGACTTAAAGATTGCTGTTCACAAGCGCAAACCATTCAACTTGAAGGAGCTGGAGCAGTTTTGCAAGTGGCATGCTCCTAGAGACTTATCCAAAGTGACAAGGAGCTGTGATTGCCGCAAAAGATCGCTCTACAAAGTATTGACTTTAGGGGAGTGAATAGTTATGCACATTTACTTTTTCTGTTATTTTGTCCTATTTGTTGTTTGCTTCACAATAATAATAAAAAAAACAACACATCTTTAAAGTTGTGGGCATGTTCTGTAAATGAAATGATGCAAATCTTCAAACAATCCATGTTAATTCCAGGTTGTGAGGCAAAAAAACACAAAAAATGCCAAGGAGGTGAGTACTTTTGCAAGGCACTGTAGATTACCTTGATGTCCAAAGAAAAGTATTCATGAACACATCAGGTATATAAGTGTACTGTAGATCAAGCACATAATTCAGAGCTGTGGTCCACGCTATTCAGACAACCAACAACAAACTTTTCCATGCTCTCTACTCATGGAAGGTTAAAAAATAAATACAAAAAGGGCTTCCAGACGAGCCTTATAGAATAATAACTACTGCAGAAAAGAAAATATTTGCTACTATTCTAGTGTATGTCTGTGCTAGCTATATGACTTGGTGTAATGATTATATCACTCCCTGTTTGACTGCACCTCTCTAGTGATACATTTATTAACACAAGATGCAGGAAAAGAAAGTTGTTGTAGAGTTTAGAACTGCGTTGCCACTCAATTGTAAATCTGTCTTTATCTCCGAGCCTAAAACTCTCTTTGTAGTCCCAATTACTAGCCTATAGCTACAAAAAAGGTCTAACAGGCAGAGGAAAACACTTCATTCATCTTAAAGTGACAAAATGGACATTCCAAATACATCAAATGTAAAAGTATGGACAAGTACTTTACCAATTAAATGCTATTTGCATTGAAATTTGATGTTTATAAAAGTCAATCCTCGTTTCTGATCCATCCAATAAGGAGAGTCTGATATCTCTTACTAATTGCAGGTCCTGGCAAAGGATTCGGATTACTCCCTGGGGCTCTGAATCATTGTCTTTAGTGTAAATTCACATGAACAAAAAAAAAAAAAAAAGACTGGGCATGCTCCTGTACCAGGCCTTAATTTATCTAATTAGCAAAAATACTCTCTAAGTTCTGAGCATGCCAATTCTATAATGATGTGTTTTTAAAGTGCCAACATTATCCAAGTAGTGCTCAGGACAGTGGTGGTCAACAAGCAGCTTTGTTGCTGCATGTGGGCCCCAGTCTGTTTTCTGTAGTGGGAAAGCATGCCCCCATTCAGCAATACACAGGCCATTATATCTTTCTGAAATTACCAAATAATACCCAGTTGTACTCCTAAATATTTCTACTCATTATCTTTACCTCTATTAACAATTAATTTCTTGAACAAATTTGTTTTGGGTAGAAAAAAAAAGTAAAGCACTGTGGGTTCTTTTTAAGGACTGAGGCCCTCATTCAATTGCAATTTGGCCAATTGAATAGGGCTCTAAATAAGCACATAGCATTTTTTTTTAAATAAGTTTTTAGTTAGAAAGCATCTATTTAAAATAAAGGTTTTCACTAACTAAAAACGTATTTAAAAAAAATATGTTATGTGCTTATTTAGACCCCTATTCAATTGGCCAAATCGCAATTGAATGAGGGCCTTAGGGAGCAGCATAAGATTCACTTCAAGTGATACAGCTTGCTTGTTACTGAGAGAGTTACATTACACTTTCAACAATAAAATATATTAATGCAAAAGTATCTGCTCTAAAGCTAAAATATTAAAATATGCAGGCATTACATCCATGAACTTTGCTATCACATATAATAGTTTTGGATAATTGCGATGTTGGTTAAGGCTGCAATGAGCGAGGCCCTTACGACTTGGCTGCAAGACAGTAAATTACGACAGATGATCCAACGAACTTGAAAGACAACCAAAAAACGGCACATAATAAAATAAAAAACCTTACACACAGCACAGGGGGGAGAGCCAGGGAGCCTGTGAGGGAGGTTGCAAGTTAATTTGACGTATATTTGGTGTTTTTGGCAAACAAAAATCGGCGAAGCGAGGAAAAAAATGGCGGCTGAAATAACGTAACTGGATGAAAAAAAGAGTCCAAAGCCAGTAAAAACAAATCTGAAGTCAGTAAGACTTAGCCGAACAACCCAACGAGACAAGCAAAACTTCAGCAGAGACACAGAGGAGAAAGACACAGGGGAGGGAGAGGATGGAAAGAGACAAAGGCTGAGAGGGAGAAAAACAGACACAGGGGTAAGGAAAAACAAAAGACACAGGGCAGGGAGAGGAAGGGGAAACAGCCACAGGGGTCAGAGAGTTGGGAGAGGCTTGCAATGAGCACCAAGACCGATCATTGCGAAGCACGAAAGTTGTGGCTCATTGTGGGACTCATCGCAAGGCTCGTAAAGTAGACGGGGGAGAGGCTTCTGATTAATAACCATGATGCAACATCACTGAAATGCTCCACTGTCCTTGAAACAGAGCCTTGCTTGTGAGTGTATGGAGGTTATTTCCCAGTGCAGTTGTTTATTATAAAGAATGGGAGAGGTGGGGTGAGCAGATAATGCAATCAAGAACTTTTGTAGGTTTTTAGGCAGAAAATTAAAGTCGAGTGTGTACAAAAACGCGTTAGATTTTAGTTTAAACAATGTGAGGTAATTTACTGCACATAACTAGACAAACTGTGTACGCATTAGACCCAGTAAAAACAAAAAGGACTGTTATCAATAGGATTATAATATAAATCGACTTGTATTGGGATAGATACAAGGTCCTGAATACTTGTCTTATAACACCAGTTTATAGAGTTGCTGCACATGAAAAAAATCTCCAAAAGCAGCACATATTCTTAATCCATGTCCTTATTAACGGTCTCCCCACAGAGCACTCCCCAATGTCACCTCTGTGTTTACATCACATCCCCCAGCTTGTCGGAGCTGTCATGGTGGATGTAACCGGGTCACTGCTCCTCACACCTGTAAGACATGCTTCAATGTGCAGGATATTACTTACCAGTCTACGGTCAATCTGTGCTGCTGCACTGGTACCGTTATTTGGCATAAACTCCGAATAGGGCAGGGAGTCAGATGAACCCATGCTACTCCTGGAGGCCGCCATGACAGTGTTTGAGAGGACGGTGTCCGCGAGGGACAATATACCTCATCACTGGAGTACACTAACGTAAAAAGTGTCAGCTGTCCTGCTTAGGTTACTGTACCTATACCTCCCCGGCCCTCCTGCTCTCTCATGAGTCATGTGGAGGAGAGAAGTCAGCAGTGGGGGGAAGAAGAAGAGAAGTCGGGGGGGAGGGGAAGGAGAGAAGTCGGGAGGGAGAAAGGAGAGAAGTCAGCAGTGGGAGGGGAAGGAGAGAAGTCAGCAGTGGGAGGGGGGGGGGGGGAAGGAGAGAAGTCAGCAGTGGGAGGGGGGGGGGGGGAAGGAGAGAAGTCAGCAGTGGGAGGGGGGGGGGGGGGAGGAGAGAAGTCAGCAGTGGGAGGGGGGGGGGGAAGGAGAGAAGTCAGCAGTGGGGGGGGGGGGGGAAGGAGAGAAGTCAGCAGTGGGAGGGGGGGGGGAAGGAGAGAAGTCAGCAGTGGGAGGGGGGGGGGGGGAAGGAGAGAAGTCAGCAGTGGGAGGGGGGGGGGGAAGGAGAGAAGTCAGCAGTGGGAGGGGGGGGGGGGGAAGGAGAGAAGTCAGCAGTGGGAGGGGGGGGGGGGAAGGAGATAAGTCAGCAGAGGGGGGGGGGAGGAGAGAAGTCAGCAGTGGGAGGGGGGGGGGAAAGGAGAGAAGTCAGCAGTGGGAGGGGGGGAAAGGAGAGAAGTCAGCAGTGGGAGGGGGGGGGGGGAAGGAGAGAAGTCAGCAGTGGGAGGGGGGGGGGAAGGAGAGAAGTCAGCAGTGGGAGGGGGGGGGGGGGAAGGAGAGAAGTCAGCAGTGGGAGGGGGGGGGGAAGGAGAGAAGTCAGCAGTGGGAGGGGGGGGGGGGAAGGAGAGAAGTCAGCAGTGGGAGGGGGGGGGGAAAGGAGAGAAGTCAGCAGTGGGAGGGGGGGGGAAAGGAGAGAAGTCAGCAGTGGGAGGGGGGGGGGGAAGGAGAGAAGTCAGCAGTGGGAGGGGGGGGGAAGGAGAGAAGTCAGCAGTGGGAGGGGGGGGGGAAAGGAGAGAAGTCAGCAGTGGGAGGGGGGGAAGGAGAGAAGTCAGCAGTGGGAGGGGGGGAAGGAGAGAATTCAGCAGTGGGAGGGGGGGGAGAAAGGAGAGAAGTCAGCAGTGGGAGGGGGGGGGGAGAAAGGAGAGAAGTCAGCAGTGGGAGGGGGGAGAAAGGAGAGAAGTCGGGAGGGAGGGGAAGGGGAGAAGTAAGCAGTGGAGGGGGGGGGGAGAAAGGAGACAAGTCAGCAGTGGGAGGGGGAGAAAGGAGAGAAGTCAGCAGTGGGAGGGGGAGAAAGGAGAGAAGTCAGCAGTGGGAGGGGGGAGAAAGGAGAGAAGTCAGCAGTGGGAGGGGGGAGAAAGGAGAGAAGTCAGCAGTGGGAGGGGGGGGAGAAAGGAGAGAAGTCAGCAGTGGGAGGGGGGGGAGAAATGAGAAAAGTCAGCAGTGGGGGGGGGAGAAAGGAGAGAAGTCAGCAGTGGGAGGGGGGAGAAAGGAGAGAAGTCGGGAGGGAGGGGAAGGGGAGAAGTAAGCAGTGGAGGGGGGGGAGAAAGGAGACAAGTCAGCAGTGGGAGGGGGGAGAAAGGAGACAAGTCAGCAGTGGGAGGGGGGAGAAAGGAGAGAAGTCAGCAGTGGGAGGGGGAGAAAGGAGAGAAGTCAGCAGTGGGAGGGGCGGGGGAGGAGAGAAGTCAGCAGTGGGAGGGGAGAAAGGAGAGAAGTCAGCAGTGGGAGGGGGGAGAAAGGAGAGAAGTCAGCAGTGGGAGGGGGGGAGAAAGGAGAGAAGTCAGCAGTGGGATGGGGGAGAAAGGAGAGAAGTCAGCAGTGGGAGGGGGGAGAAAGGAGAGAAGTCAGCAGTGGGAGGGGGGGAGAAAGGAGAGAAGTCAGCAGTGGGAGGGGGGAGAAAGGAGAGAAGTCGGCAATGGGAGGGGGGGGAGAGAAGTCGGCAATGGGAGGGGGGGAGAGAAGTCAGCAGTGGGAGGGGGGAGGAGAGAAGTCAGCAGTGGGGGTGGGGAGAAAAGAGAGAAGTCAGCAGTGGGAGGGGGGAGAAAGGAGAGAAGTCAGCAGTGGGAGAGGGGGAGGAGAGAAGTCAGCAGTGGGGGGGAGAAAGGAGAGAAGTCAGCAGTGGGAGGGGGGAGAAAGGAGAGAAGTCAGCAGTGGGAGGGGGTGAGAAAGGAGAGAAGTCAGCATTGGGAGGGGAGAAAGGAGAGAAGTTAGCAATGGGAGGGGGGAGAGAAGTCAGCAGTGGGAGGGGGGAGAAAGGAGAGAAGTCAGCAGTGGGAGGGGGAGAAAGGAGAGAAGTCAGCAGTGGGATGGGGGAGAAAGGAGAGAAGTCAGCAGTGGGAGGGGGGGGGGGAAGGAGAGAAGTCAGCAGTGGGAGGGGGGAGAAAGGAGAGACGTTAGCAGTGGGAGGGGCGGGGGGAGGAGAGAAGTCAGCAGTGGGAGGGGGGGAGAAAGGAGAGAAGTCAGCAGTGGTGGGGGGGAAGGAGAGAAGTCAGCAGTGAGAGGGGGGGAGAGAAAGGAGAAAAGTCAGCAGTGGGAGGGGGGAGAAAGGAGAGAAGTCAGCAGTGGGAGGGGGGAGAAAGGAGAGAAGTCAGCAGTGGGAGGGGGGAAAAAGGAGAGAAGTCAGCAGTGGGAGGGGGGAGAAAGGAGAGAAGTCGGCAATGGGAGGGGGGGGAGAGAAGTCAGCAGTGTGAGGGGGGAGGAGAGAAGTCAGCAAGGGGGGGGGGGGAGGAGAGAAGTCAGCAGTGGGAGGGGGGGAGAAAGGAGAGAAGTCAGCAGTGGGAGAGGGGGAGGAGAGAAGTCAGCAGTGGGGGGGAGAAAGGAGAGAAGTCAGCAGTGGGAGGGGGGAGAAAGGAGAGAAGTCAGCAGTGGGAGGGGGGAGAAAGGAGAGAAGTCAGCAGTGGGAGGGGCGGGGGAGGAGAGAAGTCAGCAGTGGGAGGGGGGAGAAAGGAGAGAAGTCAGCAGTGGGAGGGGGGGAGAAAGGAGAGAAGTCAGCAGTGGGAGGGGGGAGAAAGGAGAGAAGTCAGCAGTGGAAGGGGGGGGGGAGAAGTCAGCAGTGGGAGGGAGGGGAGAAAGGAGAGAAGTCAGCAGTGGGAGGGAGGGGAGAAAGGAGAGAAGTCAGCAGTGGGAGGGAGAAATGGAGAGAAGTCAGCAGTGGGAGGGAGACAAAAGAGAGAAGTCAGCAGTGGGAGGGGGAGAAAGGAGAGGTCAGCAGTGGGAGGGGCGGGGGAGGAGAGAAGTCAGCAGTGGGAGGGGGAGAAAGGAGAGAAGTCAGCAGTGGGAGGGGCGGGGGAGGAGAGAAGTCAGCAGTGGGAGGGGGAGAGGAGAGAAGTCAGCAGTGGGAGGGGGAGAGGAGAGAAGTCAGCAGTGGGAGAGGGAGAGGAGAGAAGTCAGCAGTGGGAGAGGGAGAGGAGAGAAGTCAGCAGTGGGAGAGGGAGAGGAGAGAAGTCAGCAGTGGGAGAGGGAGAGGAGAGAAGTCAGCAGTGGGAGAGGGAGAGGAGAGAAGTCAGCAGTGGGAGGGGGAGAGGAGAGAAGTCAGCAGTGGGACAGGGAGAATGGAGAGAAGTCAGCAGTGGTAGGGAGGGAGAGAACAGAGAGAGGTCAGCAGTGGGAGGGGGGGGAGGAGAGAAGTCAGCAATGGGGGGGGAGAAAGGAGAGAAGTCAGCAGTGGGATGGGGTAAAGGAGAGAAGTCAGCAGTGGAAGGGGAGGAGAGAAGTCAGCATTGGGAGGGGAGGAGAGAAGTCAGCATTGGGAGGGGGGAGAGGAGAGAAGTCAGCAGTGGGAAAGGGAGAGGAGAGAAGTCAGCAGTGGAAGAGGGAGAGGAGAGAAGTCAGCAGTGGGAGGGGGGAGAGGAGAGAAGTCAGCAGTGGGAGGGGGGAGAGGAGAAAAGTCAGCAGTGGGACGGGGAGAATGGAGAGAAGTCAGCAGTGGAAGGGAGGGGGAGAAAGGAGAGAAGTCAGCAGTGGGAGGGAGGGGGAGAAAGTATAGAAGTCAGCAGTGGGAGGGGGGAGGAGAGAAGTCAGCAGTGGGAGGGAGAAAGGAGAGAAGTCAGCAGTGGGGGGGGGGAGAAAAGAGAGAAGTCAGCAGTGGGAGTGAGAAAGGAGAGAAGTCAGCAGTGGGGGGGAGAAAGGAGAGAAGTCAGCAGTGTTGGGGAGAAAGGAGAGAAGTCAGCAGTGGGGGGGGGGGGAGAAAGGAGAGAAGTCAGCAGTGGGAGGGGGGAGAAAGGAGAGAAGTCAGCAGTGGGAGGGGGGAGAAAGGAGAGAAGTCAGCAGTGGGAGGGGGGGAGAAAGGAGAGAAGTCAGCAGTGGGAGGGGAGAAAGGAGAGAAGTCAGCAATGGGAGGGGGCGAGGAGAGAAGTCAGCAGTGGGAGGGGGAGAATGGAGAGAAGTCAGCAGTGGGAGGGAGAGAAAGGAGAGAAGTCAGCAGTGGGAGGGAGAAAGGAGAGAAGTCAGCAGTGGGGGGGAGAAAGGAGAGAAGTCAGCAGTGGGAGGGAGAAAGGAGAGAAGTCAGCAGTGGGAGGGGGGGAGAAAGGAGAGAAGTCAGCAGTGGGAGGGGGGGAGAAAGGAGAGAAGTCAGCAGTGGGCGGGGAGAAAGGAGAGAAGTCAGCAGTGGGAGGGAGAAAGGAGAAAAGTCAGCAGTGGGGGGGGGGGAGAAAGTAGAGAAGTCAGTACTGGGGGGGAGAAAGGAGAGAAGTCAGCAGTGGGCGGGGAGAAAGGAGAGAAGTCAGTAGTGGGAGGGAGAAAGGAGAGAAGTCAGCAGTGGGAGGGAGGGGGAGAGAAAGGAGAGAAGTCAGCAGAGAGAGACAAAGAGGGGTGAGAGGGAGAGACAGAAGTGGGGAGAGACAGAGGGGGAAGAGAGGGAGAAGGCGAGACAGATGGGGGTGAGAGAGAGGAAGAGGAGAGAGAGATTCAGATTACTCCCTGGGGCTCTGAATCATTGTCCTTAGTGTTAAGTCACATGAACAAAAAAACAGTACAAAGACTGGGCATGCTCAGAGTGGAAGCGACGATGGTGAGGAGAGATGTGAGAGAGAGAGGGGGAGAGAAAGGGAGAAGGAGAGACAGATTGGGGTGAGAGGGAGAGGCATGAGAGATACAGAGGGGAAGAGGAAGAGACAGATGGGGATGAGCGGGATAGACAGGACGGGGATAGACATGTGAGAGACAGGATGGGGAGAGAACGATGGTGGGGAGAGATGGGGGAGAGGAAGGCAGAAGGAGAGACAGATTGGGGTGAGAGAGAGAGAGAGAGACAGAAAGTGGGGAGAGAATGAGAAGGAGAGACAGGTGGGGGTGAGAGACAGACGGAGGAAGAGACAGATAGGGATGAGAGGTCGAGACAGAAGGTAGGGAGAGACATGAGATATAAAGAGGGGAAGAGGAAGAGACAGATAGGGATGAGAGGGATAGACAGGACGGGGTGAGACATGTGAGAGACAGGGTAGGGAGAGATATGAGAGTGATAGAGAGGGATGATAGACAGATAGGGGAGAGGGAGAGACATGACAGAGATACAGAGGGGGGTGAGGAAGAGACATAAAGTTGGGAGAGAAACGAGAGAGACAGATGGGGAGAGAGTAAGAAACAGATGGGGTGGAGAGGGTGGGGAGGGAGAGAGACAGAAGGTGGGGAGAGACATGAGAGAGATAGAGGGGGAGGGGGAGATAGAAGGGGAAGAGAGAGCGAGACAAAAGGGGAGAGAGAGAGAGGAGAGATAGAGGGAACAAGAAGGAGGGATGAGGTAGAGGGAGAGATGGGGGAGAGGAAGAGAGAGGGAACAAGAGTGGGAGATAGAGACAGAAGGGGGAGAGAGAGGAGAGATTAAAGCGAGGGGTGAAGATAGGGAGGGGAGAGACAGAAGGAGGAAAGAGAGACCGGGAGAGAGAAATAGAGATAGAAGGAGAGAGAGGGGCTGGTGTAGACAGAAGGGGGGAGAGAGACAGAACTGGTGTAGAGAGGGAAAAAGAGGGAGAGAGAGAGAGAAGGGGGGAGAGAGGGAAGAGAGTTAATAAAGGAGAGGGAGACAGAAGGGGAATGGAGGAAGAGAGACAGGGGGAGGAAACACGGAGACAGGGGGCACAGAGAGAGAAGGGGGAGCAAGAAAGAGAGGGGAGGGTGTTAATAGAGGAGAGAGAGAGAGAGACCACAGTGGATGGGAGGGGGAGAAAGAAGAAGAGAGAGAGGGTTAGAAACAGAGTAGGGGAGAGAGACAGAAGGGGAAAGGGAGAGAGAGAGGAGAGAGCTGGGGTAGAGGTAGGGAGAGGAGGGAGTGAGTGAGGAGAAGGGAGTGAGAGATAGAGGGAGCGGGGGAGAGAGAGAAAATGGGAAGTGAGAGAGAGGAGACAGAGTGAAAGCGAGATTAGGAGGGAGAGAGTGGGGTGAAGAGAGAGGGAGACAGAGAAAAAAGGGGATGAGAGAGTGAAGGAGAGAGAGAAGGGGAAGTGAGTGAGAGTGAAGGGAGGGGGAGAAAGGGGGGAAGTGAAAGACAGGAGAGAGAGAAGGAGTGAGAGTGAGAACAGTGCAGGGAGAGAGAGAGAAGAATATATATGTATAATGTTTGCATGGGGGGTCACACATAATTGTCCTGTATAATTAATAATTTCTTCTTTCTGTTCCTTTGTGTTTTAGATTTCAATATGATCCAAAAAAGGCTTTTATTTTATAAATTTTATATATATTATTTTGAAGTAAATTAATTAGAATACAGGAAGCTAAAACAGATGTTTATGTCACCTGAGTTAACCACTATACCTTTATAAGAAATTTGCATGTACTGGATATTAAACATTTACTACAAGTTTACAAGTCACTGGGGGGTTGGCGTTTCTGCCTAGGCCCATGAAGTCCAGGTCTAGGGCAGCACATTTTCAGAGGGCAGCAGACTGCCTAAAGATGCAGCGTCTCTCTAGCATATCCTCCTGGATGTCCGCCTGTAAGCTCAAACTCAACATATCAAACACTGAACTCCTCAGATATCTCTCCCTTTTGACAATGCCATCATCGATCCCACACCCGCTGTCTTTGGGTTCTACTGGACCCTGCCCTCTCTTTCAGTCCTCACATACGAACAACAACAAAATCTTGTCAGATTCACCTAAAAGATCTCCAAAATACATCACTATCTCAAACAAGACACAACTAAAATTTGAATCTACTCTCTCATCATATCTTGCCTCGACTACTGCAACTCTTTCCTTGCTGTCCTACCCATCATCCTCTCTCTCCACTCCAATCCATAATGAAAGCATCTACTAGACTCATACACCAAACCCAATGCTCAGTGTCCTTGGCTCCTCTATGTCAGTTCCTTTAGTGGCTTCCCATTATTTCCAGAATAAAATTTAAAATCTTAACCCTAATGTATAAAGCCTTCAACAATAGTGCACTCTTTTATATCTTCTCTCATCTCAAAATACTCCCCTAACCGCCCTCTTTGCTCTGCTAATGACCATCTTCTGTCCTATCCCACCTTCAGGATATTTCATGTGTTGTCCCTATTCTTTGGAACTGCTTTACTCGCTCCACTAGACTATCGTCCTACCTCAAATCCTTCAAAAACCCATATACACAACTGTTTAAAGAAGCTAATCACCTCCAGCCTTAATGCACAATGTATCTTTTATCTTTCTATATCCTGCCCATACCCTTTAGACTGCAACTTTTCAATGTTGAATGGTGCTTTACAAAAAGCACTATTTACATTTGATTTTAAGCTCAGGTAGGGCCCTCCATTTTTTTGCAATTATTATTATTATCAGTGTTTCTGTGTAACACGCCAACATATTCCATAGAGCTGTACGTGGGTTAAGTTCAAGATTGAAAACTAGCAAACTTACAATGCTTTAAACTATTCTTAACTTGTACTTAACCCCTGTATAGGAATATGCTGGTGCATTACAAATAAAGGATAATAACATGTTTGTATATGCACAGAAATGTCTGTATGCAGTGATATTTTTGTATGTAAGTGTACTTGACACTTTCTAGTATTCTATTTTATTAGAGCAAGGTTTTGTTCAAATAGTTAAATGGAGATGTAAGGTTTCTGGCTTTCACTAGAAATATAATATATCTATCTCTTTATTTTATTAAGAAGGGCTGAAAAGCAATTTTTCTGTCTAAACTCTTGCAAATAGTTTCTAAATGGCCCCACCTCCCTCTGCGGCTCATGGAGACAGTGTACTTCTAAGTACAGGGGTTGCACTGCTTCATAGTAACCAATTAGGGGCAACATATGCTGCATGCTACTTGAGAGAGATCACTTATAGGTTAATCTGAAATAATGCACCTTACAGTCGGTGTATTCATGAACTGCAGAGGACAGACTCAAAATGGTATGATTTTAAAACAGAGCTTTTAAAATGTATTTATACATAAAGTAAATAAAAGTAAATATATGCATAGGTATATTATATTCCTACTGAAATCCAGGAACCTTCCATGTCCCTTTGAGGTTCTCTCAAACATTCCAATATAAAACCATTTTCATGGTCTTGTAACTTTGTGTTATTTTCACGGATCTGTTTGAAATTGTTTTCTCATGGGGCTATTGGATTTTTTTTCATGGGACTTGTTGGAAAAAATGTTTTGTATTTAAGGAGGCATTGTGGGTCTGAACTTTTGTGCCAATTTGCATGAAGTTCTGTCTAGCCAACAAAATTGAATTTATGTGGAATTTTTCTCATGGGACTTGTTGGAAATGTTTGGTCACTTGTATGAAAGAAAATGACTGAATGGATTTGTTTGAAACTTTGCACTCTAAATCTAAATGTAACCTGAAGGTAATCTAAAAAGTCTTACCTTTTGGGATTTTTTTTAGATAGCTTAAGCTGTTTTTGAGATATAGTTTAAAAAATAAAAAAAGGTAAGTCAGAGGTGCTCATCAGAGAACGAACCAACCTTAATACGTGGACCCCTTGCTCACTGTGCCTTAGGGAGTTCAGCTGCACCTCACTGACGAGGCCCATAAAGGCCAAAACGCGTCCGAGTTTGCTGAGTCTCCTGTTCAGGGTATAATTGCCTGGTATTTCGGGGCTGGGTCACTCTTTTGAGTGGGACCAGACTGATATACTACCGGATATTTCTCCCTGTGAAGGGCACAAGTGAGCTAAAAGAGGTTGCTCTCAGAGTGGCTTATCATGGCTATAGAACTAACCTATTAAGGTTGGTTCGTTCTCTGATGAGCACCTCTAACTTACCTTTTTTTTCTTTTTTTATAGTTTAAAAAATAAAGTAATGAGCATGTTTAAGAGAGACTTGTGCACATGATCAACTGTCAGATTCCATGCATTTTGATTGGTCAATTATGGTAAAGTTGTGTTTTTAGTGATTTTATAGTTATACTAGCGACTTGCCCGTCCAAAAATTTAAGCCATGGCAATGCTGTTTGGCACACATTGTTAAGTTTTTTATACTCTAAGGACCTTTGGCGCTCATTGCGAACCTCTCCTCCGTGTCCTTTGGCTCCTCTCTCTATTTAAAAAAAAAAACTAATTAATTAATCAATTGAAAAATACATTAATATAGTTTACCTTTTTCTAATTAATATATGTAACAATCAATAGCCCAAAGAGGTAACAATCTCTTTTTATTGTCCTGCAGCATATGACGTCCAGTTCGATTGTTGCTGGCGGGAAGAGATAGTGTTATGAACGTCCCAACTGTTCATTAGAAATAGGCTGCGTCGGCAAGGGCAAGCTGTTGGTTTATTCTTGTAAAGCGCTACTTAAGATGTGTAATGCTGTTAGTGACAAGTTAGGATGGTAAAATAGCGCTGTTTGTCTATAGCTACGCGGTTCGCAAGCATTTGCCGTCCTTTGTAATAGTGTATTTTGTACCTCGTACGTTCCTGGGTGAAAGTGGTACACGGTTGGCGGTATTTTGCCCGGTCCAGGGTCGGGTAGCTTCGTTTAAATTTTTAGTGCCGACATTTTCTTTTCTCACTGAGTTGATTTTTGAGTTCCGAAACTCATCAAAATCGAGTTAAATTCGCGTTCCACCTCACTCCCAGACGTCCCCCGTGCTGTGTGTGATGTTTTGTTGTTATTTTTTGTGTGTTTCGTGTTTTTTGCTTTGCACTGTTCGGCCGTAACTTCGTAATTTTCCTATCTTGTATTTATTTTTTCTAAGTCCCGCGTCTCGTGATTTATTTTTTCTAAGTCCCGCGTTTCATATTTTTTTTTTCTAAGTTCCGCATTCGTCAAATGATTGCAGCCTAAGGCGATCCTGCGTTTCCTAAGTTTTTGGAGGCTAAGTCCTGCGTGGCAATGACCGTCTTTGGCGCTCGTCGCCCAAGTGCTGCATGTTTAAGTGCCTTAACGGCTCGCAGGCGTTGAGTGCCTTCGGCGCTCATCTCCTAAGTGCTCTGAGTTAACGACTCACCTCTCTTCGTGAGGCTCGTACGCACCACGCAAACATAAGTCGTACGCACCACACAAAGCGTGACGATGTCTTGTAGTTCGACAATTATAATATGTGATTTCATCCATAATGGGGAACATTGGCCAGAGCAGGGCCAGTGAATGGTAATTATTAAAATGTAAAATGGCTTAAAAGTCTATACTCTCAGTAGAGAGGGAGACCTAGCATACCACTGACAGTGTTTATCTGTTAATATTCACTTGTTCACATAAGAGGTGAACGAACATTGTAAAAACTATAATTGATTACACAGAAAATATTTCTTTAAACAACATTACGTTTTAATTTTCATTACTATAAATTTACATTCACTTGCCATTACAGGTGAGCAAAGGTATACATTATTCAACCTTTTACCTTCAAATATATCAAACAGGGAAATATCATCCATAAAAATTGGGTATATAGAAATGAGGAGCCTGTAACTTATGGTGCTAAGTACTACTTTATAAAACAGTAGTAGATAACTGTCACAGCTTTCCAGTGCATGTGGAAGGTCAAACACATGTATTACATTTACGTCTGCCTGGCATAAGGTTTACTTTAGGCTGAATTAAACTAAATTGCACACACCAGATGGCTAATTTGCTTCTTATTTGCAGTTAAAACAAAATATACAAATTCATTAGGTAGGCGTTGCCACAAATCAAGTCTGGAAAAAAAAGTGACCAACATTTATTTTCAACAACTTTTATTAAGCAACACTTACGTAATAGTGCATATTAATTGATACATACATTGACACAATTCCTTCTTCAGAGTGTGATAGTTGCTTTAATAACACTACAAACCGTTACAATGAAATTGTTACAGGGATACTGTTTAGCTATTAAATATTTAAAACACGTATATTTAATACAGAACATATAAGCATTGGCCTATCTGCAAACAGTCCCTTTGAAAATGTTAGTTTTTAACATATAAACCCAATCCAAACAATTGTAAAGTGATACAAAGGGATGCACCACCGGTTTATGAATAACAAATAAACTTGTTTTGCTCATTTTTATCCTTATAGGAAGCCCTTTTTTGTGATAGTTTTTTCAATTATCCCAATGCAAACAGGAAACATGATTGCTGTTCTGCTCAGCGATAACGTGCATACATTCACCTTATTGAATTTGCAGGTCTTGTTTTCATCAAAAACAATTCTATGTATGAGACAATATTTTGTTATCTAATTCCACATTTATTTCTGCTATCCTTGTTAACAAGCCATACTTACTATGCATAAAAAACTTTTGTTAAAAAGAGCAAATATAGTTATGTTACGTTAAAGGACCTTATAGGACATGACGCAAAGGAGCTGGCTTATATGTGTAAATGTGTATGTTGATATACAGTTCCAGTTGTTTAGAAATGTAATATTTGAATTCAAATAATATAATAATACATTGATAGAAACAAGTTCTATTGTTGTATTTACTATAACAATAAAGAGAATAAGTTTTTTAATTTAAAATAATTAATTATAATGAAATTAAGAAAAATAATGGAAATTAAGGAGTATAGTTAAGGTTGCAGCAAAAGATGGGGCAACTTTTTAATGCTGAAAAAAAACGCAGGAAATTGTGAACTTAAGGTAGCACAGGACCTTAACATTCTTCGCTCCCTTGCAAAGATTTTTCTGACTACATCATTCATGACATCATCTATGACATTAGGTGAAATCATTCATGTTATCACATATGATATAAAAGCATCGGCAATGACATCACTCATAAAATCACAAATAATACTACTGGTGACATCACACTACATTCCCTATGATGTCACTTAATAGTAACACTATTCTTACAAATTATTTTTAATTGTTTTATTTTCATAACATAATTCGAACATTGATTTGGGAAACTAGTCATAACCTACATGACTGAAAATAAAATAAAAAAATAAATATGATAGCATTTTTGACTTAGACAGGGTGTGGTACTGTGTTGATGTTAGTTGTTGTTGTTGTTCAGTCATTCAGTAGTGTCCTACTGTATGTGACCCTATGAACTGCAGAATGCCAGGCACATCATTATGTCTCTTGTTATGCTTAGCCATACAGTTTTCATGGCAAAGACACTGGAGTGGCTAGCCAGTCCCTTATCCAGTGTACTGTGATTTGTCTGACCTTTGCTATGACCTGTCCATCTTGGGTGACCCTGCATGGTATAGCTCACAGCAGTGGCAGAGCTACTACTGGTGTGGCAGGTGCAAAGCACTGGGACCCATGACAATGTAGGGGCCCTCTGTTACTTGGAGCAAAGCAGATCTCTTAATTTATTTTTTTATAAAAGGTGATCTGAACTCCCTACGGTGATTTAACTACCCACATCTATTTATTGTCTTCTTTAATGACCCCTACAGGCACCAACCTTATATAAAGTAGATGCAAAGTTGGCCCATAAATTATTTTATCCCAGGCCCTCCATTCACTAGCACTGCCACTGGCTCACAGCTTCATTGAGATCCAAAAGCCCCTTCATTACGACAAGGTACTGCGTTAGTAGTGGAACAAAATAGATCAGTTTGATGGAGTTGGTACTTATTATTGGGTAATTTTATGAGCCATTAAATGTATCTCCTGAATCAAACTGTGTGCTCGCTTTTAATTTACACTTCAATTTAAATCCGATTTAATAAACATCATATAATGCTCAACTCATAAATTACCCATAACCAAGGATAAAAAAGTTGCAACAAAATTCTGCTGTATTTCATAAAATATAGACAAAATAAACACACTGTTAACCTTCTAACTATAGATCAGTGATTCCCAGCCCTCTCCTCAAGGCCCACCAGACACAACATGAGTTGGGTTTCTCAATGTACAGATATAAATGAGACAAATACAATTTCCAAGGCTGTTGAATATTAATAGTCTCACTTATATAGATGCAGTGTTAAACCTGAATCTATGTGGTAGTCTTTGAGAAGATGTTTTAGAACAACCACAGCAGACACTACATTAAATGTATATACCATATGAAACACAATTTTACATCCATATTCGATTACTGTTGAAAGGGTATTACTTATAAAGGGAAGAACTATGTAATAATTAAAAAAATCTACTTTAATTAATGGATTTTAGACAATCAGATAAACATCATTTTAACAATTAACTATGGTCACTTTAAGAAAAATATTTGTAGCCATATATATTTAAATTGTCAGCTTCATTTGCAAATTTGTAAATCTTCAATCCTTAACAATTCAACTACGTGTACAATTCTAAATGTATTAAAGGGATATTGAAGGTTTCTGAAATGTAATATACCTGTGTATCTATTTACTTTAATGTACTTTATTAAGAACTGCTCTGTTTTTACTGCCTAAAAGAATGCAAATAGTACCCGCATAGGTTTGCCCTCATCAAGAAACAGAAGACACAACTCACAAAGACACATAATCTGTAGCACTGGGTGTGCAGGGTCTCATACTATTATTATTATTGTTTATTTGTGATCAAGGCAAAACAATATAACACATGACAAAGATGGAGGGCCATGTCTTGAGCCTAGAATCCAGTGTCCATAGTGCTTTCCTGTGCAAGAATGAAAACTGGCAGACTTACAATATAAAGTTTTTGGGTGTGGTACAGGAGGGTGAAAAATTCAGTGTGCAAATTAAGGCAGCAGGTGATAGGCTTCTTTAAACAGGTGTGTTTTTAATGAGGTTTTTAGGCAGGAGGATAATCTGCAGGAGCGAGGCAAGGGGTTCCAGAGAATAGGGGCAGTACGAGAAAAGTTCTGAAGGCTGGAGTGGGAGGAGGTGATGAGAGAGGAAGAAAGAAGAAGGTCATTAGCGGAGCGATGAGGGTGGGTGGGGGAATATTTGGAGATAAGAGCAGAGATATAAGGGGGTGCTGTGTTGTTGAGGGCTTTATAAGTTAGGGTAATTTACATTTTATTCTGTAGGCTACAGGAAGCCAGTGGAGTGATTGAGAGAGAGGTGCTGCAGACCCAGAGCGTTTAGTATGGTAGATGATTCTAGTGGAGTCATTCATTATGGATTGATGGGTGGTGGGTAGGCCAGCCAGAAATGAATTTCAGTAGTCAAGAAGGGATATGATGAGGAAATGTATTAGAATCTTAGTTGTGTCTTGTGTAAGGCAGGAACGTATTTTGGAAATGTTTTTTTAATTTGAAAAGACAAGTTAGTTATAAAGGGAAGAAGTTAGTGACTGTATGTGGGGGATGAAAAAGAGGGCAGGGTCCAGTAGAACCCCAAGACAACGGGCTTGGGAGGTGGGAGTGATGATGGAACTGTTGACAGTGAGAGTGATGTGAGGAATTGACACTAGTAGATAGAGGGAAGATTAAGAATTCGGTCTTAGACACATTGAGTTTGAGATGGGGGATTGACATCCAGGAGGATATGCTTAAGAGGCATTTGGAGACACGTGCTAGAAGAGAGGGGGGTAAGTCAGGTGCTGAGAGGTAGATTTGAGTGTCATCTGCATATAGATGATTCTGAAATCCCAAATATTTAATTAGGGTGCCAAGTGAGGATGTATAGATGGAGAATAGGAGGGGGCCTAGGACTGAACCTTGGGGTATGCTAACAGAGGGTGAGGAGAAGAAGAGGTGCCAGAGAAGGAGACACTAAATGTTCAATCTTGTAGGTATGATGTGTACCACGAGAGAGCAGTATTTCTTATTCCGAGGGAGTGGAGAATTTGGATTAGTAAAGGGTGATCAACTGTATCAAAGGCATCAGAGAGATCCTGGAGGATTATAATAGAAAAGTGACCCTTTAACTTGGCACTGAGCAAGTCATTAGTGAGAGCTGTCTCTGTGGAGTGTTGGGGCTGGAAGCCGGATTGGAAGGTGTCAAGAAGAGAGTCAAAGGAAATAAATTGGGTAAGGTGATTGTAGACAAGCCGCTCAAGCAGTTGGGAAGCAAGGGGAAGTAGAGAGATGAGGCGGTGCTTAGTTGTAGAATCAGTGAGATCAGTCACATGAGGGTTTTTTAAGAATAGGTGTAATTAAGGCATGTTTTAGATATGGAAATGTGCCAGTGTTTGGGGAAAGGGTGAAGAGACGTGTGAGAGCAGGAGTAAGTGTGGTACAGAAGGGAGGGATAAGCTGTGATGGAATAGGATCTAGAGAACAAGTAGTAAGGCAAGAGGTTGATAGTAGGCTGGATACTTCATCTTCTGTTACAAGGTCAAAAGAATGCATAATGGCTGTGGGCTTAGGGAAGGGTAAAGGCTTGGTGTTATGAGTTAGTTGAGAGTAGGGCGTGTGTAATGCATGTTGAGAGGAGAGTTTGTTACAAATGTTTTCAATGTTATGCTTAAAATACTAACCAATCAGTGACCATCTTTCAGCAACATTCTGGTACATGCACCTGACATGTGGTCCCTGATAGGCTAGGATACTATACTGCACTCCCAGCCCTACAGAGTCTGTGTCTGCAAATGCTGCAGGGGGTAAACTCATACTATTTGCTTGGTTTTAGGCAGTAAAAACAGAGCTTTTAAGCACTTCTATATAAAAGTAAATAAATATATTGGCATAGTATATACCTTGTAAAATCAAGAAACCGTCCACATCCCTTAGTAAGTGACATCATAGGTGGACTAGTATGATGTTATCAATAATATCTTGGATGATGACATTTTTCATATTATATGTAATGTCATGAGTGATGTCATAGCTGATATCATTATTTATATCATAAGTAAATTTATCTAATGTCATAGATGATGTCATCAAAAAACATTTGATAGGTACCCGGAACCTGCTAACAAGCGCACCATCCTCCACTGGGTTCCCTGATTAGAGAAAGTCTTCCTCACCGGGACATGTCTCTCTACCCCGGATACATGGCTCCCACTCAAGTTAAACCCCAACCAATCGCCCAGACACTCTGTCTCCAATATTTACAGTACCACTGTCATCTCTGCTGTGCCTAAACAATTACCAGAGATATCTGACAATTGGAGCCATAGACTTGTTGACAACTAGACCGGGAGATATATCAAAATGACCCTTGGTGGAAGTCCCTAGTACCTTCCCTGCTCCTATACTTGAAAACCCTACTAATATGGGCATTGCAACTCACACCCTGGTTGGCCCAAATCTGATCTGCCCAGCCAATCAGATTAGTGCCTACAAATTGGATCCTCTAGTCCATGGAGGTGGAAATACAAAAAATGCTAAGTTGTGTTTGTTTCTGAAAATAACGCATTGTTGTAAAAAAAAATGTATAAAAATGTGCACTGGAAAATAAAGATTATATTCTGTTGAGGGACATATAAACATGGGGGGAAGGCATTTTTTTTATGTTATACTATGGAGAAATTCTTCAACTTGTCCTGATATTCAGCAACTTGTCCTTGAATCCAAATTTTTGTCCTGTGTGAGGGGACACCAAACCGAGTCAACCAGGTGGTAGGGTTGGTCAACTGACCTTTTTCAAACCCAACGAAGAGTACTTATTTATTTAAATTCTGCACATAATCAAGTCGTTAAAAAGAACATACATCATAAATATAACACTTCAGTGGTGCTTTAACTAATCTCACTGTTGCTACAGTCAGACTCTATAAATGTATGCATGTATCAGCATCTATTTAACACAGTCCAATATACTTTTTTCTAGCAACCTCCATAAATATAGCGCATAAATAGTATAAAATGCAATTTCCAAAATTGTGTGTCACTGTTTGTTTGAGACTGTACTAACAGTCCCCAGACACATGTTAACATCCCTAATCTCCCAACCTAATTACATCTTTTTTTTTTGTGTGAAATCTAATGGAACTGCTGTTCAATTCCCTGGCCTGGAGAATTAAAAATATCTTCTAGTCTGGATTGAAGCTTTTATTTCCAGAGTGTGTGTGTCTCCCATAATGTTGGGAGTTTAATTACGAGGCTGCTGTGCTAGTCGAGAAGCAAATATAAAAGCATGACTAATAAATAGATTTGGGAAAAACAAAATACATCTCAGCAAGACTTTATTGACAAACTGCAATTCATAAGCTCACATTGTTCCCTGCTAACAAAATATAATTCAGATTTTAATATGTTGTAGCATCATAATAAGTGTCAAGAAGATGGCCATAATTCAGTGTAAGTGGAATCTTGTTTACAATCATACACTACTAACATCTCATTTGATCCTTCCACTTATCACTGCCTTGAAATAGCAAGCCCAATTCTTTTAGAATTCTTTATATCTAAACTCAGAAATTATTCATAAGCAGCATCTAGTTGGAGAGCATGCATTTTGGAAATATTGCTGGATGTACTTTGTTGGGTTTAACCTAGCTGCTAAAAATCATTGCATGAACATCTCTAGAGCTCTAGTGGGGTTATGACATTCTTGTACAGCTATGGGGAAGTTCTCATAAAGTTTCATTTGGAAAACATAAATGTTTCCCTTTTAACCTTAAAGGGATCATCCAGTCAACTAAGTCATCCATAACAGTTTTTCTTAGATGAACTGATGTTTACAATCATTCAAACATGTACATTTCCCATAGCTAGGGCAATCCCACCTAGGGCAGCCCACTTGTTTCTCTTTAAACTGTGATTCAAGCTGGACAGACACGAAACTGTTTGTTATACATCAGCCTGCTCACACGGATATTTAGAAATGCTTTCTTAAAACTGTCAATCAGGACATAACAGGTAGCTAAAAGAATACAATTTGTTTAAACTACACTCTCTTGATTTATAAACCTATAAACCAAATAGTATCTAACCTGGGGCCTCATTCTATTAATGGCCGTACGAGCTGCATGTCCGCAAGGGATGGCAGCAAGCAACTTAGCTATTCTATTCCCTTGCGGACCAAGGCTCCGGCTGGCTTGCAAAAGATTCGGCCGCATGGAAGTATTCAACCCTATTCAAATCCTCCAGCCAGCACTCCGCCAAGACCACAACATGGTCCAAAAGGGCTGCAGCTTACTTGTACCCTGGAGCAGCCACAAGGACTGTAAAGCCCTTGCGGCTGTTTCAATTAAGCCCCCTGCTGGCTGAAGGGGACCTGATTGTGACCCGATTGTGACCCCTGCAGTGTCTCCACATCAGCCCTATAATGTAGGGGTCGCATAGGTGCACACATTATCCCTATAATGAAGGGGTCCGAACGGGACCTCTGAAGGGTGCACACATTAACACTATAATGCAGGGGTCCTATCGGGGCCCCTGAAGGGTGCACACATTAACCCTATAATGCAGGTGGCCCCAATAGGGACCCTGAAGGCTCCCCGTATTAACCCCTTCTCTTGCTGCAGAGGGTCCCGATCGTCACCGATCGCTACCCCCTGCAGCATCTCCAGGATTTCAAATTTCACATTTTCTGCCACGGGCATGATTTCAAAATTCATCCAATAAATTTCCCTACTATTAGTACGTCCCCCGGCACCCTTAAATTAACCCCATCACTCATGGGGGTCAATATAGACCCCATGAGACCAAAATGAATTCCCTCAGTCCAATAGGGGTCTACATAGACCCTTATAGGTCACTATTACCCCCTAGGTTAACCCTTCAAGTGCCATGAGAGTCATCCAGGACCCTCATGACAAAGTCTAAACACTACACTACACTATTAACCCTAACTATACTCCATTAACCCCATAACCCTAACTATATCCTATTTAACCCTAACTGTACCTATCTAACCTAACTGGGCCTATTTAACCCGAAGTAGGCCTATTTAACCCCTTCTAGCCCTATTTAACTCCATCACTTATGGGGGTCTATACAGACCCCCATAAGCCTCCATCTAACCCCATCACTTATGGGTGTCTATACAGACCCCCATAAGCCTCCATCTAACCCCATCACTTATGGGGGTCTATACAGACCCCCATAAGCTTCCATCTAACCTCATCACTTATGGGGGTCTATACAGATCTCCCTAAGCTTCCATCTATCCCCATCACTTACGGGGGTCTATAAAGCCCCCACTAAGCCTCCATCTAACCCCATCACTTATGAGGGTCTATACCTACCCCCATAAGCCTCCATCTAACGCCATCACTTATGGGGGTCTATACAGACCCCCATAAGCCTCCATCTAACCCCATCACTTATGGGGGTCTGTAAGTGATGGGTTAGATGGAGGGTTATGGGGGTCTGTATAGACCCCCATAAGTGATGGGTTAGATGGAGGGGGTCTGGGGTTAAAAAGGGCTAGAAGGGGTTAAATAGGCCAGATGGGAGCCCCACTGCAGGGATTAATGTGGGGTCTACCCAGGGGGCTAGATGGGGACCCCGCAGCATGGGTGGGTTAATATTAGTTGCCGCGGGGCTACTTACAGTACCCTGCAACTTGGGATAATCATTAGTGTGCCACAGTCCCTTTAAGGAGCTGCAGCGGGAGATTTGAATCCAAGCCTGTACTCTGACGGGCTTGGATATCTTTAGGGGTTAATAGATATTCAATGCAGCACTGTACAGAGCTGTAATTGATAGGGACTACGGGCTTGGATGACCTCCCATGCAGCAACTTGATCTCCAAGCCCGGTGGACTGAGGCCACAAATCACAGTATTGGCTAGCGGCAATGTGCCAGCTAGCCAATGTACTACATGTAATCATCATGTCCCCCAATGTGTCCCCTATCAAATACAGCGCTGTACAGTGCTGCATTTAATTTATTTCCCACTTTTTATTTTGGCGGGCTTGCACTCAGATCCGCGGGCGTTAGCCCGCGATCAGGTCCAAGCCCACCAAAGCTAACTGCCGATTGCATGGCTTGCGATCGCCCGTAGGACGGGGTGTGCTGTGGCCCCTTTCATTTGAATAGCACCGTAGACGTAGGCCTACGAGGGGTCGCAGCACCCTTGCAAGGAATTGCAGTTTTGCGGCCATTTTACGGCCACTAATAGAATGAGGCACCTGGACTGTACACTGACCTTATACTTACTTCTGACCACTTTTACATTTTTACCAAAGAACAGTATTATAATCAAATATACTAACTATACAGGAATACTTACAAAAAAAAAAAAGGCAAAGAACAGCACTCCCAAACTGTACATTTTGAATATTACTAATGATTACATTGTGCTTGAAATATTATGTTGTTCTTTGACATCCAGTTTGTCAATATGCATGTTTCTGTTTTTGGTTGCTTTGCCTGGGTTTGCTAAAGCTGTGCTGCAGAAGGCATTCAATCCGAGTTTTCCTTTTACTGACTTCTGGTTTAGAAGCCAGTTTACTTATTTTTTAACCACATTATTTTGTTACAGATAATTGTACTATGTCCTATTGAAATTATTGTTTGGAAGTATCTCTTCCTGACTATTTCAAATATTTGAGTTTGTTATCCTTACCCTCCTTTCCTCTTCCCAAATCCATATTTAGGACCTCCACTAAAGGGTGAAACATACATACTACAATTCCTTTCTTGGTTTTGGGACCATACAGATTATTGCTCAATCCCTACCTTACTCTCCTATTAATAACTCTAAAGGGATAAAAGGTAACATCTTATATTCATACCTTCAAAACCACATATGGGACATATTGCCTTTACTGAATCAATTTACCAATGATTCCTCACAGTTCTTCAAATACTTCTACATTACTTCACATCATGTCCCATAATGTTAAGGGTTTCAATTCACCTAATGAACGAAGATTAACCTTTATACAATAAGTCTGATCTCATTTTGCCAATACTAAAGCTTCTAAATATTTTCACTCTCAATATAAATAATTATTTATGTCTACCAATGTCCAGAAAACTAAAGGTGCATCAATTTTAGTCAATAGTAATTGTCCTTTTTGGGTTTTAGGAACTTTTTCAGGCAAAATTGGATGATTAGTAATTGTTCAAGGACACCTTCTTCGTGTAGACTATACATTTGTCTAACTTTACCTTCCCTTTTCAAACTAGCTGAACACTCTTCTTGAATTAGACAAACAGTTGCTAAAATACCAGAAAGGGAAAGTAATTGTTGGGTTAGATTTGAATTTAGTATTAAATGAAACTTTACATAAATGTCACAGTAAACATAACATATATTTCATAAGTTTTTAGACCAATGGCATAACAGTCAAATACAGTATTTGGGGGTTCAAGTTCACAAGCCTTTCCTTGGGCGTTTGCAACAGATATATGATCAAATGTAGACTCGTATCCCTGTGTTCTTCTTTTGCTTCTCTATTCAAACATTTCTCAGTTTCCACCAGCCAACCTTCATCAAACTTACAACAATCGAATCATGGAAATCTGATTGCATTTCAAACATTACAGGAAAGTTTAGGAATTCCCATCAAGGTTGTTACTCAAAGATTCAAAAATTATACTTTATCACTTCAACACTAAAAACAAATATATTTTGTAACCATTTGAAAAATGTTGTCTCTCTAATCCTAACACTAGAGATTGCATTAGTCTTATTTATATGCTGTGAAGCTAGTCTGATAATTCTTCCTATATCAGAATTAAATAATAATTAAATACAATGGTAAATAATGAGGATTGGTCTTCTACCTTGGTCTAGCATTAGGAATTATACAATACTGGAAACTAACTTGAAGGCTTTGCACACAATCAATCATGTTCTGGATAAAACTTTATATAATTTATCCTACCCACCCAAACTCCCGTGTCTGAAGTTACATAAATATTAGGCACCCAGATCCATGTTGGTGCCAAGCAGTAAAATGTATGTGAGTTAAATTGGAACATACAGTTACTGATATGTTTGGCTGACAGCTTACTTTCACACCACACAGCTGTCTAATGGGTATATTTCCTAGGAAATCCCTGAAAATGGCTTAACTACCATTTTTGGGGTAGTTAAACTATAGATCCTTTCCATTTGGAAAACATTAAGCTTAACTTGGTGTCAGATCATCAAAAAGAATAATGAACCAGCTTTAATTGGAGAAATTATACACTTGACAGCCGTTTACCTCATCATGAAAAAAATATAGCGCACTGGAACAAAATAAATTTATACCAAGATATGAGGTCCTCCCTCCTCCTTTTTCTTTTTTCATTTCTTTTGGTTACCTTAGATCAGGGGTCACCAAACTTGGTCCTGGAGGGCCGACCCAGGCCTGGATTTGTGGATATCCTTGCTGCAAACAGGTGAGTCAATCAGGATGGCTGAAGAAACAAGATTCTCACCTGTTTGCAGCAAGGATATCCACAAATCCAGGCCTGGTGCGGCCCTCCAGGACCGAGTTTGGTGACCCCTGCCTTAGATGGTTACATTTTTTAAATTTGCAAGTGTCTTGGTTGTTTTTCTTCTTGAAAAAATATACTGCTTATATTAATATTTAATCTATTTTATTTTGTTTAATTAAAGGCATATTCAATATTCATGGATTAATACATTTCTGTACTCTTTAGGCAAAAAGCAGATTATATGTATGCAACCCATCCCATAAAATATTTTATTGTTTGTTTGTAATGATTATGCTGACACCCCCAGGGATGTCATAAGGCATCTGCCACCCCCACCTCCACGCCCCCATAAGCATGCAGCATTAGGGGAGCAAAATTAACCCACGATTTACCTGCTGTAGCATGCTCAGCCAATCTCCTTGCAGCTTCCTGTCTACAGGAATACATAGCACATATCAGTGTTACACTACATATCCCAGAGCTTAATTCAAAAGTTTCCCAGAGCTTAATTCAAACGCTTCAGCTAACCTGATTTGCCAAAAAACATTTTACATTTGATGCTTATTTAACCTTTGTTTTGAGGGTGTTAATCTTAATTTGCAACTCTCAGAAATTACAAGACATTTTGCTGACTTCAATGTAAGTGTTATAATGTTTATTTTTGGATTTTTTCATGCAACAAATGTTTGCATACACTACAAATTATCCTCTATCAGATGCATATATAATCCAGAAATCTTAATTATGCCTTTAAGAAATTGCATTTACAGAAGAGTGTTTTGTATACTTATCTATGCTGTAACATTTTTGTTTGAAAATCTTTTTCATTCAACCAACATCATTCAACCAAAAGTATTTTCTAGATCTCTGTGACTTCATTGTGCAATGAAACATAGCATAGTCATTATAGTTTAATTGGAAATAAGTGGGCTTTTCCAGACATATTATAACTCAGGAAATATTTGATAGCTAAATAAGGGCCCCATACTAATCCCGGGCAAAGCAATTTTTTCACCCCTTTGAGACGATTGGCAAAGTTTCACTTTTTTTCTGTTTGCCTTCCTCTGGATCAATTCATTAACAACTAATCTGCATATTGCGGATCAGAGAAGATCTTACAAGGTTGAACTTGATGGACTAAAAGTCTTTTTTCAACCTCAATTACTATGTAACTATGTAATTACAAGTGCCTTAGTAGCAGAAAAAATCCTGCCTATCTATGCTATTCACCCATCCCTAAAACATTGAGAGAGAATTGCTACAAGAGGCTGCAGCAAGTTATGGCAAGTTATATTTGGAAATTACGGCAAACTTTTCTTTGGAACAGACTATAGAGTATTAGTTACTCTGTAAGACTTTTACACCAAATCCCTATGCTAATAAGATTTTAGGGATCAATTAGAAATCAGGGCAGAAAGAAAGGAAGAAAATATTATGAATACAAGCACCACTTGCAATTGGTTTTAAAACCATTGCAGAGTGCTGCAGCACCTCTTCAAGGTACAAGAAACCACTTTAAAACAATAGAAAAGCTTGAAAGATTATCAAAAATGAAGGATTTGCATTACTATTGGAACATATGTGCAATCTAAAATGATTTAATTCTAATGTGTAACTTATCAGACATATGGAAGCAGGAAATATCTGCTCACAACTAGATACATTTCTTAAAGAGACAGTGCAATCCTAAATAGCATCAGAAATCATGGAACTCCATTACAAATAATATCTTAAACACAGAGAAACAAATGTGAAATATTAAAATCATATATATATACTTCAATATGTTTGACCTAGCAAATATATATTGAAACACTCACTATTAAAGGGATAGACACACCACAAACAATATTCAGTAACTGTAGTGATCAGCAACACACAGAGATCATCTATGGCACATCCATGGGAGGTATGGCATTTACACATTATCTTGGGGTCTCATACACCTGGGGGTGAGATATACCATCACGGGCAGCATGAGGCCTGAAACAGATGACTGGATTAATGGAGGAAGTGAATGCCACTGGTTGATCAGATTATAGGAATGTGACATGGCGATATAGTGACAGATCATGACAAGGAAGGCCTACAAAAATATAAGGAGGTTGTAGAGAGGTTGTACACTCTTTGCAATGTATGAATCTTTAACTTGTCATTGCCTGTAACTTAACTTATGTATAGCGCTACGGAATATGTTGGCGCGTTACAAATAAACGATAATAATAATAATAATAGAGAGGCACGTGCATTGGGAATCATGGCCTGAAAAATCCAACAACATTGCTGTTGTGCAAGTGGCAACATGTATGCCAATACTGAGCATGTGGTAATTAGTGATAGTCTTAATGTATAAATTATTAATTATTTACACATGTCAGATATTTAACAATCCTTCAGTGGAATGGTGAGGCCCATCAGTGTCACAATGTATATGTATGAAAGTCCTAACTCACAATAATCACTCATGATCTTTTAGAAAATAGGGATGATAACATTCAAATAAGTGTGTAAACACATATCGGATATATTAAGATATGTGATCACTTTTAAACCACTTTTGTGTCACCAGAATGTTATGGAATCATACAATGCATGAAGCGATGCCTATACAGGATGATGACCAAATAATAAAACATAATAGCGAAGTAATTGTTATGTGTGTTGATGTCACACATGAGAAACAACTGGAAACATGGATAATGGTATAACAATATCATTGTTTATTGTATACACAGAGCACAGTCATAAAAATATCTGACCGTGCATTAATATCATGGGGTGGTTTGGGCAGATCCAAAAGGACAAGAGGCTGGAAAAAAATGACAAAACCTAAAGGGGTCAACGTAATAATGTATTATAATAATAATGATGCATAACATCTACTAGGGTCACACACCACAGTGACCATAATTAGAGGAAGAAAAAGCTCATCATTTAACACTCCATATAATATGTCTTCATCTGCTCCATTACATGGGCACATAATGGATTATGTAATCCCATTCAGTTACACACATACAGTGTGTTCCAGTGGCGGCTGGTGAACTGTCAAGTTGGAGGGGCGCCAGGGCGAAACATAGCCACTCCCCTTTTTCAAACCACACCCCTTTTATAACTCCTCCCCCTGACATCATAATGACCTTTATAAGCCCCGCCCAATGACCTTATACTTGTAAAGCCCATTGAAATACATGATCAGCAATGCAGAAATGTCAAGAAGTAAAGTAACAATGTGTTAAATTAATTGGTATACAATATAGATTGAAAAAACTCATGTGAAAAGACTACAGCAATATCATAATTGCACCTATACGCATTAACAGAAAAATTAAAGCAGTGACACCTACCATTAGTCGGCTCTTCTTCTCAGGGTATTCACGTTCAGTAAGTTGACCAACGAGTACAAACAAATCTGCTGCCACATAGGGTTTGCTTCTGGGGTTGAAAGAAAACAAGCAAATCAATCAGACCATTCAAGAACAAAACCATACTTAAAAAACATTAAAAGACCAAGTGGAACCATATAGGCACCAAACATACCTTAGAAGACCAAGTGTGACCATAGGCCCCAAACATACCTTAGAAGACCAAGTGTGACCATAGGCCCCAAACATACCTTAGAAGACCAAGTGTGACCATATAGGCCCCAAACATACCTTAGAAGACCAAGTGTGACCATATAGGCCCCAAACATACCTTAGAAGACCAAGTGTGACCATATAGGCCACAAACATACCTTAGAAGACCAAGTGTGACCATAGGCCCCAAACATACCTTAGAAGACCAATTGTGACCATATAGGCCCCAAACATACCTTAAAAGACCAATCAGCACTGTATAGGCCCAAACCAGTGGATCTTGGGATTCAAGAAAACAACAACATTTCACTTCTGTTTAGACAACACAATAATCAATGTCAAACAAACACGTTGAATTATCATATGGATAACCATATGAGCAGTAACGCCACGCCAAGGCTTCAACAATTGTTACTGACCATTCACACACCTTTCATATCTCCTTCCATATGCACACCCACACACCATTCATACTTTACTTACCACTAGTTATTTTTGGTAGTTCGGTGGTGCCATTTCTGAGAACTTTACGTACCCTTGAAGGTGCCTCCAATTCCTTCAAACCAATGCATTCAACCGCTCCAGGGCCATGGTGCTTCTTAAATACCTTTTTATCCTCTTCAATGTGGAGAAGCATCTTTCTGATTCTGCAGTCGTCTTCGATGTTGTAAGGAGGATTCCTTATAGCTTCACTGTCTCTGTGAAATCATCATGCAGATTAAATTGATGGTAAAGTTGGTGCAGAGCAACAGCACTCGTACAGACATGAAATTCTGGCTTCCCGTACACAAGTGACAGATACCCTTGGAAGTGCCTCCAATTCCTTCAAACCACGCCATGGCTTCAACAATTGTTACTGACCATGCACACACCTTTCATAGCTCCTTCCATATGCACACCCACACACCGTTCATACTTTACTTACCACTAGTTATGTTTGGTAGTGAGGTGGTGCTGCTTAACGCAGTTTATATTTGCACACCCTGGGGGTATGCATTCTTCTTTGCTTCAATCACTTGTATTCAAATTTTTCACGGCGATCTTTCAAAGAACAAAACTTCTCAATGGTTTTTTCATTGAATCTGGGATCTCGGAAATCAGTTGCTTTTCCATTGAGAGCATCGCCAATGCATTCAACCGCTCCAGGGACATGGTGCTTCTTAAAAAGGTTTTTATCCTCTTCAATGTGGAGAAGCATCTTTCTGATTCTGCAGTGGTCATCGGTGTTGTTATCAGGATTCTTAATAATTTCACTGTCTCTGTGAAATCATTCTGCAGATTAAATTGATGTAAAAGTTTGTGCAAAGCAACAGCACTTGTACAAGTATGAAAATCTGTCTTCCCATACAGAAGTGACAGCTTAGTGCGTAATTGTTCCTTCTTCAGTATTGGATATGCTTGCACGGTGTCTTCCAGAGCTTGGGTTGGAAAGCAAGTGTCATGGGTTTTATACAAGTCACTTTGAACAAGTTTGGAACTGCCTAGGTGATTTGAAAATGAAAAACGTTCTTTTGCATGAACCACCACTATGTCACATACCTCTCTTGAAAGTTGTCTCAAGGTTGAGATCTCCACACTCCGTCTGTGGACTGTTACATCGCTCGGCAAACTTGCTTCTATCTCGTCAACAGAATTAGGGATTTTCTGGATGCTGGCGACAAAGTCTTCTGTGACTTTTTGGATATAAACAGTATCCGTGTCTCGCTTCTGAAGCTGACTATAGAGGATGTCAACATGTGGCATTATTAAATGAAATAATTTAAGGAAGTAAAGGAACTCCCTGTCTTCCAGCATTTCAATGAAAATGGCGGCTTCACGTACAGATGTTGGATCAAAGTTTAGACATGCTTCAATTGTCTGGAAACACTCAAGTAGCGCATCTCTGTTCTCGTAGATGACGTTCACGGTCCTAACGTTGAAGTTCCATCGTGTCGGTGCACCTCTTGGAAGTCTTCTACCAACTACCTCATCCAGAACTCCAGTCCTTTTTGGAGAGCGTGAAAAAAAAGATGGCATGCCGCCTATGTTGGAAAAAAAAACTCGAACTCTTCCAATCCTTGAAACTGTTTTCTCCATTATTCCCTTACGGCCGGGGGCTCCGGCAGGCTTGCGGCCGGTGCCTTGCTATCTCTTGCGGCCGCTCACGCCGGAGGAAAGCCTTTGATCTAAAACGGCCGCAAGAGTTTCGGCCGTAAGAAATTCCTATTTGCAATTCAATTGCTCCGGGAACCCTCTCTGCAAGTCTAAAAACGAGCCGCAGCTTACTTGCAGGAAAGAGGTCCCGCTAGCACCAATTAAGCACATAAAATAGCTCAAATAAAGCCACTTTGAGAAGACTATAAAGGGATTTTAGGTATTAGAAAAAATAGCACATAATTATCCTATACTCAAATCCGTAAAATATTTTATTTTTAATATCCGTAAAATATCCATGTAAAAAGTCCAGAGTGCTTGGAGCACTTCAGACCCGCCCACGCCGCAGCCGGAAAATAAACAGTAAATTTGAACTCGGGTTTGGGCTGATGTGCAAGCTTGAGAGTGGGTTACTTTTAATCCTCATGTCCCCCAATATGATCCCTAGCATTTACAGAGCTGTACAGTGCAGGCTTGAATTTATTTTTGCGTTTTTAGATTTCACAGCTTACGGCCGATTTCAAGATATGCGGCCGGCCGTAAGAGGAGATCCTTGCGGGGCCGTATAATAGAATCGCGAGTTAACTGAACCCCCGCAAGGAATCGCAGTCTTACGGCCGTAAGGGAATAGAATAGCCGAATAGCTTGCGGACGGTCCTTGCGGCCCCGCAACGGCTGCGGCCGCTAATAGAATGAGGCCCATAGTAATTAAGGTTGAAAAAAGACTTTCAGTCCATCAAGTTCAACCTGTTAAGATCTCCTCTGATCTGCAATATGCGGATTAGTTATTAATTAAATTATTGATTAAATAATTATTAATAGTATAGTATTGGAGGATGAATAAAGAGTTAGTCCATCAAGTTCAACCTTTTTAGATCTCTATTGATCTTTTTAATGTGGACTATTTATTATTATTGTTAATTGTTAATTGATCCAGAGGAAGGCAAACAGAAAAAAAAAAAACCATTGAAACTTTGCCAATTGTCTCATAAGGAAAAAAAAAAGCAAAATTCCTTCCTGACCCCAGAAACTGGCGATCAAATTTCTCCCTGGATCAATATTCCTTGCTAGTTATCTAGGATAGCCTTGAATGCCCTCTTTATTCAAAAATATATCTAACCCCTTTTTGAAGTTGTCTATCGAATTCGCTGTCACCACCTCCTTTGGTAGAGAATTCCACAGTTTAACCACCCTAACTGTGAAGAATCCTTTTCTTTGTTTAAGGTGAAATCATTTTTCCTCTAACCTCAAAGGGTGTCCTCTTGTCAGTTGAAAATCTCTTACTACAAAAAGTTCACTTGACAAAGCCTTATATTGACCCTGGATGTATTTATATAACGTAATCATATCTCCTCTTAGACGCCTTTTTTCTAGCGAAAATAAGTTTAATTTTGTTAGTCTTTCTTCATAACTTAGCCCCTCCATTCCCCTTATTAGTTTTGTAGCCCTTCTCTGTACTTTTTCCAGCTCTAAAATTTCTTTTTTATGAGGTGGTGCCCAAAATTGTACTCCATATTCCAAATGAGGGCGTACTAGAGATTTGTATAGTGGCAGAATTATATCTTCTTCCCTGGCTTCTATACCCTTCCTAATACATGCTAATATTTTATTTGCCTTTGCAGCTGCTGCTTGGCTTTGAGCACTGTTACCTAGGTGGTTGTCCACTAGTACTCCCAAGTCCCTTTCAATATCTGATACCCCTAGATTTGCTCCATTAAGATTATAGATTGCTTGGCTATTGTTCCTTCCCAAATGCATAACCTTACATTTATTTGTATTAAATCTCATCTGCCATTTAGCCGCCTGTCATGAATCAGCCAGTGGCCATATTGGATTTGGTGTGAACTATGCTGGGGCCATTTTGTGACTGGCAGCGGTGGCCATTTTGGCGTGGGTGGTCTTCCACATGCTGTTGCCATGGGGAGGAACAAAAGGTTTGGGGCCCACTTGTTATGGGTATATGGTTATGTTGTGGTCTAGGGGATAAAGTATTATAAGTTTATCCCTTAGCATATCCCCATCCCTTCCATGTTTAGGCTCATTGTAATGGGTGTCATGTGAGGGAGCTGGTGGGATGTGTTGGTTCTATGTGTGTGAAACATTGGGTGTTATATTTGTAAATATGAATGTATGGTATTATATTAGTATGTCATTATATTGTAGAGGGGAAGCCAGTGAATACAGGCAAGCCTCCTTTGTTCCCAAAGGCCTTTTAATCCCATTAGCTAAGTATCCAGCATAGAACTAACAATGGGAAGCTCACAGCTGGAGAGCAGACAGGCAGGCACCCAGAAACAATGGGATGCCCTGAGGCTTCTCAGCCTTCATAGCATGGGCACAGGAGAGTAAAAGACATGCTTTGCCCTGGACATTCAAAGCCCAAATTAATTAGTTGGCCTCGCCTAGTGGGCGGACCTGGGAGGGGACTATTGGTTCACGCACAGTTCCCCTTCATGATTGGCCAGACGTCATTTGGGGCTGGATAACGGTAGCCACTTCCCCCATTCTTGTGTGATGTGGTTAAATATGCTGTTCTAAAATAAAACATGGTTCATAATTTTCATCAAGACTTTGTGTGCAGGTGTATTATTGACCCAAGGGCATATGCTGGCAGAGGAGATCGTTTCTGACTCCCTTCCAGGTTTTCCCAGGCACACTACCAAAAGCTGGGACTTATGCTCTTGCATCCGCAAGGAAGGTCCATTGGTCTGAGTCACCCAAATCTTAGGTCTAAAACCTACAGGAGATAAGAGGACTAGGATCCTCTATACTCCATCATCATTGTAGGTTGTGACAATTGGTGGCATTGGTGAGAGACTCCACAGAAAGACCAGCAATGGAACAGACGGATATCACCAAAGAAGCAACAAGACGGTTTAAAGCAGCCAGGCACTTATACCCCAGTAAGATGACCGCACAAGAGGTGTCCAACTCACTAGACCAGCATTGCCAGAGGATCTGGCAGGAGCGCAATGGAGCGAGAACTCCAGCTCAGCAAAGACTTGGCTACAGAGAGACATTGCGTCTAGAGAAATGGATGGCGATTCTGAATCTGTGGCAGGACGATGAGCTAATGGGCTGGCTGGAAGTACTAGTAAGAAAAGAGGTTGCCTTGGAGAACCAATATCACGTTTTTCACGCCAGAATAGTTGGTGGCCTTGGAGAGGAGTTTGATTTCCGCTTGGAGATAGATTCTGGCCTCAAAGACATTGTGTATGGTGATCCGGAAGGGGGCATAGGAACCTTTAAAAGGCACAACAACTTGTTTGTGGAATGCTGTCGTGGTCTGGGACTGGAACCATGGTCCATGGAGGCTAATTTAATGGTACACCTGATTGAGCAGGAACTGCAGCTGGAGGAGGAGTATTTTGAGTTGTGGGACGAGATCTATGGGGAGACATTTTGCCCATCAAGAGGGGAACAACCCAGTCAAGAGGACTGGTCGCCAGATCTTTACAACACAGATGGTATGTACCGAAGTGATTGTGTGCAAGGGGTCTGGGGAGAACATAGTGATGGAGAATGCGTTCCTTTAAAAAATGCAGAGACTGTGTCAGAGCCTAGAAGGGATGGTAAAGTCAGCTTGGGACCAAATCACCAGCTCCAAGAGCCAGAGACGCAGGGGAATGTTCCCTGGGTGGGGTCAGATAACCCATGTTTGTCCCCTGATACCCCAAGAGACTTAATCCCAGAGGAAATGCTAGCAGAGCACAGTTTCTCCAAACAGGTCTCACCTGAGGACTACCTTCCAGCACAAATCCTGGCAGAAACCCCAGTAACTGCTCAACAGGTAGGGCCAGATGAACTAAGTCTGCCCTCAGAAGTTCTAGGCAATGTGTATGGGCCAGAACTGCTAATGGAGCCAGTGGCTCAGGATAGCCACCCAAGAGACTGTGGGGAGGGCTATGTAATGCACTCTGGGGAAAAGGCCATAGAGGTCAGGTTGGGTGGGAAGGATAAGATTCCCCAGCCTACAACAGATAACCAAAATCTGTACTCTGACACCCCAGGAGAGTTGCTACAAAAGGTGCTAGGGAAGCACAGAGCCCAGGTGGGCTATGTAATGTACTGTGGGGAGGGAAAGGAACTGGTTCTTAGCTACAGGGAACCAGGCCTCACACAGCAAGAGTGCCAGGGGCACCAAGAGAGTGCCAGGGGCACCAAGAGCCCGACAGGGGCAGCAAGCTTGCCAGCCTTGGCAAAGGAGCCGTGGGTGCAGTGTGGCACCATAGTAGAGGGTGAACCAAGTGGGGAGATACCCTGGATAACCAATGTCCAGAGGCCCACTGGAACAGACACTGCTCCAAAGGCCCAGTTAAACCTGGAGGACTGGGATAAGGGTACCAAGCAAAAGGCCATAGAAGAAGAGGGTCAGCTGAGGGCCCCAAATAACCGGCTGGGTGGGAATTGCGAGACTCCCCAGCCTACATCAGAGAGACAAAGCACAGTCATTCAACCAAAGGCAATAGAGGAGGTAAAGGATGAGTGTAAGCACAGCCTTGGTGGGAACAGCGTAGTTCTCCAGGCTGCAACACAGACAGACCCAGGGGAAGAAAACCAGGAGGTTCTGTCCAAAGATACAGATTTCCAGGAGCCAGAGCATCCAAGTCCGGACTCCATCAGGGACGCTGGAGTCAAGCGCAGACCGGTATGTACTTTACTGCAGTTATGGTGTTATTGGGCTGCCAACAATAATGATTTTGCTGAGGGAAGTACTGGACTGCCCCCTTGCAATCCCATAGGCCCAGAGACTGTTTTAGAGACCCCAGCCCAGCTGTGGGGACTGGCTGGAGAGAAAGGGGTTGCTATGGGACAGGGGTTGTTTTATGGGGCTCCCAAAAATACAGTTTTGCCTCAGAAGAATGTATGGGTGCAACCCACTGTGTCCCCAGAGACTTCAATGCTGCTGCCAAAAACAGAGAGATGGGATCCTGGACTGTTTTGGGTGGGGGTTACATGGGAAGAGCAATTTGCTCTATACAGTGGGAGAAAGGCCAAGGGCTGGGGGAGGTCTTTACTCTGCACCTTGGGACTGTGTGCGCACCGACATGAACTTGCCTAGCATGCAGCGGGCCGGGCCAAACCAGCAGATTCATGACTATCAGCAGAGCTGGGAAAATCTTGGATGTTCTCCGCCCGCTTGGGGAAGGATTGTCATGAATCAGCCAGTGGCCATATTGGATTTGGTGTGAACTATGCTGGGGCCATTCTGTGACTGGCAGCGGTGGCCATTTTGGGCTGGGTGGTCTTCCACATGCTGTTGCCATGGGGAGGAACAAAAGGTTTGGGGCCCACTTGTTATGGGTATATGGTTATGTTGTGGTCTAGGGGATAAAGTATTATAAGTTTATCCCTTAGCATATCCCCATCCCTTCCATGTTTAGGCTCATTGTAATGGGTGTCATGTGAGGGAGCTGGTGGGATGTGTTGGTTCTATGTGTGTGAAACATTGGGTGTTATATTTGTAAATATGAATGTATGGTATTATATTAGTATGTCATTATATTGTAGAGGGGAAGCCAGTGAATACAGGCAAGCCTCCTTTGTTCCCAAAGGCCTTTTAATCCCATTAGCTAAGTATCCAGCATAGAACTAACAATGGGAAGCTCACAGCTGGAGAGCAGACAGGCAGGCACCCAGAAACAATGGGATGCCCTGAGGCTTCTCAGCCTTCATAGCATGGGCACAGGAGAGTAAAAGACATGCTTTGCCCTGGACATTCAAAGCCCAAATTAATTAGTTGGCCTCGCCTAGTGGGCGGACCTGGGAGGGGACTATTGGTTCACGCGCAGTTCCCCTTCATGATTGGCCAGACGTCATTTGGGGCTGGATAACGGTAGCCACTTCCCCCATTCTTGTGTGATGTGGTTAAATATGCTATTCTAAAATAAAACATGGTTCATAATTTTCATCAAGACTTTGTGTGCAGGTGTACTATTGACCCAAGGGCATATGCTGGCAGAGGAGATCTTTCTGACTCCCGTCCAGGTTTTCCCAGGCACACTACCAAAAGCTGGGACTTATGCTCTTGCATCCGCAAGGAAGGTCCATTGGTCTGAGTCACCCAATTCTTAGGTCTAAAACCTACAGGAGATAAGAGGACTAGGATCCTCTATACTCCATCATCATTGTAGGTTGTGACACCGCCCATTTCTCTAATTTATGCAAATCCTTTTGTAGGGAAAGTACATCATTATCTGATTTTATTACCTTGCACAACTTAGTGTCATCAGCAAAAATGGAGACACTACATTCGAGTCCTACCTCAACGTCATTAATAAATATGTTAAAAAGGAGAGGACCTAATACTGAACCTTGAGGAACCCCGCTTATCACATTAGACCAATCGGAGTATGTTCCATTTACAACAACCCTTTGCTTCCTGTCTTTTAGCCAGCTCTCGATCCATGAGCAGATATTTACTGCAATTCCTGTATCCCTTAGTTTGATCACTAGTCTTCCATGTGGCACTGTATCAAATGCCTTTGAAAAATCTAAAAAGACTACATCCACTGAGTTGCCCTGATCCAAGTTCCTACTAACCTCCTCATAAAAACTAATTAGATTGGTCTGACACGACCTTTCCTTCATAAATCCATGTTGACTCCCTTATTAACCCTTCTAAAAGCTTCCCAACTACAGAAGTGAGGCTCATTGGTCTATAATTCCCCGGATTTGCTCTAGATCCCTTCTTAAATATAGGTATCACCTCTGCTTTTCTCCAGTCATCTGGTAGACACCCTGTAGTGAGTGAGTCTTGAAAGATTAGATATAATGGTTTGGCTATTACAGAACCCAGCTCCCTCAGTACCCTTGGATGTATTCCATCAGGACCTGGGGCTTTATTAACATTTATTTTCTCCAACCTCTTTTGTATTTCTTCCTGCGTTAGCCAATTATTTAGTAAAGGTAGTGTAGCCCCATTATGTTGCGGTGTCCCAACCACTGGTACCTCCCTTGTGTAAACCGACGAAAAGAACCTATTTAGCTCATCTGCCTTTTCCTGGTCACTAATTATCAGATGGCCTGTGTCACATTGTAATGGTCCTATCGATTCCTTCCTGGCCTTCTTCCCATTAATATATTTAAAAAATATTTTAGGGTTAGTCTTACTTTCCATTTCAACTGTTCTCATTTTCTATTTTAGCCAGTCTAATAGCCCTTTTGCAAGACTTGTTGATTTCCTTATAATCACATAAAGCTGCCTCTGTTCCCTCCTTCTTGTATAATTTAAATGCATGTTTCTTTTTCCTCATCATGATCTTTGTCATTGTTAAGCCACATGGGATGTGATTTACTCCTATTCATTTTATTTCCACATTGTACATGCTGATGTGTATGTTTATTTAGTAAGGATTTGAATGTTGTCCATTTATTTTCAGTATTCTTCCCTGTAAGTTCTTTGTCCCAGTCTATATGTTGTATTGCTGCCCGTAGTCCATTAAAGTTAGCCCTTTTAAAATTTAGAGTTTTTGTTGGCCCCTTACAACTCTGTTTTTTGTATTCAATCTCAAATGAGACTGTGTTGTGATCACTGTTCCCCAAGGGTTCCCCTATTTTTACATTTGATATTATATCAATATTACTTGTGATGACTAAATCCAAGATGGCCCCATTTCTAGTAGGTTCTTGTATTACCTGGGCCAGATAATGATCCCTGAGTGTACTCAAGAACCTGCTCCCCTTAGCTGAGCTGCTGGTCTCGTTTATCCAGTTTATATCAGGCTAATTAAAGTCTCCCATTATTAGAACTTGCCCATGCTTAGCTGCATTTCCAATCTGTAACAATAATTGTATTTCCTCACTTTCAGCTATATTTGGGGGTTTATAGCATACTCCCACCAATATGCGTTTCGAATTAGCTCCTCCACTATTTAGCTCAACCCACAAGGATTCAATGATGCCGTTAGTGCCAGCATAAATATCTTCTCTGACTATAGGCTTAAATTCAGGCTTAACATAAAGACAGATCCCTCCTCCTCTTTTACCATTTCCCCTATCTTTCCTAAATAGGTTATAACCATCCAGATTAACAGTCCAGTCATGAGATTCATCCCACCATGTTTCCGTAATGCCTATTAAGCCCCATTTTTCTTGTACTGCTAATATTTCTAGCTCATCCATTTTCCCAGGCAAACTTCTTGCGTTAGCAATCATACACTTTATGTTGCTATGGCTCTGCTGTTGTGAAGTGCCTGCCACTGTATTTGAGGCCCCTATTAATACCTCCCTACTTTCTATTGTAACCCTCCCCCCTTCTCCTCCCCCATGGGTAACTAATTCATCCTTTCCCTCTCTACCCTATTTACCCCAATACTTCTATATAGTCCCTCCCCCCCACCTACAAATTTAAAAACTCCCCCAGCCGTTCTACCATCCTATCCCCTAGCACAAAAGCGCCCTCATCATTAAGGTGCAATCCATCCCTGCTATAGAGATTGTACCCAAGTGAGAAGTCAGCCCAGTGCTCTAAAAACCCCAAACCCTCTGCACTGCACCACTTTTTTAGCCACGCATTAACCTCCCTAAGCTCCTTCTGCCTCCCTGGGCTCGCACGTGGCACTGGTAGTATCTCAGAAAATACTACCTTGGAGGTCCTTGCTTTAAGCTTATTCCCTAATTCTCTAAAATCATTCTTTAGGACGCTCCATCTTCAACTAACTTTGTCATTGGTACCAATGTGTACCAAGACCGCCGGTTCATTACCAGCCCCTCCCAATAATTTATCCACCCGATCCACAACATGCCAAACCCGAGCACCCGGGAGACTGTTCGATTGCTGGGATCAGGGTGACAAATTACCCTGTCTACCTTCCTAATAATAGAGTCCCCTACCACCAAAACATGTCTGTTGCTCTGCCTATTCTGCCCTCGCTCTCCTCCAGTAGAACTGTTCTCCCGGCTGTTAGAGGGAACAGCTCTATCTGGCATTGCCATTCCTGAATGGACATCCCCAACAGTTTCACTCAATCTGGCAAATCTGTTGGTGTTTGCCAACTCAGAACTGGCCTGCCTCCTCCTGTTCCCCCTGATTCCCCTTCTAACTGTAACCCAGCTACCTCCCTGGCCATCCTCACTAGCCCCAGCTCCTCCCTCCATACTAGGCCCAGCTAAACTGTGCTCCGTGAGCACC